>JZKD02S1667180.1:41752-74067 GCA_000966675.3 Picea glauca
TAATCTTTGATACATGTTTTAAATCAGATCTTGTTGTAGATGAGTTTTATTCATATCTTTGCTATAGTTAGATGAATTCCATAGTTAAGTAATATGCTTAATGTTTCAAATGCTTACTCATGTTGTGAATGATTTCTTGAATAAGAATTCAACGTGTGGTTTGATTTCAAGCATTAGGATGATCATAAATTCTTTTTGAGTTATTTACGCTTTCAATACTTTTTATTTAACAAGAATTGGTGAAGATTGCTAATGAATGAAAGAAAACAATGAATGCATCTCTTGAATAAGAGTTTTGTCTTTCTAGCATTGATAAGCCTCTGAGATAGTTTTTGAATGTCTCTTTGAATGTTTACTATTGATCAAATTCCCTTTAGGAAACAATTGTTGATTACTGTCGTGAGATCTATCAAAAGAAATTTTGAACAGAAGCTTAGCATATCCTCCATATTCAGATCTTAGAATAGGTTTTGGTTTATTCCCATTGAAAGAATAAAAGTTATCTCTAAATCCATGTATTTTGGATGTGCCTCTAAGTCTTACAAACACCGGATTGACAATCATTTGCACTCTTATTTACATCAGTATATTGGAGCCTAACAGGAGGTATGAAATGCAAATATTATATTGAATGGGAAGTAGGGAATTCAATGGTAAGTTACAAAAACAAAATCCAAGGTGGAAAAGTGCCAATACTGAGAGGTCTCTCGGATTCCCCAACAGATTCCCGCAATCCTAGATCAATGTTGATCATGTCAATGTTCGTTGGTTCCAAATCAGGGAGAAGGAAGGTGTAATTATTCTCATCCTCCCTTATCTTATCTATGGAATCCTTGAATTATAGGATGATGTCTTATGAAGGAAAGTAAACATATAGGATGTCATGTGAACTTGAAGAGTCAACAACCTATATGGGTGGAGTAGATTGATCACACTTTGTATGAGGATAGAGGTGTTGACCAATATAAATTGATGTTGAGGGGATTGATAGATCGACAATATCAACCATGGTGAGAAACATGTGAGCTCCATAAGACTCAACATCCTCGAGACGAGGAACCACCAACAGATTGGAAGACATGAGGGATCCACTAGTAAATAAAGAGATTATATTGACTAGAGCAATGAATGTATCAGAGGATGGTGGATGAAGGGGGAAATTTCACATGAATGGCAAGTCCTTGAACATCCCTACACCAAAACTCATGTAATCACTACAAGAATCATTGATAAAGGGTACATTATAATTTGCATTGGATTCGATGTCAGGAGTGAAAAACTCAAGTTGGTCAATGGTAACTATTTCTATTGATGAGGTAAGTGTAAGACCCTAAATACGGATGAGACGATTGAAATAATATTGTAGATACAAGTATGCTCATGTAGTCGATTGTACTTGAGAGGTGCATGGACTACCTCTAAAGAAACAAAGGCAGTCTTGCCACCTAGATCAATGGGTAATGCAGTGATAATCCCATAGTGCAGGAACACATGTCCATCAAATGATTTCAATATGGTTGTAGAAATATCGAGATTTGGATATCCAATGGATTTCCAACATGAAATAGATATGGTACAAGGTGAGGCTCCTTCATCAACCATAGTGCAAGGGATATTCTTCCCCAGTTGCTAGTACAAAATGAGAGATAAATGATGAGGTGACCAAAACTTTTGGTCACCACAATTGTTTCATGGGATAAATGACCAAACTTGAGAATTTTTAAGTGATCCAACTAAAAACAACCAATATAAATGACCAATGTGGTCACAAGATAAAATATATGACCAAATAACAAGTATCTACACTATTACATATTGGAAACATTGCGACGTTATGGACAAAATTGGCCATACTGTCGAAAAATAGAGGATATTTAAAAAAAAAATCTCCATATTGTCTGATAACGTCGTTCTTGCGGCATACTACTGAAAATGTCACTCTTGTGATGAGGTAAAATTTTTGTCTCTCTTGCGACGTTGGTGAAATCTTTTTCACACTTGTGACGTCATGGACACTAAGTTTTCCTCACCCCAACAGTAACATAGTGTTTGATCAAGTCAACGCACCTAGATATTTTAATTTGTATTTGTTATGATTCCTCATGTGGGTACCCCTCTTTCAAACTCACCTTGCGTTGCGTTTGGGAGCCCAACCGTGCTTAGGCTGTCTTGAAAAAGTTAAGTCGAAGCCAAAATTACTCCTTATCTGACATCTGACTCATCTTCTTTCCTAGTGCTCCCTTGTGTGGTCATTTTGGTGCCTTTTATTTGGGTGGGTGCACCTCTTTCCAACTTGCCTTGCATTGTGTTTGGGCACTCTGCTTTGTTTTTGTTACGTTTCCTCTTGTGGGCACTCCTCTTACCAACTCACCTTGCCTTGCCTTTGGGCACCCTACCTCATTTTTGTTACGATTCCTCATGTGGGATCCCCTCTTGCAAACTCACCTTGCATTGCATTTGGGCACCCAACCTTGCCCAGGCCATCTTGAAAAAGTTAAGTCAAAGCCAAAATTACTCCTTATATGGCATTCATCTTGTCTTATTTCCTAGGGCTCCATTGTGTGGCCATTTTCATGCCTTTCATGTGGGTGGGCACACCTCTTTCTAATTCGCCTTGCATTATGTTTGGGCACTTTGCCTCATTTTTGTTACGTTTCCTCTTGTGAGCACCCCTCTTGCCAACTTGCCTTGCCTTTCCTTTGGGAAACCTACCTTTTTTTCATTACGATCCCTCATGTGGGTGCCCCTCTTTTAAACTCACCTTGCATTGTGTTTGGGCGCCCAGCCTTGCCCAAGCCATCTTGAAAAAGTTAAGTCAGAGCCAAAATTGCTCCTTATCCGACATCCGACTCGTCTTCTTTCCTGGTGCTCCCTTGTGTGGTTGTTTTCGTGCCTTTCATGTGGGTGGGCACACTTCTTTCCAACTCAACTTGTGTTGTGTTTGGGTGCTCTGTCTCATTTTTGTTACGTTTCCTCTTGTGGTCGCCCCTCTTTCCAACTCCCCTTGCCTTGCCTTTGGGCACCCTTCCTTGTTTTTGTTACGATTCCTCATGAGGGAACCCCTCTTGCAAAATCACCTTGCATTGTGTTTTGGCATCCAACCTTTCCCAGGCCATATTGAAAATGTTAATGGGGCCAACGTTGAAATTTTCTCAAACTTTTCCTGTAGTCCTTGAAATTTGACATGGTTTCACTAGATATATTCCATAAATATTTATCGAGGTTAGGTCATGAAAAGGGTTGAAAAAAGAAATGGTAGTGTGAGAAATGAGAAGGAAAAGGTGACCAAAGAGAAGACTGATTAGATATATTCATATGACCAGTGTTGATTACTAGAATATGTGTTGATTCTTCTCGACCCTACAAAGTGACCAGTCAATGGGGCCAACGTTGGAATTTTCTCAAACGTTTCATGTATTCATTGAAATTTGACATGGTTGCACTAGATGCATTCCTTGATGATATGGGAGGGTTTCAAGACTCAAAGATTACTCATATTATACCCACATAAGAGAATGGTCTGTGACTGAGTGAATATGGTTAATAGCTTAGATGAGATAAAAAATAAAAGATAAGATCAAATAACTGACGAAGCTTGTGCAATTTTTTGAGTACTTGTCTATTGAGTATTAGTGTGTTTTGGAAAACTTGCAATATAGTCCATAAATATTTATTGAGGTTAGGTCATGAAAAGGGGTCAAAGAAGACATGTTCATGTGAGAACTGAGAAGGAAAAGGTGACTAAAGAGAAGAACAATTAGATATAGGCACATGACCTGTGTTGATTACTAGAATAAGTGTTGATTCTCTTAGACCCTGCAAAGTGACCAAATAATGGGTCCAACATTAAAATTTAGTCATTGAAATTTGACATCGTTTCACTAGATGCATGCCTTCATGGTATGGGAGAGTTTTGAGACTCAAAGATTCATATTATACCAGCATAAGCGAATGGTTTGTAACTGGGTGGAAAATAAGTGGAATATGGTCAATAGATAATCATTCAATATTCCATTTGTGTTCACAATAGAGAAACAATAGTTGTAAGGAATTTGATTGTTTAGGAAGTTGATCATGAGATTCTTGCAAGGAAATATATTTCTTCTTGCAAATTTCCTACAATTTCTACAAAAGTAGTTCTTCATATTCATCTTTGTGATTTTTGTAGATATCGTATTATTATTGTAATAAATTGTAGAATGCATCTAGACCACTTAAAAGTTTATGCCATTGCTAATAAGGATCTTCATTGTTTAAATGCAAATTGTTACCAAACCATTCCTTAACACAGCCATTGCTTGTGGTGTATAAGTGAGTATTATGTCTTTATATTTTTAGGAATAAATCATCTAAAACTAATAAAAACAATCAAGAACCTCTATTCTAATTCTTTATGAAGAAACAATTCATTCAAGAGTTATGTTATATAATTATTCATTGTCCTACTTTTAAATCGAGATGCCCTCTACATTTTAGGTCTTGGATTTTCCATGTGAATGCAACAAATATAAACTTATAATATGATGAATGCGAATATATTCCATGCATATAATTGTTTGCAGTGCTCATGACAATTCATCAATGAAGAAGGAAGACATTAGTGGCATCGGTTTTTCCCTGACATTGTGTTGGAAGCCAATACAATTTTTTCTATTGCCCTAAAGGCTGCCTACACCTACATCTTCTGAACTTCAAATTGTCGTCTCATTTGCAAATTAACGATAGTTTCATTTCATGCGATGTTTGAAAATTGGTTTCAATTTAGTTTTCAGGACTGAAAGCGTGAAAACTCCTCCATCGTTATTTTAATTGTCGTGGTCTGCTCATTGATATTCTGAAAGGCACTTACCTTTGGTTTATTATTATGTGGCTGAGGACATTTTTCAAACTGTGACATTCTTGCTTTGATTGTGCAACTTGGCTTTTATTTGATTGATAAGGTATTGAGAATGAGAATTTATGAGTTATACCTGATTTCATAAAAGTTATGGTTGATTTTGTTTTAATCCTTACGATTATAAGCTCTTGGCTTATTGATTTTATGAAATCTCTTATCATGTTTTATAAACTTCGATTATGCAACAAGCGCATGGGTAACATATGAGTTTGATTTTATATTGAATGGAAATAGTTTGAAGTTTTACAATGGCGCATTGATTAAACTTTTGGATTTTGATTTTATGGTTTGAATTATTACTTGGCGTATGATTAATTTGTGGGTTTGATTGAACATTCATGGTTTCAAACCATAGTTTGGCGCATTGGTATATTATCATTCACCGTTAAATCTTGGGATGGCCGAATATTTTGGTTCATGTTATGATTGATGAAACAACGTTGTACTCTACCATTAATGTTCTGCATGGCAGTGAACTAACCCACCACCTTCGCACGTGCATATTGATTCACCTCCCCTTTCATCATTCTCATAGCTGTTAGCCAAAATGATTTTGCTCCTGTATGTTTAATCCGAACCCTACCATGCGCCCGCACCATGGCTCCAGTCGTAAGGGCTGAACCCAATGGTTGCCAGGCATTATTGATGTTTGATGGTGCTTACAGTGACCTTGAAGAATTCGGATGGCTCCCGTTCATACGAAAGTTTGATGGCTATAACCCTAGCATGGCTCGACAATTTGCATTAACCTTTGATGGTTGGCGAGCCAAGGTTGGGGATGTGCAATTGGAAATTGATGAGCAATTTCTCAGTCTAGCTACCGGTCTGCTTGCTTTCGGACAGAGATGGTCGAAAAATTGTAAAGTGGAAGATGTCCCATGGACATTGCTCTTCCAATCACGAAGAGTGAGCTCCTGTGACAAAGGTTTGCCCGCAAATATGCTAAAGCAATGATGGCACGACTTGCTAATGGTAACCAAGCAATTCATCACATGCGAGGGCCGGTATGGTTTCGTTTTCCTGTACCATCTTCAACTACTTATGGTTTTCATGGGCTATGAGCTTAATATGCCTTACTACTTGCATAGGAGTCTGTTTAAAATGTCTAAAAGATACAAACGAAGCCAGGTCGATAACAACCTATTTCATTTTGGGTTAATTAAAATGTTTATAGTTTGTCATTTGAGGTTATGCCGAGACTGTTGGAGTGACTTTCTTTATTGCAATAAGTTTGAGGAATCAAGCCCACCACAGGTTGACAAACCTGTGGTGAGCGAGAGCAAGTTAGTACCCCCTATCTCTTACATTGCTCTGCTACCCAGACCCTTACCTGAGCCACCTATTGACCTACTCGGTTGTGTCACCAAGGATGTGAAAACGGTTAAACCCGTGGCTAAAAATCCTAAGACCAAACCTGATGCGAATTTTAAAGGTAAGAAGAATGCCCGGTTAATCTCTCGCATGACAAGAAACAAACCGAGACCTCCTGTCAATCCTGACCCTATTGTGCTCAGTGAAGATTCTGACTCGGAAATTGAATGTTTCCTAGCAAGCGAGTATCCCTATTCTGAAGGTCTGTGTGATAAGCCCGCATACGATTTTGTGGAGAACTTGCCACCTTGTTTGCTAAATGATCCTAGTTATCCTGGCATCAAAATGCCTTGTGAAACCCCTGGTGACTCGTCAAAACCCCCTCCTGTTCTATCTCAACCAACTGATCCACCATGTGATCAGTGTGGCTTATGGTTAGAAAGGTATTACCTCGATGTGCCAATGCTACAGTCCAGAATTCATGCTCTGGAGGATCAAGTTGCAAGGCTCTCTAGTCAACAGGATAAGATGCCATCCACTGATAAGAAGCAGCGAACAACAGGTTCGATTTTGTTTAAGAACGTGGAGTCAACAACAACATTCGTCAATTCAAAATTGGCGTAGCTCGAACAAACTCATTGGTGTGACTTTCACCTATTTATATGACATAATCATAAACTCTGTTTAGACTGTGGATTTTCTCTGTCACACAAGCATGCACTGTTGTATATAATTTTGTTTTGATAAATCAATTTTCATTGGATTTGGCTTTGATTCGAGTGATCTCGAGATAGATATGATTTGTTTTAATTTGGCTTCAATCGAATGCTCTGTTGATAATCGAAGTTGTTAATATCTTCTAAACACGGGCTATCTTTTGTATTCCAATTTTGAACACAGTCAATATCTCATTTCAAATTGGTTATATTCTATGCGATATGGTTGGCAATTATGGTTAATTGTTGTGATTCTATATCCTGTATTTTCGGACCAATTCGAATACCATTTTGTTATTGCATGAACGAATTGTGAATAGATATGAATCGTAGTTGTTATACCCAACTGAATCAATTCGGACTATTTTGTTTGACCATGTTATCAGATTGCAACAAATATATTGTTTGAGTTCGATTTGAGGAATGAAATTAACTGTATCCAGTCTCACGATTTGTTTCTATAATTAAACTCAGCCATATTCATTTTGATTATTCACCCAGTTTATATTATGAATTCTGTTGATTCTATCACACTCCTGTCTGTTGACTGAGTGGTGATCGATAACGAGATTCGTTGGGTTTATACTCATTGAGTATGATTTCATTTGAATATAATTGAAATAGTTACCTATTTTTACACATGATTGAATGATATCAATCTATTTCTATGACTATAACGAGTCATTGATGGTTGTGATTGCTATCCGATCCTATCGGTTAATTGTATGACACTCAACGATCGAAGATTATGGCAAAGTTTGTGGATACTGTTATGCATGTTTCGTTTTGACTATAGTCATAACAGTTTGGTATTTGATTAACACAATATGAATTCTATACATAGTCGTAACCAATCGATTGTGATTGTGTTCGATTATAACTATATCGATTTTGAATACGATGCGATTTACTTGTAATTGCATTTAGATATGAAACAGTGTGGTTATTATTTGACCCAATTTAATGGCTATTTAAAAACAGAGCATTCTTATCCTGTTTCGATTGCATCCTTTTCGATTTGGTTTGATTTGAATGATAAATTTGCTTGAACCATTAGTAATTCGATTTTAATGTTTGTTAATTTTTTTTTAAATTGGATTGTTTTAAAAAGATTTGGTTTGATTGTTATCTGATTCTATATGCTATTTTAGACTAGCTACAGAATCAGATGATTCTATATCTAAGTCTGTAGGATCAATTTTTTAGTGTTTTGTTACTGAAATATCTCTCTAATTTGATATTTGTGTTCTATTGTAGGTAAATTTGAAATTGCAGCAGTTAGGGGATATCTCAAAAGATTTCACATGCATTTTAGTTGCTTAGTTTAGTCGATTTTGGGATTATTCCCTGATTATGTAAAACTGTTTGATATTATCCACAGGGATGTTTTACCCTATGGAGAGACTTATATAAACTTATGATTTTTGTAATAATCAGAATCCTCATTCGTGGGAGAACACGGATATGGAGTTCTAATGCAAACTGAAGCAGAATTGATGTTTTGTCACAGCTTTATCTTCTCAATATATAAACATTTGGTTTCATGTTTTGTATATCAATTTGCTTATGGTTTATGACTACTTTAGCTATCTAGATCATGTGCAAATGAAATAATTTTAATCACTGTAATCGATATCTGGTTTCTTCCAAATATATAAAATTCATAACAATTGTTAATTCAGTTTGTGAGTGACAGGTTTATCTGCTTCATGAATTGAATTATATAATATAAGTTTTTGCATAACAAGTTTCCCTTATTGGAGAGATTTATACATCTTATTGTTGTTATGATCTTTTATGTCTTGTTTGTCCTGCAAAAGAACTCAAAGAGCAGCACAGCCGATAGTTTACGAGAAGATTTTGGGATTAATTCGGTGCGAGTTTCCTTCCTCCAACCAGCTTCAGAGTCATCACACACAGGACAAATCAGGAGCACTTCCAGGTCAGTTAGTCTGTTTCTTGTTGTTTTCATTAAGTAGTTTAATTTAGATATAATTTTAATTATATTTATATTAGATTGTTTAATTTCAGTAATGTTTATTTCTTTTTCATAAAACATAAAAAATCAAAAAGAGATTCCTGGCTGTCTTAGGGCAGAAAACACATGAGTTTTGCAGGTTTTAATTAAATCTGTAGATTGTTTATAATGTACATTTGTGAATAAGTAATATTGTAGCTAATAATTAGATAGTTGATTTGAGTTATTAAAATAGTAATTAGTAGATTGTATATAAGAGATAGAGTAGTTTATAATTAGTTTTAGTTTATTTAGTAGTTTGTTTTAGTTAGTTTTATTAGTTTTAGTTAGTTTAGTTAGTTTTATTTGTTTTAGTTAGTTTAGTTTAGAGTAGTTTTCTCTTTGGTTCTCTTAAAGACCTTAGAGTGGCCAACGGAGCCGTTAAACTCATCAGGGTGGTTCATTCCAAATGGCCTGGGTTATTTAGACAAACCTGGACCAGTTCCACTCTCTCAATTGATGGACAGACTGTTTCGCTCGTCAACAAATGGCGCTAGAAGGAGGGCTTGAACTTAATTAATGGCACGAGGTGGTCACAAGACTCCTCCTCCACCTAATCGCACCCCTATAGTGACTAGAAGCCATTCACAAGATAATATCCCCCCTCAAACAGAAACTACTTCAACCGAAGATCCTCAGATCACAGTTGAGCCAACAACCCCTAATCCTACATATGGTGACTTAGAAGAGATTGTTCGTCAATCTATTATTAAAACACATAGTGACTTATCTAGTATTAGGCAACCAAACCGTTCATGGGGTCAAACTTTAGACTTCTATGATATCAGAGAACAGTTAGGTGACACTAACCTCACTGTGAATCCTACAAATCCAAACTCAAATTCTGCTGCAGGAGGATCTGGGATACCTCCTTCACCACACCCCTCATCCTTCTTCTTCTGGGGGAGATTCCTCTTCTGACGAAGGCAATCCACCTTCTCAACCTTCCACACCCAATTCCCCAATGGCAAATCAGAACAACCCTGCTAGACCATGGTTGGACCAAGATGCTGTAGTTGTACCTGGAGCCCAACACCCTTTACCTAAGCACCCGGAGAAATGGCTTCCTAAGTTTGATCCCGATTCAAAACAGATAGTTGAAGATCATATCAAGAAATTTATGTTAGCCATAAGACTCCGTAATGTTGAACATGAATATGTTGTCTGTAGGTTGTTCCCTTACACCTTTGAGGGTAATGCGTCCACTTGGTACTTTTCCCAACAACCCCATACAATAGTATCTTGGGAAAATTTTGAGTCATGCTTTTTGGAAAAAATTGGAGATGGCAAACCTCCGGAAGTTTTAGTCATGGATCTCTCGAGCTTAAAAATGAACCTGAAAGAAAAAGTTAAAGATTTTAATCAAAGGTTTTTAACACTTAAAAATCGAATCCCTACAGACTCTATGCCTACTGAGAGTCTTGTAATAGCTTACTACACTAAATCTCTACATCAAAATATAGCTATTTGGGTTACAAGATCCAAAAATGCCACATTGTTAGAAGCCTTTGAAGAGGCTACTCAGATTGAAAAATATATTCTTAGTCTTAAGGACTCTTCTAGCAATGAAACTAAAACTGTTTCTTCTTCCAAAAAGAAGATTGAAATTCTCCCCAGACCTACGCAAAACAAAACACAACCTGAAAATTCTGATTTGGAAAATTCAACCAAAGTTGTACAATAGTTGTCTAATCAAGTCATAGATTTAAAAAGGTCAACTGAAGAAGCCTCTTCGAGTAAAGGACCTTACAAACCTCCTTTCCGAAAGCCTTTTCAAACCAACCGGCCTAATCCAAATCCTGAAGGCTTGAACCTGGAAAGTTTGCAATGCGCTCTCCAGACAATTCTAGGAGCCCAGGATGACTTGATCCCTCCTGATATCCCTCAAGAGGAAGTTGAGCAGGAAACCATTCAAGAAGAAGAGTCTTCTCCAAACATTTTTGGACACCTCTCGGATAGCATCTTCCAAGCCAACTTCGAGACTGTTCACCCTTACAACACTAGGAGTAAGACGACAAACAAACCTCCTGTCGAGAACACTACAACTTTACCTCCAAAGCCATCTAAATCAGTATAAATTAAACAAAGTAATGCCAACCCTAAATTAGATTATGATGTTGTTGAAGATCTTAAGAAATTAAGGGCTAACATTTCTATTTATGAGTTGTTGAAATTTCCATTTTTGTTACAGAAAATGTTGCAAAATATTTCAGAAAATAGCAAGAATGGTAATTCAAATGGTAATAAGGTTGTGCAAAGCAAAGTTCCGTAGAAGACTTCCACAAAAAACAATCCTGATCCTCAAGATAAAGGAAGCCTTCCTATAACTCTTGTAAATAATGTAAAAAATAATGTAAATAACAATGTAAATAATGTAAATAATTCAGATAAAGTAGTTTTAGCAAATGCGAGTAAGAAACCACAAGCTACAACTCTAAATACTCGCAAGAATGTACCTCCTTTTCTTTTAACTTTTGAAATCTTAAAAAAAAATGTACATAATTGTATGGTTGACTCAGGAGCATCGTCAAATGTGATGCCTTGGTCAGTCTGCCAAAAGATTAACGCTGAAGTGGAACCATCTTCTTTGAAAATTATACAACTTGATCGATCAGACGTTAAAGTTATAGGCGAACTAAAAAATGTATTGATTAGATTATCGTCTAACCCAAAGGTTCATCAGATTATTGATATAATTGTGGTAGATATTCCCAAAGTGTATGGTCTGTTTTTGAGCAGGGACTGGTCAGAGCAGCTACACGGTTACTTCGCTACAGACTGGTCTCACTTATGGCTTCCAGAAAATGGTAAGCCCAACAAGATCAGGGAGAATCATGAGCGTTATCTCAAGTTCATGGTAACAGACTTGAATGATCCAAATGAACCATATACACCGCCTGTTGATGCACCTAAAGTCAAAGGAATGGACACCTACTTCAGAAATTTCTTGGCTGAAGTTTCACCTTTCAACAGTCCTGAACAACAATCCGAGATCATAGCATATGTGCAACCAGCAGCTGCTATACAACAGACCCATGAGCCCGATGGAAATCAAATTTGGTCTTTATATTACGACGATGCCAAGTCTAAATAAGGAGCTGGTGAAGGCTGCATCATTATCGATCTGGCAGGTAACAAGAAATTATTGACTTGTAGGCTAGAATTTGAATGTACTAACAATACTGCAGAATATGAGGCTTTATTACAAGGTCTCAAAAAAGCCTTGGACATGCACATTCAAAATCTGGTTGTACTCGGTGACTCTGAGATAGTGGTTAGGCAGGTGAGAGATTCTATACACTGTCTTTCCCCACATCTCAAATGTTACTAGTCTGAGGTATGGAGTTTAATGAAAAAATTTTCTGCTTTTAATATAAATTCCATTCCTAGATTAAATAATACTGAAGCAGATCTACTAGCTAATTTTGCCTCTAAACTTCTTCCTGTAGAAGGCTTATCCCCGAACGCATTCTCCATGGAGCTGTTGTTTCGACCATCCGTTCCAGACAACATCACAAACTGGAGAGTATTTGACGATGATCAACAGATCATTAACTTTCTGCACATGGAAGAAACCTTTCAAGGCGCAGTGATAGATGAACAAACGCACGATGACAATTTTCACGACTTTACGGTAATACCTAATCTGAAATATCCTGAAGCTCTATCGGAATGGTAAATCTTATACCCAAATCTGTTGTTAGACTAGAAAAGTTTTATGATTTTGAAGATAAATTTAAAAAGACAGTCAATTGCAAAACCAACAGTTCCTCATTGTCTTATGAAAAAGTCAATTTAGGGACTAGTGAAAATCCTCAGTGTATCAATCTAGGCTTGGGATGTTCTAGACAAAAAAAAGCTTCTTTTGTTAAATTATTTAAATAATTCAAGGATGTCTTTGCGTGGACTTACGATGATCTTAAAATGTTCGATCCTAATATTATACAGCATGTCATCCCAATGAAACCCCAAACTTTACCCTTCCAATAGAAACTGAGGAAAATGCATCGTAAATTAGAACCGACCGTACAAAAAGAATTGAGTAAACTCCTTGGTGCTAAAATAATTTTTCCTGTTAGACATACTCAATGGGTATCCAACCTCGTCCCAGTCCAGAAGAAAAACGGGGAAATTCGACTTTGTGTAGATTTCCGAAACCTCAACAAAGCGTCTGACAAAGATAATTATCCTGTCCCTCCCATGGAACAGATCTTGCAACAAGTATCTGGTTTCGAGAGGCTATCCTTACTAGATGGTTTCTCTGGATACAACCAAGTATTGATGTCTCTGTCAGACCAACTAAAAACTACCTTCCGTACCCCGTGGGGCACTTATGCTTATCGCAAAATGCCTTTTGGGTTGATTAATGCCAGTGCTACCTTTCAGAGAGCAATGGACATTGCTTTTAGAGGCTTAATCAATCACTCCGTAGTAGTCTACTTAGATGATGTAACCGTTTATTCGAAAAACAAAGACGATCATCTAGCTCACTTACGAGTTGTTCTGCTACGATGTCGTAAATACGACATCTCCTTGAACCCCAAGAAGTACATCTTTGTAGTAGAACAGGGTAAATTACTAGGCTTCATTGTGTCTAGTTATGGAATGATTATTGACCCCGAGAGGAGCCAAGTCATCGCTAAACTTCCCCCACCCACCTCCAAGAAATCCATGTAGGCTTTCCTAGGCCAGATTAATTTCGTGAGAAGATTTGTCCCCAGTTTCTTTGAAATGGTTAGGCCTCTCTAGAACCTGATTAAGAAAGACACCCAATATCACTGGGGACCCACAGAAAACCAAGCTTTCAATGATATAAAGAAGGACATAATTGACGCTCCGTCACTCATGAGCCCTGATTTCTCTCAAGACTTTACACTCTATACTTTTGCCTCTGACCATTCCTATGCCGCGGTCCTAACTCTGAAGAATTCCGAGAACAACGAAGTACCTATCGCCTTTATGAGCTCTGCTTTCAAAGGTGTTGAACTTAACTACCCAGTGGTTGATCGGCAATCCTATGCTATCTTCAAGGGAGTTAAGCATTTCCGACCATATCTTTTGAAGTCGAGGACGAAGGTCATTGTCCCCTACCCTGTCGTTAGGAACTTGTTAGTGCAAAAGGAGTTAGGAGAGAAAAGAGACAACTAGGTCACCTCCTTGCAAGAGTATGAATTAGAGATTACCCCAACACAGATTGTGAGAGGCCAAGGATTGTGTAAGTTGGTTGTTGATTCAGAAACCAAACAACAAGAAGATAGTGATACGTCAGACCTAGAACAACGTGATCAAAATTTGATTTGTTGTGCACAAAGCCTCGTAAGTCCTTAGTATGACGATATTCGATTTTGTCTTGAACATGGATCAGCACCCCGTCACCTTGACCCCACCAAAAGAAGAGCGTTGAGACTAAAATCCGCCTCCTTCCATCTAGTTAACGATATACTGTTTCGTCAGAATTTTGACGGCGTACTGATGCGTTGTCTTGAAAAGGACGAAGCAGAAAGAGTCTTGCTTGAGTTGCATGCAGGAGAAGTTGGTGGTCACTTCAGTGGAGACACCAATACTCATAAGGTTTTAAGAGCCGATTATTACTGGCTGACGCTTTTTAGGGACGCCCATGCCTTGTGCCGTAAATGTATCATTTGTCAGAAAGCATCAGGGCGATTGCAGAAACCAGCCTTCCCCTTGCAACCTGTCACAGTCGATTCTCCTTTCCAGCAATGGGGCCTTGATATCATAGGTCCTATTAACCCTCCATCCTCACAAAAACACAAGTATATTGTGATAGCCACTGATTACTTTACTTGATGGTCTGAAGCCGCCACGCTAAGAACTGTTAACACAAGTCAGGTGATCGCTTTTCTAAACTCGAATATCATCACTCGTTTCGGTATCCCTGATTGTCTAGTCTTTGATAACGCTTCATACTTTTATTCTCTTAAGATGAGTGAGTTTTCCTTAGAGAAAGGAATAAAGCTGAAGTATTCTTCTAGTTACTATCCCCAGGGCAACAACTTAGCAGAATCAACAAACAAGAACTTGATCAAAATTATCAAAAGAACTGTGGATGAAAATCACAAGAATTGGCACAATGCACTGCTGAATGCACTATGGGATGATAGGGTAACACCCAAAGCCACTATAGGTAACTCCCCCTTTTTTCTTGTTTATGGCAGAGAAGCCATTCTGCCACCTCACATTCTTCTTCCTTCGCTTTAATTGTCACAAAAATTTCAAGAAGAAGATTGTCCCCCTTTAGAAAGTTGTATTAACGCTTTGATGAAGTTAGAAGAAGTAAGAACCCAAGCTAAGCGTAAACTAGACCAACATCAACAACTGATTAAAAGCTGGTTCGATTCTAAYTCTGCTTCTGATAGGAATTTTGAAGTAGGCGATCTCGTCTTAAAGTGGGACAAACCACACGAAGGGAAGGGTGAACACACCAAGTTTCAAAATTTGTGGCTTGGGCCATTTTTGATTGCTGAAAAGTTGGGTCCTAGTTCCTTTCGATTGCAGAACCTTGAAGGGCAGCTTGACACCTACCCGGTGAATGGCCAAGCCCTGGAAAGATACTTTGCTTGATTACTACCCTTGTATTTTATGTAAATATTTCATTTTCGTTGCGTTTTCATTTGCTTCTTGTTTGGTTTTGATTTGAATTGATCAGTTTGTTTTGTGTGTTTTTTGAAAGATATGCATACCTGTGCACTGAGCCATTCAGACCAAGACCATCGAAAAATTTCTTCGCTGAAATAACTTCTCAAAGATTGTATGAACATCAGTGATATATTTATAAAATTGATATTTATGTTGGAAAATTTTGTTGTTTGAAAGAAGTTTTCTAATTTCAATCTCTGAGTAAAGTTTGTCATGATCATCTATTATCTTTTTACGCTGTCCCTTTTCTGTAAAGGAATGACTCAAAAGGATGTCTCCCTGTCATGGTAAGTTGTTTTAGAAATAAAACATTTTTGGAGCTGAATAAAGGATAGTATCAAAAGATTCTGATGAGGTCTGAAAAATATGAAAAAATACAAAGATTTTTCAGCGTCACCCCGCTCATCTATCCATAAAAGAAAAACAAAATAAAAATGTCAATAAGAGTTGTGGGAAGTGTTTGTAAACCCACCGGGATACTGAACAGGTCCGCTGGCAGCGGGTAAATGCAAGCATGGCACCAAGACAACTTCGCCGGGGTACTGAACAGGCCTGCTGGCAGTGAAGCAATGTCGGGTAAACAAAAATCTGTAAAAAATTATAAGAAACCTCTTTTAAAGCCCTTTATTCTGATCTAGAACTTCTTGACAGTATATAGACGTCTGAGTGGGTTAAATGGCAACCCTATCGAGGCTATGGATGCCTACCGGCAGTAGTGGCCATGCCAACAATATTGAAGATTTTATCATTAATAATCGTGACTTACTGATCTTAAGACTGTTATTAGTTTGCATCTTTTAAAAAACATCACTGGAAAAGATAGTAAATGATGATGCTTGTACGATTTTCTGGTTGTTGTTTTTAAGTTGAATTTTTCTCTGCTATCCTAATCTGAATTTATTTCTTTTGACAGAGATAATTGCTTCTCCCAATGTGTCGCCATTGTTGGCAGCCAATACAATTTTTTCTATTGCCCTAAAGGCTGCCTACACCTACATCTTCTGAACTTCAAATTGTCGTCGCATTTTCAAATTAACGATAGTTTCATTTCATGCGATGTTTGCAAATTGGTTTCAATTTAGTTTTCACGATTGAAAGCGTGGAAAATCCTCCATCGTTATTTTAATTGTCGTGGTCTGCTCATTGATATTCTGAAAAGCACTTACCTTTGGTTTATTATTATGTGGCTCGGGACATTTTTCAAACTGTGACATTCTTGCTTTGATTGCGCAACTTGGATTTTATTTGATTGATAAGGTATTGAGCATGAGAATTTATGAGTTATACTTGATTTCATAAGAGTTATGGTTGATTTTTTTTTAATCCTTACGATTATAAGCTCTTGGCTTATTGATTTTATGAAATCTCTTATCATGTTTTATAAACTTCGATTATGCAACAAGAGCATGGATAACATATGAGTTTGATTTTATATTGAATGGCAATAGTTTGAAGTTTTACAATGGCGCATTGATTAAACTTTTGGATTTTGATTTTATGGTTTGAATTATTACTTGGCGTATGATTAATTTGTGGGTTTGATTGAACATTCATGGTTTCAAACCATAGTTTGGCGCATTGGTATATTATCATTCACCATTAAATCTTGGGATGGCCAAATATTTTGGTTCATGTTATGATTGATGGAACAGTGTTGTACTCTACCATTAATGTTCTGCATGGCGGTGAACTAACCCACCACCTTTGCACGCGCATATTGATTCACCTCCCCTTTCATCATTCTCATAGCTGTTAGCCAAAATGATTTTGCTCCTGTATGTTTAATCCGAACCCTACCATGCGCCCACACCATGGCTCTAGTTGTAAGGGATGAACCCAATGGTTGCCAGGCATTGTTGATGTTTGATGGTGCTTACAGTGACCTTGAGGAATTCAGATGGCTCCCGTTCATACGAAAGTTTGATGGCTATAACCCTAGCGTGTCTCGGCAATTTGCATTAACCTTTGATGGCTGCCGAGCCAAGGTTGGGGATGTGCAATTGGAAATTGATGAGAAATTTCTCAGTCTAGCTACCGGTCTGCCTGTTGTCAGACAGAGATGGTCGAAAAATTGTAAAGTGGAAGATGTCCCGTGGACATTTCTCTTCCAGTCACGAAGAGAGCTCCTGTGACAAAGGTTTGCCCGAAAATATGCTAAAGCAACGATGACACGACTTGCTGATGGTAACCAATCAATTCATCACATGCGAGGGCTGATATGGTTTCATTTTCCTGTACCATCTTCGGCTAGTTATGGTTTTCATGGGCTATGAGCTTAATATGCCTTACTACTTGAATAGGAGTCTGTTTAAAATGTCTAAAAGATACAAACGAAGCCAGGTCGAAAACAGCCTATTTCATTTTGGGTTAATTAAAATGTTTATAGTTTGTCATTTGAGGTTACACCGAGACTGTTGGAGTGACTTTCTTTATCGCAATAAGTTTGAGGAATCAATCCCACCACAGGTTGACAAACCTATGGTGAGAGAGAGCAAGTTAGTACCCCCTGTCCCTTACAGTGCTCTGCTACGCAAACCCTTACCCGAGCCACCTATTGACCTACCCGGTTCTGTCACCAAGGATGTCAAAACGGTTAAACCTGTGGCTAAAAAGCCTAAGACCAAACCTGATGTGAATTTTAAAGGTAAGAAGAACGCCCGGTTAATCTCTCACATGGAAAGAAACAAACTGATACCTCCTATCAATCCTAAACCTATTGTGCTCAGTGAAGATTCTGACTCAGAAATTGAACGTTTCCTAGCAAGCGAGTATCCCTATTCCGAAGGTCTGTGTGATAAACCCGCATACGATTTCGTGGAGAAATTGCCACCTTGTTTGCTAAATGATCCTAGTTATCCTGGCATCAAAATGCCTTGTGAAACCGCTGGTGACTCGTCGAAACCCCCTCCTATTCTATCTCAACCAGCTGCTCCACCATGTGATCAGTGTGTCTTATGGTTAGAAAGGTATTACCTCGATGTGCCAATGCTACAGTCTGGAATTCATGCTCTGGAGGATCAAGTTGCAAGGCTCTCTAGTCAACAGGATAAGATGCCATCCGCTGATAAGAAGCAGCGAACAACAGGTTCGATTTTTTTTAAGAATGTGGAGTCGACAACAACATTCGTCAATTAAAAATTGGCATAGCTCGAACAACCTCATTGGTATGAATTTCACCTATTTATATGAAATAATCATAAACTCAGTTTACACCATGGATTTTCTCTGTCACACAAGCATGCACTGTTGTATATAATTTTGTTTTGATAACTCAATTTTCATTGGATTTGGCTTTGATTCGAGTGATCTCAAGATAGATTTGATTTGTTTTAATTTGGCTTCAATCGAATGCTCTGTTGATAATCGAAGTTGTTAATATCTTCTAAGCACAAGCTATTTTTTGTATTCCAATTTTGAACACAGTCAATATCTCATTTTGAATTGGTTATATTCTATGCGATATGGTTGGCAATTATGGTTAAATGTTGTGATTGTATATCCTGTATTTTCAGACCAATGCGAATACCATTCTGTTATTGCATGACCGGATTGTGAATAGATATGAATCGTAGTTGTTATACCCAACCAAATCGATTCAGACTGTTTTGTTTGACCATGTTATCAGATTGCAACAAATATATTGTTTGAGTTCGATTTGAGGAATGAAATTAACTGTATCCAGTCTCACGATTTGTTTCTATAATTAAACTCAGCCATATTCGTTTTGATTATTCACCCAATTTATATTATGTATTCTGTTGATTCTATCACACTCCTGTCTGTTGACTGAGTGGTGATCGATAACGAGATTCGTTGGGTTTATACTCATTGAGTATGATTTCATTTGAATATAATTGAAACAGTTACCTATTTTTACACATGATTGAATGATATCAATCTATTGCTATGACTATAACGAGTCAATGATGGTTGTGATTGCTATCTGATCCTATTGGTTAATTGTATGACACTCAGTGACCAAAGACTATGGAAAAGTTTGTGGATACTGTTATGCATGTTTCGTTTTGACTATAGTCGTAACAGTTTGGTATTTGATTAACGCAATGTGAATTCTATACACAGCCGTAACCAATCGATTGTGATTGTGTTCGATTATAACTATATCGATTTTGAATACGATGCGATTTACTTGTAATTTCATTTGGATATGAAACAGTGTGGTTATTATTTGACCCAATTTAATGGCTATTTAAAAACAGAGCATTCTTATCCTATTTCGATTGCATCGTTTTCGATTTGGTTTGATTTGAATGATAAATTTGCTTGAACCATTAGTAATTCGATATTAATGTTTGTTAAAAACAAATTAAATTGGATTGTTTTTAAAATATTTGGTTTGATTGTTATCTAATTCTATATGCTATTTTAGACTAGCTACAGAATCAGATGATTCTGTAGCTAAGTCTGTAGGATCAATTTTTTAGTGTTTTGTTACTGAAATATCTCTCTAATTTGATATTTGTGTTCTATTGCAGGTAAATTTGAAATTGCAACCGTTAGGGGATATCTCAAAAGATTTCACATGCATTTTAGTTGCTTAGTTTAGTCGATTTTGGGATTTTCCCCTGATTATGTAAAACTGTTTGATATTATCCACAAGGATGTTTTACCCTGTGGAGAGACTTATATAAACTTATGATTTTTGTAATAATCAAAATCCTCATTCGTGGGAGAACAAGGATATGGATTTCTAATGCAAACTGAAGTAGGATTGATGTTTTGTCACAACTTTAGCTTCTCAATATATCAACATTTTGTTTCATGTTTTGTATATCAATTTGCTTATGGTTTATGACTACTTTAGCTATCTAGATCATGTGCAAATGATATAATTTTAATCACTGTAATCCATATCTGGTTTCTTCCAAATATATAAAATTCATAAAAATTGTTAATTCAATTTGTGAATGACAGGTTTATCTTCTTCATGCATTGAATTATATAATATAAGTTTTTTCATAACAGGTTTCCCTTATTGGAGAGATTTATACATCTTATTTTTGTTATGATATTTTATGTCTTGTTTGTCCTGCAAAACAACTCAAAGAGCAGCACAGCCGATCGTTTACGAGAAGCTTTTGGGATTAATCCGGTGCGAGTTTCCTTCCTCCGACCAGCTTCAGAGTCATCACACACAGGACAAATCAGGAGCGCTTCCAGGTCAGTTAGTTTGTTTCTTGTTGTTTTCATTAAGTAGTTTAATTTAGATATAATTTTAATTATATTTATATTAGATTGTTTAATTTCAGTAATGTTTATTTCTTTTTCATAAAATATAAAAAATCAAAAAGAGATTCCTGGTTGTCTTAGGGCAGAAAACACATGAGTTTTGCAGGTTTTAATTAAATATGTAGATTGTTTATAATGTACATTTGTGAATAAGTAATATTGTAGCTGATAATTAGATAGTTTATTTGAGTTATTAAAATAGTAATTAGTAGATTGTATATAAGAGATAGAGTAGTTTATAATTAGTTTTAGTTTATTTAGTAGTTTGTTTTAGTTAGTTTTATTAGTTTTAGTTAGTTTAGTTAGTTTTATTTGTTTTAGTTAGTTTAGTTTAGAGTAGTTTTCTCTTTGGTTCTCTTAAAGACCTTAGAGCGGCCAACGGAGCCATTGAACTCGTCAGGGTGGTTCATTCCAAATGGCTTGGGTTATTTAGACAACCCTGGACCGGTTCCACTCTCTCAATTGACGGACAGACTGTTTCGTCCGTCAAAACATTGCTATGAGGATGATCCTTACTCCACAAAGTAATAGAGACCTTCTATGGATTTTGGCATTGTCGATTTTTATGACATTTATATATGTTGGCCAAATATCCAATGGTGGTTACTCATTATATAATAGGGATGTTTCACATTACGAATTACCTATATAAACAAAGTTTGGGACCTAGAACTTGATTGATTAAGACTTGGGACCATGACCATGTCCACCTAAGAAAAGTAAATTTAGTTTATCATTTTTTCTCTCTAGGATAAACTATTGCAATAGTGTCAATGTTATTATCTATCACAATAGTGTTGTTATTGTTAACCAACCTAGATTTATCTTTATATCCTAGGATTTATCAAGTGTCAAGAGGGATGAAATCTCCTGAAATATAAAACTTTACCCAGGTTTTTTCACTCTAAAAGAGGTTTTCATCTCAAATTATTTCATCTCTCTCAATTATTGATAGATTCTAGGTTAATATGCATCTAAGCTAGTTTAGAATGTGAATCAGGACCAATTTCACACATTCTTTTTTTGTCTCTATTATATTTGAAAGATGCACATTGAATTCAACGTTATGTTACATTACACATATCCTCCATATTGAACTGTAAAAGGTGTCCCTATGATCAACTAAGTTCAAATACATGTATATTTATACTTTTATCTAGAATGGATAATTACAATTCTCTAGGTTATCAATGGGGCCTTGTTAGATCGATGAAATTTGGGAATTTTGGTTGTCTCCACTAGGATGCAATTACCCTAACCGTATCATTTTCACCTTTTGTACTAGAACACCTCTAAGGGGAATGTTTGAATAAGGTTTTTCATAATGGTTGTTAAGTCACAAAAATTTCATACCCCTTTAAGTGTGACATGGTCTTCCACCTCTTGATAGGTGATAGATTCAAAATTAGGAGGGATATTTTATGGAATGAAAATAATGAAAAGGAGAAGATATAGTTAATATACATGGTTTCCATATCATGGAAATATACATTTCTCCATTTCATTGATGTGAGTGAGAGTCGATCAAAGTAGTTTGATGAAACTTCATTTCTTTCAAGAGTGAGGAGAGTAGCGCATGCTGACTCGTGATTTGGAGGGAACACTAGAGAATGAAGAAGATAGAGAAGGAAGGGAATTGGGAGATACAAATTTCTCCATTTCATCGATGCGAGTGAGATCCAATCAAACCAATACGAGGAAAATTCATTTATTTCAAGCACTAGGACACTAGGGCACGCTGCAACTCATGAGTTTGAGGGAATGTAGGAGAAGGAATGAGACAAAGAAGGAAGGGCATAGGGAGAGAGATATCATGAGTAACCTGGTTACGAACGAGAGAGAGAGCTCGCGAAGGGCACTATCTAGGAGAGAGAGCTTGAGGGCAGGGTTAGGAAGGAGACACAGCTCATGGAGGGAACCAGGAGAGAGAGCTTGAGGGCAAGGAGACACAGTATAATGGTGAGTTGTTGAATTTCCAATATTTTCATATGAAAATCCCTAAAAATGTTGACATGTAATTTTAGGGAATAAAAATGCTAGTGGCTCCATATGTGGACAAAACTCCCCTCATGGGGTGCCTATAAAATTTGATTCTCTAACTGATATTTTCAACAAAATTTATTTATTATGGCTCCTATAACAAAATTGCATGATATATTGGCAATGTAGATTTTCCTTTGAATTGTCACTTAGGTTATTTAGGTGCAGTGGTTCCTTGAGGAAAGAACCATACTCTTTGTACCTTTGGAATGGCAGGGTTGGATTTTCAATCATGAAATTAGGCTTGCGGGGTTTCTGTTTCCCTTGAGAATCAATAAGAATGCAGAGGGCCTGCTACTCAAGTGTCTGCTGGACTTGTTCTGTTGCACTGCCCCATTATTATTTTTAGATAGGGGTGTGCAAAACCTCCAATTCGGGGGTAGTTATGGGCCTTCAATTTGTTTCCATGGCCCACATTATGTCCAAATTTGATACCATTTCCCTCATAATACAAGACCTTCATGGAAAATATTATCACTTTTGATGACCGATGTAGATACTATGACTCATTCTTATATAATAAAATGTGATATTACTTAATATAAATATGAATGTGATATATTCTTGATATTAAGTGTTTTTGTGGTTTTGTGTGATTTGAATCTTTAAGTTAATATGGTTCACAAAAAATAAATAGTGCAACTATGGTGAAATAATTTGACCCACATGGAAAGTTTATCTCCTTCATTCATTGGCATAGACCACTTTTTTTAATGGTTGAAAATTTTAAGGGATATTTTCCGTTCCCAACATTCAAAGCTACTAGCACTTAAAGGCAGTCATAAAGAACCTAAGCGAATCAATATCTTGCTAGTATTGAGGATTTGAATTGACAAGGGAGGGAAATAGTTCCTTGAACACCATGCAAGAAATTAGGTAATTAAGGAACAACTCCCACCAATCAAGGGATTGATTATATGGGATAGATAGGAATCTTTTCAAGTATAAATAGAGTAATAGTTGATAGAGTACATATTTAGTATTGTGGTTTCATTTTCCTTCTTGTTGTTCAAGCTAGTTCTAATTGTAGCCTAGAGGCAAATTTATGCCCAAAATATGTGAAAATATGTGATGGAATGAATGTGTATCTATCATGTGTTGGTTCTCAAATGTTCTAAGATTGAAAAACTAATAAACCCTGATATATATCATTTTTGTAATGAAAAATGTCTATGTATCCTACAAAAGAAATTCATATAGAATCGAAAATATTCATACAAAAATAATGTAATCAAGAAGTCATACACAAAATACCATATGATCTTCATCCATTCCTTATCATTAACAACCCCCAAGTTACAACTCCTAGTGCTCAAATGATCTCACTAGCCATGGAACAATTCCCTCTACTAATACTAATATTTTATGTGTCACTATCATGGAATGGTGTTACAACTCATCACATGGGAATGGCCCTAAGCATTATTTTTTGGCTCAAAAATTGGAAAATGGAACTTCTTGTCATCATATTAGGAAATTGCCTTTTTTTAGATAGGGGTGTGAAAAATCTCCAATTAGGGGGTGGTGACGGGCCTTCAATTTATCACTTTCCATGGCCCACTTTATGTCAAAATTTGATACATTTTTCCTCACAAGACAAGACCTTCCTGGAAAATATTATAACTTTTGATGATTGATGTAGATACTATGACTCATTCTTATATAATAAAATGTGATTGCTTAATCTAAATATAAATTTTATATATGTTTGATATTAAGTATTTTTATGGTTTTTTGTTATTTGAATTTTTAAGCTAATATGGTTCAAAAGCACGAAATAGTGCAACTATGGTGAAAGGATTTGACCCACATGGCAAGTTTATCTCCTTCATTCATTGGCATAGACCACTTTTTTCAATGGTTGAAAAATTTAGGGGAAATTGTCCCTTCACCATATTCAAAGATTCTAGCACTTAAAGACAATCATAAAGACCCTAAGAAATTCAATATCTTGCTAATCTTGAAGATTTGAATTGACAAACGAGGGAAATAGTTCCTCGAACAAAATGCAAGAAATTAGGTAATTAAGTAACAAATCCCACCAATCAAGGAATTGATTAGAAGGGATAGATATGACTCTTTTCAAGTATAAATAGATTCATAGTTGATAGAGTAGATATTTAGTATTGTGGTTGCATTTTCCTTCCTGTTGTTCAAGCTAGTTCAAATTATAGTCAAGAGGCAAATTTATGCCCAAAATATGTGAAAATATGTGAGGGCATGCATGTGTAACTATAATGCATGGGTTCTCAAATGTAATAAGATTGAACAACTAATAAAACCTGATATATATCATTTTTGTAATGAAAAATTCTATGTAGCATACAAAACCAATTCATATAGAATAAAAAATATTCATACAAAACGAATGTAATCCAGAAGTCATACACAAATCACCATATGATCTTCATTCATTCCTTATCATTCATAACCCGAAACTTACAAATCCTAGTGGTCAAATGATCCCACTATCCATGGCATGAGTCCCTCTACTAATACTAATATTTTATGTCTCACTATCATGGAATGGTGTTACAACTCATCACATGGGAATGGCCCCAACCATTATTTTTTGGCTCAAAATTTGGAACATGGAACTCCTTATTATCATATTAGGAAATTGTCTTTTTTTTAGATAGGGGTGTGAAAAACATCCAATTGGGGTGTAGTGATGGTCCCTTAATTTTTCACTTTCCATGGCCCATATTGTGTCCAAATTTGATACATTTTTCCTCATAAGCCAAGACCTTCCTGGAAAATATTATCACTTTTGATGACCGATGTAGATACTATGACTCCTTCTTTTATAATAAAATGGGATATTACTTAATCTACGTATAAATGTGATATGTTCTCGATATTAAGTGTTTTAATGGTTTTGTGTGATTTGAATCTTTCAGTTAATATGGTTCAGAAGCATGAAATAGTGAAACTATGGATAAAGGATTTGACCCACATGACAAGTTTATCACCTTCATTCATTGGCATTGACCATTGTTTTTAATGGTTGACAAATTTAAGGGAAAAATTTAAGAGATACTCTTTTTAATGGTTGACAAATTTAAGGGATATGGTTAACAAATTTAAGGGAGAAATTTAAGGGATATTGGTTAACAAGGCGAATCGCCTATGTTCCTTATGAGTATTTAAGATGTGTATGGTGGTCTATATAATCATAAAATTTTACTATGTTAGAAATGATGACATTTGATTCAATGTTGTATATGTGTACTAAGCGAACTATGACATTTGCATGTTTTTTTTTTAAATTTGGGTGATTTTTCTTCCATTTATCTATATAATCAGCTCATACTTTTTTTCATTAGTAGTGCACACATAGTAATCAATCGAGAAATTATTTCTTTTCTTGAAACTTCTTTCTCCATCCCATATCTTGTTTTCATCGAAGTTGAAATTATTTCATTTCATTTTCCTCTTGCATGGTTTAAAGAGTCGAGTCGAAATTCCATCAATTTCACAACCACTCCTTTGAGTAACAACAACCTAAAATCAAGAGCTAATTAAAGTTTATCTAGAAACTTTTCCAGGGCTCTTCAAACCCATATTAGCTTAGGTGTAGAGCTTTGGAATTGGATTATGAAAATAAATTTCCAAAGTTGCTAAACAAACATAAAGATTTGAGTTAGGGAGTGAAATCCAGTTTCTATATCACTGACTTTGGGAATCCCTTCTAACACAAGGGTCAAGCATGAGGTGCATTGGGGCCAACAAAGTAATCAAACCTGCTTTGTTGGTCTTGGTTTCAACTCTTAATTGTCCCCCCTTTGATTTGGTATAGTAGGTGGTACCATAGAGGCCATAATATTTTAGACTTCCTACCCAATGTGACAACACAGGGAAGGTGGTATTGTACCTAGGATCAACATTGGCTAGACTCACTCAGACTTCTTGGAGGGTTTCCGAATACTCAGTGAGGTAACTTGCACCCGACGAAACTCATACACTTCGTGCATCGATCCTGCGATGTTGGATTCCATCACCAATTAGCACTTCTTTTTGAGAAGGTTTGTTTGCATGTTTGACTCCTATATTAATTAGAGTGTTCTAGGTATTACAAGTGTGAAAGAGTAACACTATGGTAATCATTATGAGCTTACTGTGATACCAACATGATACTAGTAATGGAGTAGAACCATTGTACTAATTAGTGTTATAGCTTGATAGAACAATGCTTATGCATATCCAATTTCATAGACTAAGTTAGTGGAGTGATGTTAGTTCTCTTTTTTTCTCTCTCTCTTAAATGTAGGGAGTAATTCTTCCCACTTGGTTTGGGAAATTTGTAACATTGTATCCCCTAAATCTCTTGTGGTCCTTTAATATTGAACTATGGCCTCCTATTGCATTTCCTTTAAAACTGGGACTATTTCCACATCTAAAATCATTTAAGGATGTCTTCTCAACACATATTTCAGATTATTACTTTCAACCCTCACCTACAAGGTCATGGTAAGTTCCTCCTCGTATTTATGGGATTCTATAGATCTACTTTCCCCATTTTGTATCCAAAATCATTATCTTCTCAATTTTATCTTTAGTGTATTCCATTTTTCCTTCCATATTTTTCTCAAATTTAAGTTTTCATTTCCTCAACTTTTAATTGTGTCCAAATGTTGCACCCTTAAAATTTAAGACCTTTCTTCTAGGGAAGAGACTAATTGTTCATGTTTCTCCAAGGGTATAACTTATCACCTATTAGATTCTACTATAGCCTTACATTTAATGATCTCTACCTATTTTTTCTTGACATGTTCCAATAAAACCGATGTGCTTATGTCAACAACTCCCATTCCAATAGGTTCTTGAGTTTCTTTCATACTTGGTATATTTTGTGTAGGTCCCAATGAAGGAATATGTGTTTGTTTGGCTACATGAGTCTTTGTCCTTTCTCTAAGTTTCTTGATCCTACTAATGCACTCACTTGTTTATAAGGATCATGGTTTATATGGGACAATGATCCTCTTATTTCTAGAAATGTGGTAGTAATGTTTTTAATTATGTCACATGCTTTTGAAAAATAAGTATCTTTCTCCCATTGTTCTATCCTCTCAATTTTCCTTCTTTTATTTTTAGTACTAGTTCCTTGGGGGTTAAGGACCTTATCAACACTCTTATTTTTAATTTTTTATCTAAATTTTAGGGTCTACATATATTTATGTGACAATATATAAAGTTTTTCATCATTGGTCTTCATAACTCTTAGGGATGATAGCAACGAATGTGGAATAATTATTTGGTTAAAATAGTAGAAATGTTTCCCACCAAAGTGTTGAAAATGAACAAGAAATTAACTTCTAATTGATAACAATAGTTGTTAGGAATCGCTAAAACTCATAGTTATACCTTTTCTTGGGACTATAGTGACATGTATGGAATCCATCCAAACATTTTCAAAAATCACATCTACATCAAGTACAATTCCCTGCCAATCAGAAGCCACAAAGGAGAATGAACATTACACTTAAAGACATAGTTAAATATAAACTATAGAAAATTGTATATGTAGGTTTTATATACCCTATGTTAGATAGTGAATGGGTTTTTCCTTTGATTATTGTTCCCAAGGAAGAAGTAACTAGACAATTTGTGTGTACTATAGGGAACTTAATAAAGACACTAGAAAGGAAATGATTCCACTACATAAGGATTATATGAATAATAGTTTTTAGTAGAATAATTAAGGGATAAGTCTTTCCATCATGCATAATTTTTATTGATGTGTTTGGTTGGTATTTACATCCTCTTTGTCAACGTATTCCTAAATTTGTATAGTGTTGGGATAATAATTTTGCATACACTTTGAAAGGAATGACCCTATAATTACGAGATAGTATACCAATAGTAATAGAGAATAATACAATTGTGAAAGAGTAACACCATGGTAATCATTATGAGCTTACTCTGATACCAACAAGATACTAGTAATGAACTAGTTACATCTTGATTGACTGACTGTTTATGTCATTAATGGTGTTATAAGATGTACAAGAAAACAAGAATTTGTCATATCTATCTTCATTGAGTGAGCGAAGTTCAGGTAGAATAGAGGAATGTGAGACATCTAGTAGGTCTAACAGGCGAAGATCAACTAGAGGTGAGAATATCAGAACCCACGACCACAAATAAGCGACCCAATTGCTTATTTGAGGGGCACGAAGGAAACCATGTATTTGTATGTGCAATAAAATCAATAGCTATAGGGGAAGAGATATTGATTGATTACATGTTGAATAGAATAGATACATATGTTGCTATTATGGGGGAAGTATGTATACTAATTTACTAAACCTGTAATCAATGACTCTTATATTTTATGATTTTCATTATGTTCTTTATGGTGTTAATCCATTTGGAGAGATTTGGTTTGTTTACTTAGTGTGGCCTATTTTTGTTATCAACAATAAGATTCCTCCTTGGATGCCAATAAAGAGGGAGGATTTCTCATACATTTGAATTTATTTGTCATGATAATGATCACGGTTCTAATTTTACTTTAATGTGGCAGGCTGATCGTGGTAAATCAAAAGTGGCCTTGGAACAGGTAAACAAACAACAATTTCACATTTAATGTTCATTTTTATTTATCTGGCGATCACTTATTTTATTTGTTTACATAACTAAATTATCATTTATTTTGTTGAATATGTAGTCGATAGGACATGATGTTGATAATGATTCACTCAATGAAAGGGATTTGTATGAATCCCCCAACCTTATGGCTTTAATTAAAAAAATAGCAATAAAGAAAACAAGGAACTAACTCACTTGTTAGATATTCTAGATCAAACTCCTAAGGTTGAAGAAAGGATCAAAGAAGTTATGACAAGGCTTAAGACATATAAGGTAATAATCATAATTTCAAGCGGTTTTATTTTTATGTCATAAGATCATTTATGAAAGCTTGATTTTTAACTTTTACATTATCTAAACGAAAAAATGTTTTCTTTCTTATATAGAGATTTTTGGATCTATTGACCCCGACATGCATGGTGTCGGTAGTAGTGGCGTTGCATAGATTTCATAGTGTCCCTATGTAGGACCTCGTAAAGCTATCAGGAAGTAGCTATTCAAATCTCTACCTTCCACACCATTAGGTGGGAGCCACGACACGCAGACTGAGGAAGCGACCACACAGGTAGGATCTGGAGGTGGTGACATAGATGAGGCTGATGATTTGACCAACTATATGGTTTCTTTTCCTAAATAAAGAAGTGTGACCAGCACAGGGACCTTTAAGGGCACATTTATGGTCAACGAGGAAGGGCTTCCACTAAAGAAATTTAAAGTCCCAGGTAATTTTTAAAATTTTAATTGTTTCATGTTCTCTATGTAGACAAATATAAATAATATAAATAATTGTTTTCAAATTAATAATCATATAATTGTTTTGCGTGTAGGGAATAAAGATTTTTATAGGTCCTTGGAGAATAAGGCATTGCTGATTTTTGGGCCCACAATATAGGAGAGGTGGAGTTCCCAAAATTCGAACCTCAAAAAAGAATTGCTGGATTATCTTAAAATCCTTTTTGGTGTAGACACATTTAATAAGACCTTGGCCACGGTCGCAACTGACCAATATCTAAAATATACACGAGAAACATACATGAAGCACTTGAAACAAAATGATAGGTATGAGTGTCCTTTGATGATTCTAGAGAGGGAGTGTAAGGCCCTCATTGAGGATGCAAAAGATAAGAAATTGATAGATGAAGGAAAAACACCCTCTGGTCCCATAAGGTAAATTACAATTTCAATTCAATACCTTCAATTTTTTTTTTTATGTAAATAAAATTGTGGTATAGATTAACATACTTGAAACTTTTGATGATAGGTTGACTGACACATCAAAGGAAACAAAAGAAAGGCTTTCCAAATGTGGCCTGCACAGTCTAGGCCAGGGCAGCTACTTGAAGTTGCATCCACGAATTGTAAGTACCTAAATATCTTATTTGTATCGCCTTAAAATTTTTAGGTAATTGCAGTGGATAACATTAAAAATACATACTCTTATGCAATGCAGGGTGACAAGTTTGGTACTGAAACCACGGAGGAATACCTCCAGCTTGGTTACAAGTACAACTATAAAGTTGTAGTTGAACACTGAAAATGCTTGGGGCAGTTACCAAGAACCACTTTGCAGGATAAGGTAAATAAAATTCAATCCAAATTAACCTTTATTATTAATATAATATAGTCATGTTTGATATCATTGATAAATTTAATTTTTTACAACTTTGTTTTAATCAGGGGAACAACATTGTCAACGAACACACTAGTATTAGAGAACAATGCATTGATAGCAGTTTGCAACCAAAAGATGGTTCTCCCATACAGTCCCAATATTCCACTCAGGTGCAACCCCACGATGGTGCTATAACTGAGATGGCACATGACGATAATATGGCTATATTTTAATCATATACTTAATAATTTCGTAGTTATACATTTTGTACTTCTATTTTTTTTTTACTTATACATTTATGATTGTTCTGATAAAGTTTGTGGTCTCAATGGAAGATAATGTTGTACTTGAGGGTCATACAGTTGAAGAGGATCATGCGGGGGAAACCATTCCAATGGTGTCAACCAGTGCACTAGGTAAATAATGACATTATAGGTGTTCTTTTTAATATTACTGAACTAGTTCATTGATATTTAAAAACTAGCCATCTAAATTTTGCATTTTTTTCTTTTGTAGGTGATGCCTCATCATAGCGGCCTCCATTACCTCGTGAGTACCTCATGTGCTCTGCGTGAGAGGACACAATAACAATCAGATTTCGAAGAGCACCCAAAGAATGAAGACACAGATATGGATGAAATGATTAGGAACTATAGAGCTAGGAAGAAGAGGCTGACTAAAAGTACTAAATGATGATGTACATGAATATTTTAATAACTATTTAATATAAAATCTATTTTCTATGAAATAATTTTTTTTACTTGTTGGGTCACCAAAATGCCATTCTTTTACCAACCTTTTACTTCACTTTTCACCATATTTCTCTTTCTCGCAGCCTTACATTAAGACCATTTTCATGATTACATATGAGTTTAGACCTATTATTTTCCAAAGCATTAATTTTAGTATTTTGAGTGAGTTTATGATTAAATATTGGAAAAATAACATGTTTTCACTTATATATAAAAGTGGAATGATTTCTATGTTGTTTACAAGTGAATTTTGATACTCCAACTAAGTCATATCATGGAATAGAATAGAGCCTCTTTTCACATCAATTTCCATTCTCTAGTTTTTAGATGTAAATTGATTAGTGTAGTGTATGATGTTATGGAATAGTTGTTACTTTTCTCTTAGGAGAATTGTCCTCACTCCAAATGGATCAAGGAAACATTTTATTTCATTGTAAATAGTTGTGAATATTGGTATGTATATATGTTTGTT
>JZKD02S1667180.1:74077-85579 GCA_000966675.3 Picea glauca
AGGGGCGGGGGACAATAAGAGCTTCCTCCTTCATGTGGTTGGCCCTGTTCGATAGAGAATAATTTATTGGAGTCGTTTAATCTTGGATCAAACCCCTCTCAATCCAACAGAGCAACAACAAAGTCAATGTTGACTTTGTTGATACTAATTCAAATCAAGGGAGACAGTTTGATCAAATATTAGACGCGTGGCTCCAATAAATTATTCTCGAATCCAAGAGGAGCTCAGTCAATCATGCTATGCACTCTCATAAAAATGGATCTTAGAGTAAATAATGTGCTACAAATATGACTTGTATTGATTTTTTAGATATTTATGGAGGTTGAATGATTTTGGCAGGTACTTTAAGATCTTTCTTCGTTGATTGAGGGAAGCTCAAGACTAATGGAGGTTCATACAGCTGAAGAGAAACACATGGGGGAAACCATTCCAACTATACTTTTGACCAATTCATCAGATCATGTGTGATTGCTCCTTTCATCATAGTTTATATATCCATCAATTCTATTTATGTTTAATGTTTATGAATTATTATGTGGTTATTTATTAATGCAAGGTTTTTTATGTGATAATTTATTGAGATATATCATCTCTTTAGTACTTGTCATGTTCTCGCATTGCATCCAGTAATGGTAGATAAAAGTCCATTTATATTGAGTGAAAGAAACCTTGGCTTCCTGTAGGTATTGATGAAGTGTTAGTTCATGCATCTACTGCTAGGGGTCCTCCTAGAATAACGCCAAATGAACTGAGAAAAAAATCCATAAATAGTGTTGTTGTACTATGCCTCCTTTTTCCTAGGCATTGTTCCAGATCATGGAGCATGTACTGTTACCATCTATCCTAATATAAAGAATATCTTCTACTATGTTTGTTTCATATTTGTCTTTCCATATCCGTTCCCATAGTTCATTTTTACCTTTGATTCATCTCATGGATACAACAACATATTAGTGATCTGTTTTGAGCCATAAAATAAAGGACTTTCATTTCACGAACTTCTATAATTTTTCTCAAATTGCTTTCTAGGTCACTTTAGAGTTATTTATTGGGCCTAATTAAGTGCAAAAAACTTGTTGTTCATGTTTTCTTACTTTCTTCCCCCAATTTCCAAAAATAATAAATAATTGGGTTTTAGGTTCATGACACCCTTCTTCCATTATATAAGGTGTCACGAGTGAAATCATTTTGGGATTCCACTTAAACCTGGATTTCTCCTTTTGTGAACCAATTTTTGAAAACAAAATAATATCGGGTGATACTTGCATGTTGATCATGAAAACTCAGAAAGTGCTTCAACAATACAATTTTCCTCCTTTACGCAAAGTCACCCAGGGATGATAAGTCTCTGTTTGAACACAAACAAATAAAAAGAAATCAGATCATGGGGAAATACACTCTTTTAGAGGTGAGGATGCATAAGGGAAGGCATTGTAAATTGTTGAATGACCATAGAGACATGAGCTGCATTTTAACATGAGATTGTTGAAATCAAGGTTGAGTAAGCAATCAAAGTTGGTTTTCCTTTTTGGATTTCTAGGGTAAAATCTCTATGTTTATTGTGATTTTAGAGCTATGTGATTACTTTAATTCTATGGATCTATATGCATGTCTATCTCTTTTGTGATCCCTTTGCATACACTACTTACTACAACACTTGCAATTCATCATTTTGATTAACCCACAATTATTCTGGTCAATTGGTGTGAGAATTTCTCATTCATTTCGGTTAATTGTTATTGAAAATATCCTCTTGTTAATTTTGTTGATAGTTGCAATAGTCAAAGGACCCATTCCATTCATTTAATTAGGTTCATGAGATCAATGGCCATAATGGTATAGCTGTTGCAAATACCCAACCAAATTTCCATTCTTAGTTCCTTGTAATAAACAATTATTTTCCTCTTACCAGACCATTGGGAAATTAATACAGTCATACGTGGAAATGGGTAGAGACTTATTTTTGGAAAGTGAATGAGCCACCTATGTTCCCAATCATCCCTTTTAAGATCATATTGGAATATCGAGTTAGTAGTTGGGCCATACACCCTACTCCAACCATTCCAAATTGGTCATAGTCACTCTTTCTACAACATTTTGTGTGAGTTACAAAAACCAACAAATAACGTTGATGTAATTTAGAGGTAGAAATGCTCTTTTCAATTGACACATTGAGCTTGTTATGTAGTAAAGGAAATGAACTCCCTTATTTAATTGATATTATTTTTATTTGTTTGTCTTATCTATGTGAGAGAGGGAGGAATGAAAATGGTTTATGCATAATAGATATTCAAATACATTACTAAGACTTAAGTGAATGGGTATGCCAATGTCGAACTAAGGTTTAGAGAAACAACAAATCATACTATTTGCCTTGATGCCACACCCTAGTTAGTTGCACACATCATTAAATTGGACAACCATAAATGGTGTCTAAGTTAATAAAATGTTCAAGTGAGCCATTGTTGATGGGAGGATATACAAGGAGAAATAGTAGGAAGTGTTGGATCATTTTACTCTTTAGCATAAATACTTTTTCATAGGTCAATTGGGTCATTTAAATTGTTGTTTTGTATTTGAGTATATGTGAAATTGTATTTTTCTAGGTAGTGCTCACATCAAGGAAAACATTCTATTCTTTTTTATATTGGAAAGTGTTACACAAATTTAATTTTTGGTCTTCATTTATATGTAAATATATATGCTAAGTGATGGAAATGTTGTCACTTATTATCATGGGAATGTGAATGTTTAGTGGTAGCTGGATTACAGTGCTTGAAATTTTTTGCACAAAAAAAATTGTTTTTGATTTACAACCACACAGTGGGTTGGATGTTTATTCGGCCCTCATCTAGACCTACACATACCAATAGAATATTTTGGAACCAGTTGTAAACCAAGAACTAGATTGGTTTCTCCATTGTAGAGAGTTTATTGACCTCAGTGATTAACAACTGAGAAGCTAACTTAGATTTTTGATTAGTATTTCTTTGTTACCTAGTCGTTGTGTGCATGATACACCAAGAAACAAATTCTCATAATCCACTGAGGATAGAAATATCTAAATAAGTCTGAGAATACATAATTTTTTATTAATTCTGCAAAGCATCTATGTTGGTGAATCATGTGGACTGTAAGTCCCATGTTTACAGATCACAAACATGAATGTTCCTTCTAGAAATGTGTGAGCCTTCGAATCTCTAGTTTCACAACATGAACTTAGGATGGTTTTGGGAAAATTAGAGAATCATTACTTATACATATTAAATTGTGATAGTGAGGTATGTACACAAAATCATATCCATTACTAGAAAAGGAAATACATGGGTGGATCTAAGTTAATGTTATGTAACAGATGAAGAAAAAGGAATATGAAGAAGAACTAGGAAACCTAACTAGTATTTTCAAGCATTCAAATTTCATAGAATAAACATTAGGAACCCCTCAATTATTATACCTCCATTCATGATGCATAATTTTCATGTCAAAGACTAACAACCCATGTTAGAGATAAACCAGTAGACTTGTGTAAGGAAGTAAACTATGCAACATTGTTTGAGGTCTTAATAGTTGTACAAATATATTTTGGGTAGATATGCAATGAGTGTAATGCACTTAAATTGGTTAAGGAAAATGGGAGAATACTAAGCAGTAATTCCATATGCATAACCAAGAAAACTAATAGCTAAACTTGAATCTTAATTAAAAACAAAAAAAGAAGGCCAAACACTTTACTAAAGGACCTATTGGTTGTAAAAATGAAATCAAAAGAGTAGAACGGTAAGAAAAACTTTGGATTTTATGTTTTACGAGTTTGTTTGTTTTTTGTTTTATTATGCACAAGACAATAAAATGTATGCACTTTCATGGCTGGTGCCATTCACAATTTTTAAAGGTTATTTTCTTGTACATGAAAAATGAATTCCGATCCTAACTATGAGATGAATTTCAACATGAACAAAAGGTAGTAGAAAACCTATACTGGTAGTTAGGCTCAAACAATTATCTAGGGTAGAAAACATTTCAGTAAACCATTTTAAGAGAAGATGCTTGCTGTCCTAAAAATATCAAAATGGCTGAGCCAAGAATCCCAAATTTTGTGATGAAGGATGAGATTGGAAATTAGATTTCCTCCCCACTTTTTAAAATAAATGGAAGACAACATAAACATCGTTGTTATCCTTAAATGAAACCTCATTATTCTTATTGGTATATTATGGAAGCTAAGTAGTATGGATATCTATCTCAATTAGAATAACATGGTTAGAGAATCTCCTCTCTTTAGTGAAATACTCAATATAACCATCACAAGCTAGAGGAGAACTTAGGTCAAAGGGAGTGAGTTTTTGGGTTATGATGGGGTTGCAAAAATTAGAGCCTCCATTGAAACAAGATTAATCTAAAAAACACTTTCCTTAACATCTGCCTTGCATAAAAAGGTATCAAGATGTAATGAATTATCTAATGAGAAGTGTGAATCGGTATTTAGCAAACTATCTTTGGGGGAAACCCAAAGTTGATTAGATCCATCATTGGGAACTTTAGGCATATTCTCACTTTCTTCTAGGAAGAAAATGTCATCCAAATAGTAGGTTCCTAAGGGATCATCATAAATAAAATCACAATGACCAATGGCATAAGAGTCCAAAACATTTTTTGGACTACCAAGAGTAATTACCTAAGAGTATTTATCATATTTAGGACAAGGTTGATTATAGAACTATGATACCTTATGGTTATATTTGTTAGAAATGAGATCATGATTAGGTTTCTGATTTTCAGGCTCATATTCATTAGACAAAATTAGGATTCCAAATCGATCATTCTAAAAAACATTATTTGTCATATCATCAAACTGAAAGTTTCCAGTGTTTACATCAAGATCTAGATTTATCTTTATATGGTGGAATATTTTTGTATTTGAAATACTATTGGGAAGAGAATTTTGTGAGTTATTTCGATCGTTGAATGTTTGGATATTTATTTGGCCAAAGAGAGAGGTTTTAAAGGAATGTGTCTAGAGTTGAACTTTTACAAGGTGTATGGCAAGTTCGAGTGGAAATTCATTCTCCACATGCTTGAGTGGCTAGGCTTTGGGTCAAATTTCATATATTATGTCAATATTCTCTTTTCCAATGCTTTGGCTATTGTGTGTGTTAATAGATCCCTTACTTATATTATTTCTATTAGAAGATAAATGACTCCAGGGCTACCCTATAGCCCCTGATTTATATGTTCTCACATCTGATGCCTTAGGTTATCTATTATAAAAGGTAGTTTACCAAGGTAATGTTAGTGACCTTCCCTAGTAATATTTAATCAACTCCCACTATTCTTATGAACACCTTTTGTAAATATTCTAAAGAGATACTATAAGAGGAGAAAACCTCTATGATACTTATTGGATTAGACGATCACCAAGGGTGGATTCCTTCCCAATGACAATGGGTTCAAAGGGGGGAAATCACCAAGTATATTGGTATTCTATTTAGCATTAACATGACTCAAAATCAGAAGTGAAACTGAGTTATTAGTAAGATTACAATGAAAATTGAATACTAGAATAGTCAGGACCTTTCCTTAGAAGCCAAAATCCAAGTGGGGGACAAGATTTTCAGTTTAATGCATATATATTATTTGTCTCTTTGGCTTCCCAACCAACAGGGCTGAAATAAAACTCTATCTTAAAATATCTCTTTTCGGTGAAGAATAAAGGGGGAAAATGTCTAACTATGGTCAAGTGGTTGGTGTGCACTAGGAAACCACAAGATGGAGGACTTAGAATTCCTCATTTGGCCACTTATGGCCTTACCTTGGTAGAAAAGTGGTTTCTTAAGGCCACATAGGGAAATGAATTATGGAAATAGATCAAAAGGGACAAACTTGGCCATCCTTTAGAGAAAGGATGTAAAGTGTTGAATATTTGACTTGAAAATTTCCTTTTGGTTGTACCTTTTTGTTTTTAATCCATGGTAGCTTCATTCTTAAAAGCCTCCAGAGGGCTTGGAAAAAAATAGTCACAACACTTCATTGGAAGCCTCAGGATTCTGAAGTTGGAACCAACATCAATGCTTATAACTTATGGTGGTCTCCTTTAACCAAAAATTCCCTCTACCCCTCATGAATCCAAACTTGGTTCCCTTTAAAGAGAATTTAAAATAAGGGTATATTCTCTTTTGCAAATTTGTGGGATACCACTTCCAATAATTAGAAACCTTGGTCTCTAATCAAATATATATTCCACTTACAATCATAAGACAAATAGATTATCCTTAAGTTGACCAATAGTCTCTCCCAAGAATGGTTTAGTAAGCTCCATTTTTACCCCTAAGGCTTAAGGCTATAATACTAGTGTTAGGAAAAGAAGTCCCCCCTTGATAGTCCTTCTACTGAAAGTCAATATCATTCTCTTCATCCTTGCACTGATGATGAAATGTATAATAGGATGAATAATAGATGGCCTATCTCTCTTGACTTGAGAGAGTGATAATCGATCTTCACAGAGATTAAAATAGTCTCTTATCACAACAACCTGAAGGTGTTTATATGGGGCATCCTAGAAGGAGGCTTAACCTCTTGTGCAATAATAAAAAAGTATAACTTAGGGGATGGTAGCTTTCATTTTTTTCTGTTAAGGAGACCACACTATAGATGATTTGGTTCTATCAGATTACTCAAGGTATTTGGTGCAATGCTAGATCAAAGTTATATGCCTTTATAGTGGCTAATAGTTTGAAGAAAGGTCTTATAGGTCTAGGAATCCTTGTTGATAAGATATTCAATATTATTATTGTTAATATGATCATCTCTTATCACGTTTTGAAGACTTAGTGTAAATTTATATTTGAAGAAGGGTTCTTAGTCAATGTTGTTGAGATAGTCTCTGATATCATTTCCATTTTCTTATTATAGCTGCAAGCAGAGTAAGTCAAAATGATAGCCCTTCTAAAAAATAAAATATAATTTTTTTCTTCATAGGTAGAACAAAGCTACAAGAGGTTGATCTTGAGGATATTGAATCTTGAAGGTGATATTTAGAGGTTGGTTAGGTCTCTCTCCTCAAGTCATGGTCATACTCTTGTCAAATCCTCTAAAGAAGTGTATGTTTCTCCACACAATTCCATTGATGTGGATTGTGAAGACTATGGTCCAATGGAAGTTCCTAAGGAGATTGGCCCTTGGTTCTAGATTACACAAGCTCTAATAGGTTTGTTGGAAGAGAAAAAGGTCATTTTTTTAAAATCACCTATAGGTTGTTAGTCTTCCGAGGTCCATAACGTCGCTTGCATGACATCCATGTCATTGATATATATCTGACCTTCACTCAACTAAAGTTACCATCTATCGGTCATCCGACGTACGTAACATCACTCCTATGGCATCCACTTCATTGATATATAGCTTACCATTTCTCAACCGACATTACCATCCTTCAGTCTTCCGATGTCCATAACGTTTCTCCCATGACATCCACATCATTGATATATAACTTACCGTCACTCAACCGATGTTACCATATGTCAGTCTTCTAACTTCCATAACATCTCTCCCATGGCGTCCACATAGTGGAGATTGATGAAATGGGATGTCAAAATTCCGATGTATCTAGCCTTGTTGTAGGGACGACTATATGGGGCTTGGACAGTGAAATCTGAGTTGACACGTGTCCGCATGAAACGTCACAACAAAGATGATATCTATGGAATCGAAAAAGTGACATCATGTGAAATGACATTTGAGAGGGTCCGTTGTTTTTCGTTCTAACGACAATATAAAGTGGCAATTGCGTCGAACGGGCCATCAGAATTTGACCCAAATGTACTAGTGCTAAACTAAAAATGACCACATAACAATAAAATTAGGAATATATATTGGTCATTTTTAGTTGTGTCAATCTGAAAATAGAAAATTACAATTTGACCTTGAATTTGTACAATTTACTAAATTTTAACACTGCAGATGGATTCAACGACCCTAAGGGGGTTGCTAAATCCATCTGAAGTGTTAAAATTTAGTAAATTGTAACATTGTAGATGGATTCAGGTGCAGATGTCACTCGATGGCATGTATTGATCAAAATTGATGTGATTTTGACAATGAATTTCATGCACAATATTTTAGTAAATTTTAACACTACATTAGATGGGTTCAGAGACCCCTAAGTTGGATAGAAATCAACTATCGACCACTTCCAATTCCTCATGAACTAATTGTGGGATCTTCATACATTTGATATGCATCCAAGGAGGACGTTGAATATCATATCTTATTTTCATTCTTCAATACTAGGTGTTTGAAATTATTGATGTGTTCCTGAGACAACACTCATTATAGATACACCCGCAAGTAAGCTTACAATCTAAACATTTGTTCTTCGACAAAAGAAATATACAACTTCTTATGGATTCAATTACAATAAATTCAACATATTTAAATATGAAACAAGGGTCTTTGGACTTTGGATAGATTCCATCCATCACTCCACTCATAAAGCATAAATTAAATTACATCCATCACTCACCTCATAATTAAAGCATCAACAATTTATCGTCATTCTGTCCAAAAATACTAAACAACATGAAAATCATCTCTTGGGATTCAAAAGAAGTATTAGTGATTTTATTTTATTAATTTGTAAGCAAATGATCTATCATCATTAACATATAAATATATTATAAATTCATATATAAACAAAACATTAGTATATAAATTCACATATATAAATAAATTAAAAAAAAACATTAAAAAATCGTAATACAATATTGTAAATAAAAAAAGGAAGAAAAATAAAATGTGATCATTAAACAAAACTAGTAATTTGTTGGTCTCCCACCATTGTTACAAAGTATTCAACCATGCAAGGGATCGATATTAATGGCCATGAAACTAGAAACCCATATGAACTTCTCCACTACAAAGAGATTTGGCTTGATTGGCACCAAATTTTTGTGACCTTGCAAGGGATTGATGATGTCTGTGAAACACAAAACCCATATGAACATGGATCGATCTACTCCACTACAAAGATATTCGACTCCATTGGTGCAAAATGTTTGGCTCGATTAGTAGGAGGGGAGGGAGTTTGGGTTTGAGAGTGGAAATTTAATAACTCATGTCCTTTGGAAATTACGTTTGAGGTTTGGGCAATTCTCAATATATTTGGATTTGTTGCAATGGATAAAGGCACAGTTGCATAGGAAAGAACTTGGAGGCTCCTGAAGATGTGTCTGAGGGATTCTGCAACAACGAATATCAAATCTACTTCTCCTTCTCAGGTTAGTGAATTCCTTGTTTCATCTCCCCCTTTTTTCCTCATGTTCCTTGGAAATTATCTATTGATGTGAGGAGGCAATATATTGATTGTCATTTATCCAAAAAATGGAATGGACAAGAAGAATATTATATATTCTAGCATGATTTGAACATACTGCGATAAACATACCCATGTCAAAGAGAAATCTACTATTGTTTGTTCTTAAATCAAATGAAAAATACTCTGGGATTGTGCAAAAGGATAGATTGGTGAGAATTCTCAGTAGTAGATAGACTATGGCTAACATCTTGCATCTCTCTTCATCCTTATTATTCATTTGGGTCATGGAAAGAGGAAAACATAGACATCCAAATTAAGTGGATTCAATTGAATCTTTCCTACATATGGATTAACAAGTTCTAGCCAAATGGCCTCTATGCAAAACAGTGAGACAATATCCATAAGATAGGTTGTTTCTTCACTAAAATTGTATTGGAATGAATGTATGTTGTAGTTTTAAAGAGATGAGATATGTATAAAAACTAATTAGTAATTGTAGGTGGAATTGGTTTTGTAGATGGTAATTTGAGAGCTACATCAACAACATGTAATGATTAATCCAGTCCCTCTCTATTGGAAACTTGTCACATACATGTTGTCCATGTTAATGCCCCTATAACTACTACAGGCTGGGATTTCTAGGCCTACTAGTTGAGAGTCATGTCATGTAGTAGCAATAGCTAGGTCAAAGGTAGCTAGAACAACCCATATAAATATTTCATATCCTACAACAAATACTCCAAATATAGTCCTAGAGACAATAACATATTCTATTGTCTCATATCCCCTAGGAGAGGAGGTAGTAGAGGAAAGGGTAGAGATAGTAACAAAGGAAACTTTCCTTCGTCTAGTCTACACTTTTCTAGGTTTATCATCATGTCCTACATATGTTTTTTACACATCCTAGGAATAAATTTCATTATCATATAGAGTCCCTAGACCACTAATAGTAGAGGTAAAATCATAGGCAAAGGAAAAGTTAACCACTTTCCTTAAACCAATTCATCAACTGGAAATAGTCGGTGCAAAGGCATGAGTAAAGGAAGAAGCATGGGCATTATGAATGGAAACAAGACCAAACTAAGTGGACCAAGTGATATGGGTTATTTCAAAGAAAAAAGTAAAGGTTCTAAAACTAGAAGAGTTATGGGATTTGGTTGTTTTCCCTTATTTCATTACTACAGGTATAGTACACTAGTTTATTCTTTACTCATTCACCTTACCTTGTATAATGTAATTGTTTGTGTTACTTGACGTGAAAATGTCAATAATTAACAAGCATTATGTGAGAATAGTAGAGTATCCCCTAGTTTCTACTCTATGTCTTTGGTTTTGGGTCTTAGGGTCCCTCCCACCTATGAAAAATTGGGATAAAGTCCTAGTATATGCCCAATATTTTGATCCAAGAGCATCCATTATTATTCTAGTTTCATAGCCAATTTGAAACCCATTTTACTTTATTGATTCATATCCGTATCTATATTTTTAGTAAGAACCCCTTGTGATTTCACTCATAAAATAAGGGAACCTAAGGAAGTAGGAGAGAGACAGTTCTAGGTAGAGCCAATGCCAAAACCAATGACTATGAAAATGACTTAAAATGAACACATGGAAAGGCATAAGGAAAGGTATATGAAAAGGTAGGAGTAGAAATAAAAAAGGTAGAAGTAGGATGGGCTACAGGGACAAGGGTAGAGGACATAGAGACATAAGTAGAAAAGGCTCTATCTATATATGAAGAGCTGAGGAAATGCATGTTAATTGGACAATAGTGAGTTGAAGTCTACCTCTATAACATGAAGCTCTGAGTTAATAATAAATATATATTATTATTATTTTGTGTTGGAGGTGTTGATTTGTTAGGGAGTAATTTTAAGTAGAATGTTTATCAAAATTAAATGATTTGAGACCAACACTAATACACTAAATGAACATAAATTATGTTCTAGCAAAGAGGGATAATGAAACCTCCAATCAACATATATTTTACTAAAAATGAACAGAACAAAGTGTAGAGGAAGAATGAAATAAATCAAACAATCTCACTTACAACTCAATTGAATCACTTATTGAGGAACTTGTTAATGTTTTATGCTGATATTATAGTTCTTTGCATTTCATAAAGATAAGAGCATAATAACCACAAGATCACTGAGAAATACACATCCACAATGTACACAACATTTATC
>JZKD02S1667180.1:100036-153000 GCA_000966675.3 Picea glauca
GTGAGAGAGTGACACATATGGTGGGGCCATCATGGGGGAAGCCTCTTTTCCGGACCCCACCACCCCCATCATTAAAGGAATAAAGGTATGGGGGGTCCAAAATGCTCTAAGAAACGTTGATCTGGGCCCTGCTGGATGTTGCCATTGAAATTTGTGCAACATTTAGTCTCTATGTGACAAAAAGTCTTATACATTAGAAAACTTAGGATAAAAACATACAATGGGTAGCACTAAGCTTACCCTTTCCCACTTTTACACCATGGTTGTATTTCCTAAGACAAAAATGTCCAAATTTAGACAAACAAAGGTTAATTTAACAATCCCTTTTCAAATTTTATTGAAATAAACATCACTAACCTAACTCCTAACCTAGTCAACTAAAATATTAATCCATCTTATAATGTTGGATTAATTATTACTCTAACCTATCTAATTCGGCCAAGATTAAATTGTTTGACCAAATTTATTCACTAACCTAGCTAATTTGGCCAAGATTAAACTGTTTGAACAAACTTATTCACTATCCTATTGACATAAATTAAAAAGGTTTGATCATGATTTTACAATATGATTCAAACCAAATTTATTTTTCATGGAGTTTTATATTTTCCTTTTCTATTTTTGTCTTTTATTATTTATATACCCTCTTTTAATTTTTTCTATTTTTATCCTTTTTATTTTTCTTTTCTTTTCTTTTTGTAAATCATTTGCAGAATAAAATATTATTTACAATAAAATATGACTAGAGGGATAAATTCTAATCACCAGGTGATACTATGAAATATATGGTTATAACAATGGCTCCACTTGGGGATGGTACTCTCCTTGTGATGTGCCAAGAACCAGCTACATGTTTCCTTAAATCCTCTTCTCCATTACTTTTATGCATTCTGATTAGCTTTATTATAAATGTAAATATAGTGACATTGATAAGGGGCTTAGGGCCTTCTCTTCGGGCTTCAACCGCTGATAAAAATCACCCACACCTAGCATAAAAAGTAAAATGGTATTTACAATGAAATGAGTGAGAAAAACTTGTATTCCTGTGAAACATAGTACTTGATCATTCTGCCATTGACAGGTCCTCTTGGAATATCTTCTCCATCCATATCCTTGATAAAAAATGCATTTATTCCTCTGTAGGCATGTATTATGAATGGGCCTTTCCATAGATTCTCAAATTTTCCATGTTTTCCATTTTATTCATTCCTTGAGTCCCATTGAAGTACTTTGTCTCCTAACTGGAAGTCATCATCCTTGGTCCTTTTGTCATAGATTTTCTTGATATTTTCCTGAATCACCCGAGTTTGGTTGTAGACCTCTTCTTTGGAGTGTTGCAGCTATATAGTTTAATTAATTATTCTTTGGATGTCATTTGGTTCTACCTATACTTCCTGAAATAATTTCATGATAGGAACACCTAAAGAGGTAGGAAATACAACATCCATTCCATAGACCAATTGGTATGGAGACGTACCAATTGACCTCTTTGTAGTAAGTCTGTCTTCCCATAATGTGTGTACCAACTTATTGTGCCATGATTTTTTGTTGTCCTACAACAACTTCTTGATGATGTTGAATAGAATCTTATGTGAAGACTTTTCTAATCCATTTCCCTGAGGGTAATAGGCTGTAGAGTGTCCTAAGGCAATGTGATATTTGCTGCAAAACTCTATCATCTATTTTTATTTGAATGTTGTTGCGTTGTCAATGATAATTTTCCTGGGGCATCCAAATCTAGAAAGAATGTTAGTTTCCAATAACTTGATGATCACAACATCAGTGTCTTACTTGGTAGGTACAACTTCAATCCACTTGGTGAAATAATCAGTGGCTGTGAGAATCCACTTGTGCTGGCGTGATGAAGGTGGGTGAATTTCTCCAATCAAACCCAAACCCCATTGTTGAAATGGAGCTTCAACTGAAATTGAATTCAAGGGTAAAGGGAAAATTTTCCTTTTTCCTTCAAATATCTGACATTTATGACAAGAGGTCACTTTCTTGTGAACATATTCAAATAAAGTTGGCCAATATAAACCAACTCTAAGAATTTTATTGGCAGTAGTCTTCCAACTCAAATGTCAACCACAGTCTCCTTCATGGAATTCCTACAAAGCTTTATCTTCTTCATCTTTCAACAAACAATTTAGTAGAATCCCTCCAACATTATTCCAATACAGATTGTCATTTAAAATACAATACTTCATAGATTTGAGTTTAAAAAATATAGCTTTAGTTTTAGTTAAACCAAGAGGAGCTTGTAGATGATGTAAAACAAAAATAAGTTCTTCATACCAGGGAGAGTTTGAGAAAACCTCTGTAACTTTGGGAGTCTCCTACTCTTCTTGTTCATCAAATATAGCTCAAAAATTAATATCCAAATCATGAAAGTTGGACTCATCCATTAGTTTGTCTAATCCCTAACCCTTGATAATCTAGGTTGGTTTGATCTAAATATCATATTAAAGGATCAAAACAATCTATTTACCCATTCGTCCATATGGATTGTCTTGAGTCAGAATATCTTTCACCATAGCATTAGGGACATAAGTAATAATATGTGAGTGGAGAATATATGCTCTGAAATATTTAATTGCTTTTACCAAAGTAAAAGCTTGATTTTACATGATGTTATAATTCAATGTGACATCTCTCAGGGATTTACTGAACAAAGCAATAGGTTGTTCATGACCTTCATTGTTCTTCTGCAAAAGAACTGTTGCAATGGTATGGTCAAAGACAAAAGAGAATAGGGGGAAATCTTTTGTATAATTAGGATTGATAAGAACAGGGGCTTGTGTCAAGGCTTGTTTCACTTGATCAAAGGAATGTTTTTCTTCTATGTTCCATTTTGTTTTTGTATCTTTTTTCAACATATTTTTTTATGTTTCTGAGAAATTCAGCCAAGTTAGGGATAAATATTCTTAGAAAGTTTATTTTTCCTATGAAATACTACAACTCTTTTGTGTTTCTTGGATAATCTATTTTTTGAATGGCTTCAATTCTGTTAGGATCTATTTTGATTCCATCCTTAGATATGATGTGTCCTAATAGTTTACCTTCCTCTAGACCAAACAAAGTTTTCTTGGGATTTAGTGAGATTCCAAATCTCCTGCATTTTTCAAAAAATCTTCTAAGGTGGAGTAAGTGATCTTCATCTGTTTTTGAAAAAACAGTTATGTCATCCAGGTATATGACAATGAATCTTCCAAGTTCATCCACAAAAGAAATATCCATTGCTCTCTGAAATGTGGCCCCAACATTCATTAAACCAAAAGGCATTTTTACATACATGAAAGTGCCCCAAGGTGTAGTAAACATTGTTTTCTCCTGATCATTAGGGTGGAATAACACTTGGTTGTAACCATAAAATCCATCTAACAAAGAAATTCTACTTGATCCAACTACCTTCTACATAATATGGTCCATTTTGGGCAATGAATAATTGTCCTTAAGTGAGACTTTATTGAGGTTTCTGAAATCAATACATAGTCTGATTTCTCCACTCTTCTTTCTGGTAGGAACTAAATTGGATACCCATCTAGAAAACCTTAATGGGACAATGATTTTAGCATCATACATCTTCTTTATTTCCTTTTCAATTAGAGGAATCAACTCTGTGTTAATTCTCCTAAGTTTTTGTTTGAAAGGATTCTGATCTTATTTTATGGGAATTTTGTGTTGTATAATGCTAGTATCATAGGATTTTAGATCTTCATAGCTCCATGAAAAAGCATCAATAAATTCTTTGAACAATTATATATATTTCTGTTTTTGAGCAGGAGGTAAGATTTTGATAATTTAATCATTTTTGGTTCCTTTTCAATTCCTGTGTTACAGTCCTCAACTTTTGTTCCAGTAGGTTCACTTTTTGGGTTTTTAGCTAAATCATCAAAATCAAACAATTCTTCCAATGGGACTAATCCTCTAGGCAAAATATTACCCTTTAATTGCAAAAAATATGAATTTTCTTGTTTTTCATTTATTTCTTCTAAATCTATATTATTTACACTTTCTTTTTCATCATCACTATCTACATCAATATTTACACATTCAAACTCATTTTTTGATTATAGAAAATCATTAATTTTTTCATCATTACCAAAAAATTGCCAATACCTGATATTGTCTGGGACAACAGGTCTACATTTCACATGAATTGTATATTGGTGATTAGGATGAAATGATATCTTACAAGTGGTTGTTGAGATAGCTAGACCATCAACAAGTATGTTTTGTCCTCTGGGAATCACCTATAGATCATATTCATTAAAGCACTGCAAGAAATTTAGAACAACATTTTTGTAGGCCCTCAGTCTTGGGTGTTTAGCATAATACTCACCTTTTATGTGTTTTATTATAAGTTTAGAATCACCCCATATTGAAATTCTCTTGGCACCAAGATTTTTTAACAATTTCAAACCTAGAATTAATGCTTCATAATCGACTATATTTTTGGTACAATGAAAATTCAATTTGTAGGAATGGATTTATGTATATATTTCTTTTGAATTTGAAACCCACACTCCAACTCTAGATCCTTCCTTACTGACAACACCATCAAAGTATAAACTCCACAAAGGTTCTATTGGTTCATCAGAATTTATTATCACTTTTTTGTCTTCTTCAAGGGTTTCTTTTCTTTCCTCCAAGTTATAAACATCATCCTCCAAATTTGCAATTTGTCTTTCCATGTCTCCATCATCATATAAAATAAAAGAGTCAAGATCAGAATGAACATAATATAAGGGGTAGTTTTATGTTTTATCTTGACTACTGACCATGTATTTCATCAGTGTCTCCATGTATAATCTTCTTTGCTGACCAAATAATGAGATGGTGGCATAAGACATGTCTAGTTGTAGGGTACCCTATAATTTGGATCCCCATGATCGATACAACAACATGCCATACTTTGGAGGTATGTCTGCAACAACAATGTCCATTACCATGCTTTTGGCTGGGATTTGTGCCAAAGTAATACACAAATCTTTCATTGGACCTATGCATTTAACTTTACTTGAATCAAAAGAATACAAATCCTTGTAAGGTCTAGTGATATCAAGTCCCAATTTCTCCATCATAGCCTTAGTCATAAGGTTGTGAGAAGCACTAGAATCTATCATGGCATTGTGCAAGGTCTTATCATGAGTATTTAAGCTAATCTAAAAAGGAGGAACAAATACACTTTCAGATTTTCCATCAACTTTAGGCCCAAATAACAACTCTGGTTGATCATCAACAAGGTTCACTATGTCAGTACCCACTCCTGGTTCTATTTTCAGGGATTTGACCACTTGTGATATGTAAGCATTCGCGTTCATTAATTATGTCAGAGAAATAAGTATTTTGTAGTTTAGCCAATTCACTTTCCAGAATGAATGAGGTTGGAGTTTTATTTTGATTAGGAAGATCTGATTTCTCAACAACATTCTTTTGTGTAGTATCTTTGGGTTTCCTGGTGGAGGGAACATTAGCTTGAGCTATATTTGTTACAGATTCAAATGATCTTTTTGTTGGGACCCCTGAGTTTTTCTTTTCAGGAACTTTCTTGGTAGGTGTATCTGATGTCTTCTTCAAGTTAAAAGATTTCTTGGTTGGATTAGCATTGGACTTATTACTTCTCAAGTTATACTACCTATGAACTTCCATTATTGCATTTTCAAAAGCTTCTTGTTATGATTCTTCCTCATCAACTTGATCCTGTGAAAGGAGGAAAAAATCTTGTTCTTATTGGGTAAGAAAAATAGAATCATTATCATTTATTCCCATAAGATTAATGTGAACATCAACAAGTCCCTCAATTGTTTATTCCTCCTCGTCAGCATAGTTTTCTTGAAAAGGTGGCTTAATATGCTGATCATGGACTCTTTGTTCTCTTTGTTCTCTAGGTTCTCTTTGTCTTATTTGGGGAGGATTTCTCGTTAAATTAGAATTTCTGATTTGAGGACTAGGTTGATTTTCTCTAGGTGGGTTCCTATCATTGATTTCTAATATTTCCATCATTCTTTCCATAGTTCTGACTAAGGAGTCTATTTTATCATCAATAGTGGAAGTGTATGTTTATTCCTTGATAGTTACTCGGTTCTTCCTTGATAGTTACTCTCTTTTTCGTTCTTTGTCTAGCTCTCTTATCCAACATATTTGCTTCTACACTCACATCACATCTTTGCATTTATTCCAAATTTGTAGGGTTTCTCTCTCTCTCAATTGGTAGGACATGTCAGCATCAAAACCATCAAAAAACTTAATCAAATATAATCCTTGAGGAGGTTTAATGTTAGTTGTAATTGTATTATAAATATTGTTGAAGTGAGTGCAATAATTCTGTACACTTTTCCCTTGGTTTCTTTTGATACTTTCATATTAAGATAATATTTGAAGTGGATTTAAGGTCGGCAGAGGCGGCTGGATGGTAAAGTTGTTCTTGCAATGAACGTCGGGTCTTGTGCTCAAACCCTAGAAAGGACGTGGTCTAGTCATGGAACAAATCTTAACTGGGCCAAGCTCGCATACCTTTGGTCCCTGAGGTGTAGGGAAGTTAGTGATGGAGTGTGTTGTTAAGGCACTCTGTGATGTTAAAGTCACCGGTTCAAAACCTACAGGGACAAAAAATCCATCCATGCTAAGGGTTGGTGTGGCTCAGGCTAGGTGCGATCCCTGAGTGATTTTGATGTCTTAGATTCCCCTGAGTTGTTGTTTCTCAAGCCATAGGCTAGTCCCGTAGGTCACATACAAACTAGAAAACAAAAAAATATATATATTTGAAGTGGATTTTTCTTTACTTCCCATCTATTGAGAAAAAAATTGTGAAATGAAGTAATATAATTAAGGCTAGCAGCTGGTAAGGCTTTGAACCATTTCTTAACATCACTAGTTAAACTTTGGGAAAAGAATCACATTTGGACATATTCCTCATCTACTTCTTGCAGGTTGAAGAAGTCATTCATTTTGTCAACATGTTGTTATGAATTCATGATTACAGTGCCATCAAACTGAGATATCCTAATTTGATAATCATGAGGCATATTATGTAAGGGCGAATCCAAGAAAAGGGGAGAATATCTTGTTTCCATGATTGGTGGGGGAGGTTGGATAGCAAGAAATCATATAGTAGGTTGGATGGTAACCTGTATAATCGCTGGAGAAGTGGTGGAATATGTGGAAGAAGCAGGGCTGGAAGATATAGGATGAGTTACTTGAGGTTTAATAGAAGATAGAAAGATGGAAAGGGAAAAAAATTTAACAGACTGTTGAATCTAGGCTTTGTGCAAAGCTTGATCAAAGTCTGATGCTAGATATTGTAATTTCTCAAAATCTTGAAGGATTTGTTGATCAAGATCTACTCTAGGAGAGTGTCTTTTAGGGGTTCTAGGTTGGAGGATAGCTTCATCTAAAACTGTTTCATCCACAAATATATCACATTTGGTTAGGAAAAGACTATGTTCAAAAGTTATATCAAACTGGATGCCTTGGATTGTGACAAAATTCTTTGGAAGAGAGGTGGCCCTAGAAAGAGGACTACTACTCCCTTGAATTTCTATTGTACTTCTTTTTCTAATTAATTTTTCAGGAATATCTACTACTTTTATAGGTTCTAGATCAGGGTGAGATCTGGTATGATTTTTTTTTGGATACATAACTTAAACTCTTAGAAACCTAATTAATTATTTACAAATTTTAACAACCTTTGAACATTTATCTGTTTGAAATTTAGATCTTTGATTTCTCAGGAAGACAATTCATAAAGTTGGAAAATTTGTTCAGTTCCCTAGTATGGTCGCCACTATGTTATCACTCTGTAATTTCCAAAGGTTGTTGAAGGGTATAATAAATTGACAGAGGTAACTATCAAAACCACTTTTGAAGCTAGGATCTAGCCCTACCAGCTTCAGAGAGGGATCTATCTGTAATATTTAGATTTGTTTAAGTTTTTAAATGTTAGGCTAGTTATGAAAGTTCAAATTTGTTTGTTTGTTATAATAGTTGGATGAAAGAATGCTTAATTTTCCATTGGGCTATGGGGTTTGTATTAAGGATGAGGATCGTATTCATATTTTTATGAGGTTTTCTTCAGAGGGAAGGGTAGTAAGATTGTTGGATCTATTGAGGTTAAATGAGATGAACAAGATAGAATAAGAGGGTAAAGTACACTAAGAAGAGCATAAGTTAAGAATTCCTTCAATCAATTTCATATGAAAACATATAGATCATTAAAAGACCAGAGACAGACTATACAAGATAAATTATGTTCTATTGAATTTCTTTTAATGATTAGAATTTGAAATACATAAATGATCATAGAGAATAAGAAAACATTTAACAAAGAGAGAGAGACATCACCAAAAATATGACACAAGAATCCTGTGAATAATCTTGTTTTATCACTAGTCGATCCTTTGAAAAATTACACCATATATCCTAGGTGAAAAAATCGACCCTCTATACTTCGAAGGAATAAGTATTTATAAAAATATTTACAACAGATCCTATCATAAACGACTAAGATATTATGGAGGAAATATCTAACTAATTAGATCTTAAATACAACAATATAGGAATTTTGTTGATTTACTCGGATCCTTGGTGTTGATTTGGTGGAAAGTGGTTGTAGATTCATATCTATGACTTTGTTTGGCTGCTCCATGATGACTTGAACCTCAAAACTATCTTTAATCTAGTAAAGTGCATAAATATTCCCATCTCTTTTTACTTGGGATAGAAATCTTGAGCAACTTTTTGTATATCTCATCCATTTCAGTATACTTGAAAAAAGTTGGCTTAGTGATGAAGATATGTTTTATCTCATGTTGAATACTCAAGTCCAACTGTAATGTATCTAGGAAATATTTACCAGTAATGCTTCTCTGTATCCCTGCAAACTTGGAACTATCCTTTGCCACTGCATTGACTTTTCTGTTTGTAATACGATAGAGTGATCAACTTCTCATTGAGTACTAATAGTCTAGGGAGACCTTTCTTATGTAGTACTTCAATTGTACTGAAAAATATCTACACTCCAATGTCCGTCACCTGAGCCTTCTCTTCTAGCTGCAACATCAATCCTTTCTTGGTCAGGACCTTCTTGATCTCAAGGATTGTCTTTGTCTTGTCTTCAATTTCCATTTCTTCTAACTCCTGCTTGTTTTTGGATTTTAGGAATCTAATGAGTTCAGTGGCCTCTATAGGTATTTATCCTAGCTCTTCTTTGATTTTCCCAATTGCGTTTCTAGCCTTCTGTACCAATTCATGTTGTTCAAAGATGATCTGAATGGATGGCTAGATTTATTCCATGGACTTGTTAATGTCCACCCAAATATTTTCCTTAGCTTGAGCTAAGGTGTTCACCATGACAATCTCTTTTTGTAGCTGTTGTAGTTGTTGACTAAGCCTTTGATACTTATGCATTTCTGTGTGATGACTATCCTGGAACATAGACTTCAACTCTTGTAGGTTTTTTACCTCCTATAGTAGTTTCCTGATTTATTCCCCTTGGAGGGACATGTCTTCCATGGACTTCACAAGTTTCTTAGATGCATCTGAAACTTGTGTTGGAATTGATGATGGAATATATGTGAATGTAGATGCTTCTGTTGTTCTAATTATTGTCATAGGTACTGCCTCTAGTGGGATCATGGCCATTTGTGCACTTTGTTCCTTTTCTTTTATGAATTTATCCATTTCTTCTTCCATATCCATTATCTATGTGTTCTGTTCCATGATATGCTTCATCATTTTTTATTTGTGGCCTTTAGTTTCAACGACCTCTTTGGCTTGTAAATATTTTGTAGCTGGAATCTTCAGTTTATTTCTCAAGGATGCTATATTAGCATTCTTATTTTTCAATAATTCCTCTGCTTCCTTGATATTTGTTGGGTCATAACCAATTTTCAACACCAATTCTTCTAGTGATTTGATCTTGTTGTCTTTGGACAAAGAAGAGATTTTATTCAACTACAATTGGGACTGAATATTGTTCAGGGACACCTACAATTTTGAAGCAGTCAATGAGGTGTTTGTCAAGGTAGAGAAAATCATCTCCCCTGTCTGCATGTGCATGTCCATTTGGTCCACTGGATGAACATCCTTTACATCAAACTCAAAGGAAGTCTTCTTATAATATGTAGTTGTCTTAGGATGAGGAACCTGTGCTTGAAAACATGTCATTTGAATTCTTCCTTTCTCTATGTCAAATGATGACAACAATATGTGTTGAGAAGTGTAGGTTTTCTTCCAGAACTGAGCATATGTTTTGTTGTTGTAAAGCTCATTTCTCTTCTTGATCTCCTTGTATTTATAAAAAATGCTTGACTCTATTTTCTCATGAGATGATTCAACTGATAGAGTATTGGTTTTTTGTTTTTTAGATGAATATGTGGACACTATGAACTGACTATCTGAAAAGGTTGAGCATTGTGGCCCCTCCATGACTATGGTGGAGTGCATTTCTCCTTCTTTGAGTGGGTCTGGTGCATGATTTTTTCTATCTCTTTTTCAATACACCTAGAAGTCTTCAGCTGATACCTTTGTGACTAAAGGGGAAACCTACTTTCTTTCTCTCTTTTATTTTTTCATTTGAGGGGTGTTAGTATGTGAAGCAGTGATAGGGGTAAGTTGTTCCTTTGTTTCTAGCAATGTTTTTTCTTGCCATTCTGTCTGGTTCATATAGTTCTCCACTTCTGAATTCTATGTGTGAGGATAAGGATTTCTCTTTTGTTTGACTCTGAGATATGAAATGACAACAAATGGATCATAAGACTATGTGAAACTCTGAGTGAAACCCATGTGTTTCAAGAGGTTATCTGCCTCTTCTCCTGTCGCTCTACTGTTACAGATGAAAGGGCCAATATGGGTCTTGATCCTTAGTTGTTGTTTCTTCTTGACTGCAACAAAATGGATATCATCCGAGTTCACCATTTGTATTATGTATTGTAGTGAAAATATCTTCACAGGGAGGTATTTGGGTAATTTGTAAGGTGGAAACTCACATCCATACACTCTTATCTATCTGTGGTTTTGGTAAAAATACCAAGTCCTTGTCTTAGCTAGGTCAGAGAGGTGAAGGATTATTTGAATTTATTCATTTATCCTTGGCTCTGTGCTACTGTTCAGCATGTAGACAACTGGATGATAAAATTGGTGTATGAAATCCTTGAAGTTGAATTCAGTTGAATTGTTCCTCACTAATGAGGTCCATGACGTCACTGACTGTGGGTTTCCTTCCAGGTCCAATTTCTGAAAAGCACATGGAAACTTGTCTGACTGAGAAAACAAGAAAAAATATGCCAAGACTGAGGAATATATGAAAATTCCTTCTGTTGAATACCTAAAATTCTCGTCATGCATGTTATCAGCCAAAAACTAATTGAAATCAAATTGAATTGTGGCTCTTTCTTCTGTGGAAAAAGTTGATAAGAAACATAAACTAGGATCATCTACCCATTCATGTGAGAAGCATCCTAATAGGTAACAAAGAATGGAAATTATCTGGTTATCCCTGAGAGAGAAAATGGAGGATGGATAGGGAAGATTTTTCTTGGGCAATCAGGTGTCCTCTAGTAGAAAAATATCGAAAATATCGGCTCTTTGGGGGAAGGTGAGCTTCTAGTATTGGTTATTGAGGGTTTCGATGGATAATAATATTGTAGAGTCACTTATTGGGATTTGCAACATCTGGTTAATGGATTTGGGGGTAATGGTGAATAGGGTTTCACTAGAGGAAGAAACAATGGCCCTTTGGCCAGAAAAATAATGAGTTTGGCATTTTAGGGCAAATTCAGGGAAATGGTAGGTCTGAGGGAACATATACAGAGGAAATTTGGACTCCCATGGTCCAATTTTTTTCGCTCTGATCCAGGAAGATATCTTTTATCCAAGAGTGCAATTCGAAGAATTCAAATTCACACTTTGACTTTGTGATCTTGTAATCCTTATCTGCCAGGGGAATGTGATCCGGGTCAACAGGAGGGGGAAGAATCAAATTCTTAGAAGTTTCAACAATTTTGGCTTTGGGGGCCATGACTATCATATTTTTAAGGTGGATTAATGATGAACTGTAATTACGCAGGTTAACTGTGGCTGTTGACAGTGAACAATTGTGGCATTTGGCTTGAAATCTTTCTTTGACGTGGTGTCCACAGTGTATGCATCAAAAAATAGTGTTACAGGGTGAAAAAACAGGGTTTTACAATGCAATGGAGGTGTTTGTTATGTCATAGGGTGATGACGGGGCGATTAACGATCACAGGGAGGGAATTGATTGGATAATGGGTATGTGGGATGGGACACAAGACAGGTGGTAGTGGGGTATGGTGGCAAAGTGAGGTGAGCGGTATTGGATTGTGATTTGGAAGGATTCCAGAGGGGTGGTAGGTGGTAAGTGGATTTTAGTGGGGGGGTCTAAAATGTTGAGAGAGTGAGACATAAGGTGGGTCCAGCACGGGGTAAGCTACTTTTCTGGACCCCCCCCATACCTTTAAAGGAAGAGAGGGCGAGGGGGGTCCGAAATGCTATGAGGACCATTGATCTGGGCACTATTGGATGCCGCTGCTCATACTTGTGCAGCATTTAGTCGCTATGCGACAAAATGTCTTATCCATTAGAAAACTTAGGATACAAAAATTCAATGGTTAGCACCTAGCTTACCCTTTCCCACTTTTACACCATGGTCTTATTTCCTAGGATAAAAATGTCCAAATTTACTCAAACAAAGGGTAATTTAAAAATCCCTTTTCAACTTTTAGTGAAATAAACATTACTAAACTAAATCCTAACCTATTCAACTAACATATTAATCCAACTTATACTATTGGATTAATTATTAGTCTAACCTAACTAATTTGGCCAAGATTAAACTATTAGACCAAATCTATTCACTAACCTAGCTAATTTGGCCAAGATTAAACTGTTTGACCAAACTTATTCACTATCCTATTAACAAAAATGAAAAAGGTTTGATCATGATTATACAATATGATTCAAACCAAATTTATTTTTCATGGGGTTTAATATTTTCCTTCTATATTTTTGTCTTTTACTATTTTTATACCCTCTTTTCATTTTTTCTATTTTTATCCTTTTTCTTTTTCTTTTCTTTTCTTTTCTTTTATTTTTGTAAATCATTTGCAAAATAAAATATTATTTACAATAAAATATGACTAGAGGAATAAATTCTAATCACCAGGTGATACTATGAAATATAGGGTTATAACAGGTTCCTTGCGTGTCCAAAGACGTAGCAACGTCCGAGGTATTATCTGAAGAAGAGTTTGTTATGAGAGCCCAACAACTGGAGTTGATTTACTCTCAATCCGTTATGATATATGAGATCTCAATCTATTATGCACCATGACAAACTATCAACAAAGCCAAACAAAAGTTTGGTCTTCACGACGATGGCATAGTAGGTTTAGCATAGAGAAAGTCCATGGATCTGGTGTATAATCAATTACAATGATTATCGATTCAACAGATTGTGGCCACAAAACTCCTAGTTCGACTACGCCCGTAATCAATACATCAAATGTACACAATGTGCAATTGACAACTCCTGAGGGTAACCAAAAACATTATGGAAATAAGAAATATAAAAACAAGAAGCATAAGGGGCATAAGAAGGCTTCAAATAATGTTGGAGGGGGGGAAAATGAAAAGAGAATCCTAGAATCTTGACTCACCTATTCCCTCGACTTGCAGAATCCTAGAATATATTGGCACAACAACAACATGTTGAGTTGACAAACCATTTTCCATAAGGGAAAAATATGGCTCAATATTCCACATCCACAAGTGTGGCTGGGGGCAGTCAGGGAACCCCCGCACCCAATAATAATAACAATGGGGACAAAAGAATATATATGATGAAAGTCAAAGAGGATTTATTGACCAGGGCTCATAACTATGTAATGCTAAAATCTGTTGATATGGGTAAACAAGGCTCCAACCCGTTGAATCATCTTCAAATTGAGAAGATAGCGGGAGAAATGATGAATTGCATCCCTAAAGTTGTGTTCAAAAAGGCTTCTCACAACCCAAACATGAGGGCTTCTTAGAATTACTCCATCGTGGAGGATATGGAACAAATGCCTTGTGCAATGTCTTCTCTGAAAGTTCTCTAGAGTTTCCCCTCACAGAGAAAAATCTCTATTGTCTTCTCTGGGAGTGATTGAACCCAATAACTAATGAGTGATCATTTTTTATCCTACTGACCATAAACCTCGTCTTCCTCACCATGTTTCCTTTTAGATAGTAGTGGCATACACCCCAAAATGCTTGACACATAACATTTTTCGTATGGTGGTTGATGAGGGTGCCTCGACATGTGTGATTTTGTTGGCATGTTGGAAGGCCATTGGCCAACCTGAGTTGTCTCCATCACCCAAATTGCTTATGACATTTTACGGTCGATCGTTTAAACCACATGGTATAATTCTCTCTTTCCTTGTGTAGTTGGAGGGTAAAACTATGTGCGTCGAGGTTAAAGTAGTTGATGTGCCTCTACATTATAATCATTTTCTGGGGAAGAGTTGGATTGATGCAATGAACATGGTTTTAGACACTATTTTAGGGTGTTATTCTTTCCTCACGAAGGTTGTATTATAATCATTGACCAGTTATCATTTTCTTTCTTTGACCCTTCATCAGGGGAATCCATGGTCCCGATAATTGATAGCCCACAGTTAGGCACTGTTAACTTAGTTTCCATCTTTTATGGGAACTTTTTCCTATCTGCTACCTTCCAATGATGTTAGGTTTATTTCGGTTTTCCCCGACTAGCTGAAGGCTGCAACTTTTCAAGTTGCGTCTTTCAAAATGATTTACTTTGAAGAACCATTGAATTTACCATCCCTATCATATTCTATGGAAAGGGTAGGGAACCTTGGCATGGCCACGCCCTTATCTACAACTGAGGTTGCATACAACATTATTTAGCAAGCCTCGACCAACCCTGATCCGGCTCCCCCACAGGAGATAGATCATGTTCTCGAGCCTATTTGGGCTCAAGACTCTCTTGATGCTCAAGACCCTTTGGACTTATTCTTACCCTCTTACGAGGAGATCCCAAAGGAAATGACTTGGACAAACAAACCTTGGGGTGATCTACACCATAGATATTACTTCTTACCCAAGATCAAGAGAATAGAGGAAGGAAGGTTTGTTACGATCATGAATGGAGATATCCCTTGTCCTATTAACCCTTTATCTATGCACATAATATATGTTGAGGGAGACATGGAAAGTATTGTTGGAACGATTCCTATCGATATCTCCAAAACCCCTGGCATCATGGAAAATGTCTTCATAAGAGTGGATTTATCTCCCAAAGAGATTAAAATCTACACAAAATTATTTAAATAATACCACGACATTTTTTCCTGGTCTTATGAGGAAATGTCAAGAATTGATCCACATATTGTTGAACATGAAATCATGACTTATCCTTATGTCAAACCAGTCAGACAGAAGCTTCACTCAGTCAATCCTCACAAAGAACTGATGACAAAGGTTGAAGTAGAGAAAATCCTCAAAGCTAGTTTCATCTACCCCGTGCAATTGACATAATGTTTATCGAACCCTGTTCCTGTCAACAAGAAGAAAGGCACGATTTACGTATGTATGGACTTCCGTGACTTGAATAAATATTTACCAAAAGAGAATTTTCCAACCCCATTTATCAACTAGATCGTCGATGAATGTGTAGGTTGTGAGGTATTTTCTTTCATGGACAATTTTTCAAAGTACAATCAAATTCATATTAAGCCCGAGTCCCAACAAAAAATGGTTTTTATTTATCCTTGGCGTATGTTTGTGTATTGAAAATTCCTTTTGGCCTGAAGAACGTTGGAGATACTTTTCAGCAAACATGTCGTTTTCTTTTCACGACCTCAAACACATAGTCAAGGCATACCTGGATGATCTGACATCATGTTCTCACAAGAGATCCGATCATCCCGCCCATTTATGACTAATCTTTGAGAGGTGTCACTACTATCAGATTCACTTGAATCCAAACAAGTCCATTTTTTGTGTGACATTAGGTGGTTTATTAGGTTTCATCATGTCAGCAAAAGGGATGATGGTCAATCCTCTAAAGGTTGAGGCAATATTTCAATTGCCTCCCTTGTGCACAGTCCTTGATCTCATAGTCTATAAGGGAAATCAAATTTTCTTCGGTATTTTATTGCTAATTATGCCGATATTAAAAAAGGGTTCATGTGTCTTTTGAAAAAAGGGATCACATTCTGTTGGGATGAAGTCACTCGACATGCTTTTGACATGTTGAAATGCGCCTTGATGTCAGCCCCTCTACTTAGTCCTCCTGATTATGGGAAGGATTTCTTGTTGTATTTGGCAGTGATAAAGTCTACAATCGACATGATCTTGTTCCAAGAGGATGACATGATCAAGGAGCACGCTATCTATTATCTTAGATGAGGCCTATTTGGACCATAACTCAACTACTTGCGTGTTGAGAAAATATATTTGGCAGCTGTTCACATTGTCCAATGGTTTCGTCACTATATATTACTTTGCAAGACCACTGTCCTAGCCACTTTCAACCCCTTTCAATATTTGTTAAAATGACGGGTCATTGGTGGAAAAAACAGTCGATGGATAGTTATCTTGCATGAGGTTTGCTTGGATTTTGTTTCATAAAAATCTAAAAATTCCTTGGTCTTTGTGGAGTTAATCTCAGAACTTTCGGTCAAAAATAGTGATATTTCACCCGAAGAGTCACCAATTAACGAAGATATTTTTATGATCGAATCTTTGGATCCCTGGTATGGATACATCCTTGTTTTTCTTCATAATTTGAAGTGCCCTACTTCTACTTCTCATGATGATTGTCGACGAATACAACACCAAGAACAAAACTATCTTAGCCTCGATGACACTTTGTATCGTTGAGGGGTGGGTTTCATTCTTTGAAGATGTATTACTCACGAAGAAGTAGAGAATTTTTTGAACAACTCTCACACAGGAGCATGTGGAGGTCATCTGTTTGGGTTGGAAACAACCCAAAATATTATTTTCACTAGATACTTTTGGCCCTCGTTAATTAAAGACTATGTTAAGGTGGTCAAGAAGTGTCACTCGTGATAGATATTTTGTCTAAACATGCAAGCACACCCTTCTCCTATATTCCCGGTTATTGTTGTCGGTCCATTCACCAAGTGGGGAATTGATTTCACTACATGTCACCCATTTTTTTCCAGGGGGCATCACTACATCTTCGTAGCATTCAACTACTTGACTAAGTGGGTCGAAGCTATGTAGACATTTAACAATGATGAGGAAACTATTTTTCTATTCATTTTTAACCATATCGTATCTTGTTTCGGTATCCTGAAGGAGATTGTCATTGACCATGGAAGTCACTTTCAAAATAAAATGATGTTTGAATTAATATCAATGCTTGGGTTTAAATAGGAAAATTCTTCACCATACTATGCACAAGCGAATGGTCAGGTAGAAGCTATGAGAAAAAGTCTGTCAAGACTATTCTTCAATGAATGATTAGATCGGCCAAGTCAAATTGGAATTTGATGTTATATTAGACACTTTGGACTTATTGAACTTTTGTAAAGAATGATACCACCTTTTCACCTTTTCAACTTGTTTATGGGATGGAGGAAGACTTTTCCATTGAATGTCAAATACCTTCTGTGAAGTTGGCAGTGGAACTGTTTCTCGACACTACATCGCTTGAGGAATGTCTTTTATATATTGAGAATATCGATGAGGAATGTTGGGATCCAACCTTGGCTAAAGAGGCTCATAAACAATGGTTCAAGTGTCAATATGATCGGTTTGTCCACCCTCAGATTTTCTACAAAGATGACCTTGTCCTGGTCTATGACCAAGACAAAGATCCCTTCGGGGTAGGAAATTTCAGACCGATATGATTCAAACCTTTCATTGTGAAATAAGTCTTAGAAAAGAGTGCTTACCATCTGGTTAATTTAAAGGGTAATTACTTAGTGGATCCTAGAAATGGGATCTACCTTAAGAAGTATTACACTTAGGTTGGTCGCTTGAGCGTGACTTCTTGTATATATGTATAGTTTTTTATACATTTTTTGTCTTTTTTGTTTTGTGGGCATGTAGTCATTTATGTTTTCTTTTCACTGTGGCAAATGTCAAGTGAATCTGAAGTCTAAATTTGGTTCGCGGATGGTGCTAGCTGACACACCTAGAGGCTTGTTTTTGCAACTTGGGTGATTTTTACACTTGGTGGCTAGTTTCTAGCTTTTGGAGGTATTTTTCTAGGAAAAGAAACCAATAATGTTTCTAAGTACAATGCAGTGATAGAATTACTACGTGATGCCTTGTGACATGGTATTTATCACCTCCGGGTTTATTTATATGCTCAGCTGGTTGCGTCCTAGTTAAATGGGGTATACCACATCTATGATCCCACTCTTCACCAATGATTCCTTAGGGTACATCTCTTATAATGATATTTTGATTACATTACTTATATTCATGTTCCTAGGATATCTAACCAACTGACTGATACATTATCTAATCAAGTATTAGATTGGCATGTTGCTCACATGTAAAAGTAAAAAACACACATACACATGTAAATACATTTGTAAAAATGTATAAAATGATGTATATATATATATATATATATATATATATATATATATATATATATATATATCCAAAAAATAATGTCATGGGTACAAAGTGGACATTAAAGCCTAAAAGATACATGGTATACATTGCTAGTCTTAATCCCTCAAATACATAGTACAAAAGGTTCCCTTGGCACATAGATGGTCCAATACTATCTACAGTATAGGCCTATTAGCCTTGCTATAGTGAAGCACAATGTTCACAAGATGTCGAAATAATTGGACCCAAATCCTGGGCACCCCCAGTACATGTGTCTAGATAGCTCAGGGAATATCCTCGATCTTGTCCATGGGTACTACATGAGTGAGATCCGTGAGGTTTCTCTCTAATAAACATAGCACTCTCTTAGCCTCTCCAGCTGGGGGTCCTCCTGAAGCTACTGGTTCTTCTTCTCCTACTGGTCCGGTCTCTGGTCGAGGAAGATGCCTGGTATTGGCGAAGTTGGATGGTCACACTAGTCCCACGTCTCTATATACCATATTTCTAAGTTAGTACTGTGGAATCAACATAAAAAGGGTAATATGTAAAAGATTTAAAATTTAATAAACTTTAAAATTGCGTTACCTATATCATCGTGCTCCTCACTAGGGGCCATGGGAATGTTAGGATCTCTCAGGAAACTAACTCTTGCACAGGGATAGTCCTCTATTGCGGGAATCTGACGGGCCCACCAGTCAAATAATTTGTCATCAAATGCCTCATGGGTTCTTCCTCCACCCTGTCTGGGTAGAAATATTGCCCACCTACACAATGCCAAAAAGGAGGCAATATGTCCCCGTACTATCTCCCTCGGGCTAAGACTAGGCACTCTTGAAGAAGAAGAAAGCACATAATACCATTCCAAACCCAAATTTCTTGTTTTTCCTCCTCCGACAATCTGTAATTTGTTTCTTCATGCATGTCAACATGGTAGTATTCTAATCAAATATGGTAACCTCCAAACACTGAACCACACAATGCATCTATGCATGCGAGGCATTATGAAGTCTTATGGATCTCGTGATCCACCCAGTCATGAAAAGTACAATGTGAAGGTGGAGGCTGGTGATCTTGTGAATCGACACATGAGAAGCTACTTTCTTGGTACCATCTTCACAGTAAATCCTGATGTAGTCCTCAATGTTGTATGACCCTGGAGGAAAGGCCCTTAGATTGACTGGTTCCCTTCTCCTAAAGAGGTCGTTCAAGAAGTAAATATCCTCAATGGTTGAGGTCAGTGAGTGACCCACTAGCATACATTCCTCTACATCAGGGTGCCAATACTCTACCAAATCATTTAGCAACCTCGGTTTTGCGCTCATGAATGGACACTAGAAGAGATTCCACATGCCACACTCTTTTAGCATAGAAATGGCCCCGAGATCCTCCACAACTAAAAGATCAAGTTCCTCATGTTCCCTTTCTCTATAGTGCACATGCATCCTGTCACACAAAAAAATGGGAGAGGTTTCAGTCCTTGTTATTTCTTTTTTTGAGTATTAAAGGAGGTGTACGTGGGATGTCTTTAAGATAGTCATGTATGTATGTGGGCTCAGTTTTACTCTGCCTACGTACATATGTGGGCTAAGTGTGGGTGCGCGCCTCCCAAACATAAAATTAAACTTAAAAAAATGGATTAAAATGAAGGAGAGGCTGATTTATACTTACTTGGTCCAAGTGTGATTGTTTTTCATCCACCATAGCTCCTTGAATTCTCCTTTTGAGGAAGAGGGTTTTTAACCTTTTTGGTTATTTTCCAATTTGAAATGGTAAAAATGAGTTTTACACCTCTATTTATAAACTCTTTTGGCCCTTTTTATCCTAATTTGTTCCCATTTTCCTTCTGTCTCAACTTGGTGGCTACTTGAGTTATCTTTTGAGTTATCTTTGGGTTGTGATGATGAAATTGTCCTTTTGGTTTGGTGATTTTATAGATATGGGTTGCACCTATATCATCCCATGGTAAAATTCATTCTTTCAACTATTGCATATAGGTTATGTTTTCACTCCTTGCATTCTTTATATTGTTGACTTTTACACTTTTACATAGGATCGATCCCACCAAAGTGCGACACAAAACCTTCTCAGCTACTTTAGAAGTGTTGTAATTAGGTGGTAGAGCCTACCTCTACATGGGTTCACTAGGTAGATCATTTGCTTCATTTTGGAGTCCATGTTGTGAGTTTTATCCATAGGCTTGGGAGTCCTTGTTAGTCCCACCATGACTACGTATTGAAGTCTCATTCTTATTTCTAGTCATCATACCCATGAGACTCCCTAAAGAACGTCATTTGTTGTCTTTCATTATGGCTTAAATTTTGAAAGAAACATCCAATGCAAATTTGTTTATTCTTTTAGATCTCATCTGGATTACTTGAGAAAAGAATCCCCCCCGGAGTCTTCTTTAATCCCTTTTAATACTCTCAAAAATTGAAAATATTGTCGAGCGATCTTGTTTCCCTTCGCATTCACCAAAATCAAATTTGAAGGAACATCTTTCCAACGGTAGTTTACCCCTTTTTTGGTCTAGATGACTAGTTTTACGAATAAAGGTATGCACTAGGAACTTCGGTTTGCTAGGAGAGTATTCTCAGGCATAATTTAAACCCTTTTTCAGGCCCGAGGGACTAAATATTTGAAAAAGGAAATTTCTCCTTGATTTTGGTTTATCTCTTTTTTCGGGCCTTGGAGATTAATTATGAAAAAGGAACGCCCTTAGAGTCCATAGTTAAGCTCTTTTATGATTCCCTAAATATGAAAATGTTGTTGAGTGACCTTGTTCCTTTCACACTCGTTAATTGGTCTAGAAAGAACATCTATTTGGGATAAATTTAACCCCTTTTTGGCCAATATATTATCGAGGAAAAATGTATGTCTCGGAAGACTTATCTCGCTGGGATAGTTCTCCTAAGTTATATTTTATACTTTTTTGGGCTAAAGAGACTATACTTAGAAAAGGATGTGACTCCATAGTTAAGCTCTTTTGAGACTCCTTAAAATTGAAAATATAGTCGAGTGATCTTGTCTCAATCACACTCGTTAAAATGGTTTTGAAGAGACATCCTTTCACTATAAGTTTAACCCTTTTTCAAACTGATTGGACTAGTTGCGAAAAAAGAACTCCCTAAATTACTCCTTTAGCATTTTTTCAGACTCTCTAAAATATGAAAAAACCACTGGTCTTACCTTCTTTGGGCTTGTAAAACTTCACATGGAAGGAGTCTTGTTGTTTCTTGCTTAATCACATTGCAGTTCTCATCCTTGCATCATTGGCCTAATGTTGGATCCATGTTGCTCTCAACTGAACCTTCAAATAATTCCTTATAAGCAAGCTTTGCAACATTTTTTTCCCTTGCAATCTAACACCTTGACCCATGTAGGAATTTTCTCGAGTGTCCTTATCCTACACATGTCTCCTTGCACCGAGCATCAGTATGTTCAATGCACTTGGAACTACATTTCTTTCCCGTGACACTCATTCCTCCTTTGTAACATAGCAATCTTTTATTCTTTTTCAAGCTCGTTAAAAAATTGAAAAAGACAAAAAAATCAAATATTCCAAAAATAGGGGACGCGATATAATTTCACTTTTATATGACAACAAGATTGTCTACCTTGGAAAAATCACATCCTTCCATTTTTTCACCAAACATTGGGATCTAGTATTACCTTAGGAATTTTTTCTCGCGACACAGAGTTGTGTCCTCCTCTGTTTGGTTACTCTTCCAAACATATGGAGAGTTTGTGGTGCCTCATGTATCACAAACTTATGTCCATATTACACTACTTGAGTCTCAACATTTTTCGTGATTTTTTCCAAGGGAATTTTTATCCATATTGAATCATCCATTCTGCAGTTTGTCTCTTGAATTTCATGAGTCGACCATCCCGAGAGTCCAGCCAAGTCCAGATTCAAAATCGATGAAGTCTTTTGCCTGATGATCGAGATCCTTCTGTCTTTCCCCGACGACATGTCGAAGACCTCATAGTACTGAGTTACACTCCTATTGTACTCCTACTTAAGATGTTGATGATATTGAAGTCATTGCTTGAGCTATGAAGTCCTCATCTCCGACCGCGGGCGTCAATGCTTCTTGAAGATGTATATTATATTGTACTTAAATATAATCAAATGATTTTGATGCACATCCACTATGTATTTCTCATGGATACACTTTATATAGACATTTATATCAAATGTATTTGTAGTATACTTAATTAACATCCATGATTAGTTCATCCCGAGCATGGGTATGTCTTCCTCAGAGAGATTATCATTGTTTTGTAGATGGCACCTCCCAAAATTTTGTCCCAGGCTCACTCAACTCTGTGCCTTCCCATTGGTAAATATATTGTAATTTATTTTGGCCATCAGTTTCTCTTATGACCTCAGAGGTGAGGGGGCATCTATTATAGTCCAAAAATGCCCTACCTATGCATACATGGGACTCATCTTTTCACTTACACAATTTTCCAAATTACTGTTGAGGATCCTTCTTAAAAAACCATTTTCTGGAACATGTATGCACCCTCCTGAACTACAACCTTTGTACACACTCTAGTTTCATAATATTTATCCCACATACATACATGAGTTGCATTCTATATAGCTCGCATTTACCTCCAAAATTTTCAAAAAATATATAAGTGCAAGGAATTTTGTGGAGCTTATGAGATATTGAGGGTTTCCCAACAATCTCCCCATTGTATCTCATCCCCAAAATGAATAGCCATATTTTTATCATAAAAAAAGAGGTCTTTGGGTCTCATTTACAACATCAAGAAAGAGAACAAATAAACTCTAGCAAAATCCCTTCCCCTTCTAGCCTAAGTTTTGCATCCCTTTTTGAGATTTGGTCTCAACATTCCCCTCCAACCCTTTCTCTTTCCCAAAGAGATCAATTGGTTGTGAGAGGAAAAAATGGGAATGATGCACTTGGAGAAGCATTATAGGATCCCAGACCTAGTTCACAGAGCGTTTTCGGATAAGAAGGTTGTAATCTTTCTGATCTTCATATTGAATAAAAGAGTTATTTCATGTCCCAATACATTGTGCCTTTATATATTTATTGATTAATGTATCTATTCTTATATATGAATATTGAAAGTACCAAGTAGAGATTGTATATTTGTAGCATTGTTTTCCTAAGTGATTTGAAGGTCATCTTTGGGAGGACACCCGCAACCTAGGAAGCTACAAAGGTGAAGGAGGTCTACATCAGACATTATAACCAAAGGTACACCTACTAATCTTCCTTCTTCTCTCTAAGTTCTTTCAATTTATATAGTTTTTTGATAGCTTAGGAATAGGATTGTCCTTTAAGGGAAGTCAGTTCTCTTCCTGTACCTTGACCAAGTATAGTAATATGGGGATTTTCCCCACCAACATCTAGGTTCTTCTTTGAAGCTTCTTCACCTATTTGATCTAGTCTTATTTTCAGTGACCTATTCTCCATCTGTAAAACCCTATTCTTCATGTATATATTCTTTCATTTTCTGTGTAGGGACAGGGATCTTCTAACCATGTTCCTACTCTTGTCAAGGGATTCCTCACAAGATTCCATTTTCTCTGCTATTCTATTCTCCTCTCTTAATTCAACAATTCGGGCTTGTTCTTCCTTCAATTGCTTCCCAAGAATCTAAAATCTAAAATCACTTTCTTTTGATTGTGGTTGATCTTCAATACTATTTTCATCTTCATGATGAATAGGTGGCTTAGTTTCACCTTCCTCCACATGAACTAACTCTTTTTCTATTGACCTAGTCATGGGTCTTCTAGGTTTCACCATTTATGAAACTAGAGGAGTGAAAAACAACTTCTTCTCAGTCATCTTACACTTCTTGTTGTCATAAGGCTCTGCAACATCCTCAACTATTTAGATGGTCCAATCTAGTGAATCCTTCTCCCCTTTCCCTTTTGATTTAATAGATGTTGTCTAAGCTATATTATCACTTGAAGAAGGGGTTTTCCTTTTTTCTTGTGGAGTACTACTAATTCCTACACTAAACCCTATTGAAGACAATAAGGTGACCCAATATCCATTTGTTTTTCAAAGTTCTTCCAAAACTAAAAGTTTTATGAGGAAAGAGTGGAAGATATTATGTTCAACTCGTTTATACCTTTCTTGAATCTTGTATGACATATTTCCCAAATTCCTATAAAAATAAAAAGGAATATTGAGGGATTTATTACCAGTGTAGTGCATAAGAATCTTGATGTGGTATTGATAAACCATTTTGAAGCATTCCTCACAGGTAAAATAACATTGGATTACACCAAAAATCTTGTCAAAATGATCCAGCATATAATTCCTTGGTACCCCAACTGATAACTTTTCATTCTGATGCTCTGACTTGAGGCAATCATTACAATAGGTGGAGACTAGATCTATCCCTTTGAACCATTTTTCTCCTTGCATAGGTATCCTAGTAGCTACTTCAATGGTGTCTTCTAAAACCTATAAATCCAATGGTCCGATATTTTTATTAACCCCATAAAAGTTTAAAGAGAATTCTTTAGCCACCTCTATGTGATATCCTTAAAATCTCTCACAAAAAGTCAAAAATCCAACTCTATGAAATAATTCTCTGAAGGATGAATATGAATTTAACAACTGCAAACTCTAGGGTTAAAGTATGACTATCTCACATAATTTGTTACTCTTCTTCTTCTAATTCTCAGGTTCAATGAACATTGGTGTTGTCCCTTGACCAAGTTTTGAGGATCCTTGGTCATGTTTGACCTACTTTTGGGACATTGACAGGCTGTCGAAAGCGGAGCGCAAGTCAAAGAAGAGATCATGGGATCTCAACCCCTTTTTAGGGATTTTTGGGTTTGGGTTATGTAATAGGTATGGGGATGTTGTCCCATGGGTTTACCCATGTTTAGGCCCTATTTGTAATGTATAAATATAAGGCTAGGTGATGTAAGAGAGGGGGAGTCAGATAGTTCCGATCTATGTGATCAGAGAAAGGTTTTTGTGGTAAGTTCTATGTGCTAAGTGTAGTTGGTGATTGGAAATGCTTTGTGCATGATGTATGAGATTTGCAAGGATAAGTGAAAGTGACTGTAAAACGATATGTAAGGCTCCGTGACTAGATCTACTCGGGGAAGGAGGATTTGGTGGAGTGCACAGATCTCATGTCCTATGCGGAGTAGGGTTATGTGGCTTTGTGCATGTAGAAGTTTGAGAGAAGCTAATAAAGAAGACTAAGAGTTATTGGATGTAGCCCCAGGGTGGGGGTGAACCACGTATATCATGTGTCATGATTGCTATGTAATTTTTGGTTGTTCTTTGTCTATGCGATTGAATGCTTAGTACCTTGATGTATATTTAGAAGTATCTAATATGATAGCTTAGTACTGAATAAGGTAAATGAATGCTGGATCTAATCTATGTTAGTATGCTTAGTTCTTGACTCTATTGAATCTATGGGAATACTATGCTAATCTATAATTAGGGTTTAACCGCACTGTAACTAAGACTCAACATTGATGAACTATAATTGCTTAGTGCTTTGTTAAAGTGTTACAATCATAGATCCATGTCCCAGCTAAGGTGTCAGACACTCGATTCCTGCAACCACCCCTGCCTCTAACTCAGGTGAGACTTCATCTACTTCGCAGGTGTTACCAAAAGGGATGGTAGTTAGGGTTTTGTTGGTGCATTGTTGTAGTGTTGAACCTTGTGTCTACCCCTATTCCAACAAATGGTTCTGTTGTCGGGATGTGAAACAATGATTGCTGGGAAATGAGGAAAAAGGAGCTTTGTGCGAATATCTAGTGTGAAACTGTGATTGCTAGGAACTAAGGAAAAAAGAAGCTTTGTGCGAAGATTTGACCGGAAACTGTTAAATATCCATGCGTATATCTGTTTCCCTAGTGTGCATCATCCTACTTGATCTATAAAGCTCTGTACAAAGAAGAAGAGTTAAATCTGAAGAAAAGAGGTATGACCTGAAAGCTGAGTGCTCCAATAAAGGTAAGATAAGTGGAAATTTTTTTTTGTAAAGTATGGATCTAGGTATGTTTGATAAATTTTGTCACATCTTGAAAAATATGGCACAACTAGATGAAATAAGGTTTGGTATGAGTAGATCTGATAGAAATAATGAAATATATGTTATTCCTATGCATAGAAAGAATGTTTGGACTAACAAATGGATGCAATATCCTAGACATAATTTTTTGTAGGTTAGCTACCATGATCCTAGTGCACAGTAGAGGAAAGGTTGGGGATGTTATAAAATAAAATGATGATTAACCCTATGTTACAATTGTAGAAGACTGGGACATCTGGCTAAGGAATTCCCTGGTAGAAGACCTATTTGTCTTTGTTTCAAAGCTATGGATCATCAAGTTTTGGATTGACCTAAAATGATTGCTAAGCTTAACAGAATGAATATGGGACAACAAGACCCTAAGAAAGGTCAAGAAAATGAGACCATGGCAGAACCCCAGGAAGAATCAGAGACTGTACTACTGCAAATGAAAGAAACCCTAAATGATCATAGAAATATCAACTTATCAGAGATCTTCAAAGAAAGAGAATACATAGAAGCAAGAATAGGAGACTTCGACATTGACTATGTTCTGGATGAAAAAACACAGGTAAATATCATGACAGAAAGAACTTGGGAAACTTTAGGAAAACCTGCTATGATTCCTTCATTGGAGGGAATAGGATTATTTATAGGAAGGATGATAACCCTATGTGTAAAGCTCACCCATATATCTATAAGTGCTCATGGAACTTTGACAGACGGAAAATTTGTGGTTGTTAAATTTATTGAGAACAACGCCCCATTTTCTATATTACTAGGAAAACCTTGGATTGAAAGGGATCAGGCCAGAAGGAAAGAAAAAGAATTCTTAGAGAAAAAGAATAAAGAGTTGAAAGATTTCATGACTAGGAGGATCAAACACTTGATTGAAGAACAAGAAACTATATCGAGGCTACTTAGAACCGTGGAAGTCGAAGTTGGAAGAACACAAGAGGAATCACAAGAGACTAAAGAACCTACCCCAGATAAAAAAGAGATATTGCCCTTGAATCCTATGAAAGAATATCAACATCATAAAGTTACTATGCCAAGAGGAGATAAGAATCATAATGGAAAGAGGAATACCGAGATGAAGATCACTAGAAAGAAGGATAGAAAACTAAGTAAGAAGAGAGAAAAGATCAAAAAGTTATAGAAGGCTCCAAAGGGAACTTCGTAGAAGGAAAATTTGTAAAACTGAAACTTCTCTAGGATAAAATAACAATGCCACATGGCACTTTGCCATGGTGAATCAATATAGCCATTGGAAATAGTATGACCATTAGACCGATGTCCCAAACAGTTAGAACGATATTTATGGTTAGAAAATTCGCCCTCAGGCCATTGGGACCGTGCCGTAATGGACATAACTGAATTAATGAAGGCTTCTTGCCCATTGGAGAGATTCATTACCTAGTTATCTACTTATTCTGTCGAGCCTTGCACCGAGAATAATTTTTCCAACCATGATTATTTGAGCCCGTAGATTAGTTTATTTAACACCATGATCATCAAGCTATCACTTTGATTCACCATCCATCCCATTTCATTGAGTAGTTACTCTTCAAACCTGAGATATTCAACCACGAGCGTGCATGTATGAATAACTTAGCACAATCGAGAGGATCAAAGTATTCGGTCTAGAATGCAAACAACTAACTTCTTGTAGCACATAGAATTATGAGCAACTCATTGAAGATACTGAGCTAAAGGTGCTGGAGTCACAGCTCCAAGAGGAAAAGAAGAAAGAAGAAACAGTACAGGTGCATTTGAATCTCTTGTTAGCAGTTGAAAGGACGAAGTGATCCCAAGAACAATGCACTATTCAACAATAGGTCCACACCATTGAGAGAAAAGTCATGGAAGTGACTCAAAGTCTCCAACTAGTCCAAGACGAAGATTGCCAACTGTTCGAGGAGATTGAAAGCTGAGGCACATAATTGGAACAGGTAGTTGATGTAGTTGAAAATCACGTAGAAGGACTTGTCAATGAAGTAGTCATCCAAGAGTTCGTCGAGCAGGAGGCCCTGGCGCAATAATAGGTCGAAGCAGCTCGAGCCAAGCTCAAATATTTTGAAGCACAACTACCCAGATTAGAGTGAATCGAGACGAGTCATAGGTGAGTGTTGTAGGCCTATTGGCCCTTGACCAAGTTTTGAGGATCCTTGGTCATGTTTAAACTACGTTTGGGACTTCGACAGGATGTTGAAGGTGGAGCACAAGTCGAAGCAGAGATCGCGGGATCTCGACCCCTTTTTAGGGAGTTTTGGTTTTGGAATTATGTAACGGATATGGGGATGTCATCCCATGGGTTTACCCATGTTTAGGCCCTATTTGTAATGTATAAATAGAAGGCTAGGTGATGCAAGAGAGGGGGAGTTAGATAGTTTCGATCTATGTGATCAGAGAAAGGTTTTTGTGCTAAATGCAGTTGGTGATTGGAATTTCTTTGTGCATGTTGTATGCGAATTTCAAGGCTAAGTGAAAGTGACTGTAAAAGGCTATGTAAGGCTCTATGCCTAGATCTATTCAGGGAAGGAGGATATGGCGGAGGATAGGGTTTTGTGGCTCTGTGCATGTAGAAGATTGAGAGAAGCTAATAAATAAGACTAAGAGTTTGTGGACGTAGCCCCAGTTTGGGGTTGAACCACATACATCTTGTGCCATGATTGATATGTTATTTTTGGTTGTTCTTTGTCTATGTGATTAAATGCATAGTGCCATGATGTATATTTAGAAGGATATAATATGATAGCTTACGGATGAATAACGTAAATGAATACTGGAGCTGATCTATGTTAGTATACTTAGTGCTTGACTCTATTGAATCTATGGGAATACTGCACTGATCTATAATTAGGGTTTAACTGCACTGTAACTAAGACTGAACATTGATGAACTATAATTTCTTAGTGCTTTGTTAAAGTGTTACAATCACAGATACATGTCCCAGCTAAGGTTGTAGACATTGGAGTCCTGGAACCACCCCTGCCTCTACCTTGGGTGAGACTTCATATGCTTCATAGGTGTTGCTGAAAGGGCCATAGTTAGGGTTTTGTTGGTGCATTTTTGTAGCGTTGAACCCTGGGTCTTCCCTTGTGCAAACAATTGGTTAAGATCAAAGGATACTGTCGATTTTCAACAACGAACAAAACTCTAGCAACTTCCAATTTGCAACATACAGATTTTTAGTAGCGAACCTATTTGGCAGCGAACAAAGATTTGGTAGCATAAATTTGCAGCGCCCAAGATTCTGTTGCTTTCTATTTGAAAATTACAAAACATATATGAAAGAAACTAGGACTCAAACGACTCATTATGACTTTCAATTACATGACTCTTAGCATGAAAATGACACTGAATCCAATGCGCAAACTAATTATTGCAATGCATCGTGACTGAAATGCATCAATCCAAGTAGTTCATTCATCCTTTGATCACAATTACAAATCCACAACCACCTCAACAACTGCTTTATACAACATCAAAAGTGATATAAATACTTCCTCCACATCCTGGTCGGTCTCCATGGGTAATTTTGACAGGTATTATCTCCACTCTATACTTATTCAATTTCTAATTAGAGTATTAAAAGCATTGTATCTCAAGGGTACCTCAATTGTATAAACCCGGGGACAGGTAATCAATTAGGCTAGGGAGGATAAGTGTTGGAGATACTTCAAACATACGTAGGATTTGTTTTTCCCAAGGTTTTTGGTATGTTTATTAGTCATCATTTATCCTCCTATAGTTTAGGGAGAATACTCCTCTAGGATAATATTCTCTTTAGTTCACACTTCATTTCGATCAGTTGAGTGGAGTCTGGATGCCACATTAGGATCATCATCATGCAACATTGCGATCATCACCAACTCATGCACATTGTCCTTGGGATTATCACCATAAAAGAAAATTACTCATAATTCCCTAATATATGCCTCACTTCACTCTATTTCAGTCAGTTATCTGAATATTGAGAGACTAGTTAACTCAGACTAGGTGGAAGTTCACTCCCGTAAGTTCCTAAGAGACTAGACTAGGTGGTATTTTACTCTTGTAACTGTTGGTATGTGTCTAGACCACTCTAGACCACCACTATGGTGCATTGTATTCTCATCTAGTGTGCATTAGTTGATTTATATAGAGTATATCATGTGTAAATTATCATTCATTCATCTAGTTAATGATAATTCTTCCATTCTTTCTCTCCTTCTACTCTTTTCACATATTTTCTCTGCAAATTGTGTATGTCATTTTATATCTAGATATATTATGTGTAGGTTCAACACATTTACATGGTATCAGAGTTGATGCATTTCTAAGGAAAACACATGCCAAGATATGTTTGCAGGTAGCGACGATTGAAGACAACAAAAAAATGGAATTTCCAAAAGAATTCATTCTTACACTGTACAATTCATTTCATGGAAAGAGAATATGATAGTGCATCTTCGAGGTAGAGGATTATACAGGTTAACCATGGACACATAGACCGAACCCACATCATCCATATAAAAATCCAAGTATCTAATTTGAATGGATGAAGCGTTTGGAACTATTTTTAGTCTCATTTCTCTTGAACTCATCTTTCACATATCCTCCTATAAGACCCCCAATGAATCCTGGAACACCATGGAAGGGATTTTTGGAAAATAGGATGAGATGAGGGGACACATGCTTGAGGTGTAATTGCTCACTTTTGATCCAAAATCCTTCGACAATCTCCAATATTTCTTTACCAAATATAAGGATTTCTTGTCATGGCTCAAGGCTTGCAGGTTTGATAAATCTAAAGAGGATAAAAAATTGGTTCTCACCATTCTCTCCAAACTTGGTTCAGAATACTTAGTGTTTCTATCAACATTTCATTCAGTTAGGCTCACCTCTAGATTCACCTGGAAGATGCCCTCTCTTGAGGGCTTTATTGAATCTCTAACACAAGAGAAAAACAAGCTTATCAACATGGACAAAATAAAAGGCCCAAAGGTGCATGCACTTACTTTGCATGATTGTAGCGGTCATAAAAATCATAAATATAAATAAAAATACAAAAGGAAAGCACATGCAAATCCAAAGAAGGAAGGGTACTCAAAACCCTTCAACGATGCCTCCAGATCCAAAGGTGGAAAGGGAAGAAAAGGGGAGAAATGCACTTGCTTCCATAAATGATTCCATTCAAAATCTACATGTATGAAGAAACATATAGATCAAATGGCCCAAATAATTCAACAAAACAACATTGGAAATTGCATCCCTGAGGGTGCCAAGAAGAAGAAGCCAAAAGATCAAAATCTCAAGAAAGGCAATTCTAGCCATGCTTTGATTACCATCAACTCCTCTATCGATTCTTGGTTCATAGATTCAGGTGCATCACACCACATGGAAGATACAAAATAAGTCTACTCTTCAATGGATGCATGCAAAGTTCCTCCTATTTTGATGGGGGACAACTCTCTAGTCGAGGTCACTAGGAAAGGAATAATTGAACTCACAAATGCAAGCTTTGAGAATGTGCTACACATTCCCCAAATTTTCGTCAATATTCTATCCATGTATCAGATGAAAAAATACATAACCAGAAAGATATTCATATTCAAACCTGATGCATTGGATATCTATGACATGCAAACCAATTCCAAGGTTTCTACTGGTGAGGTAAATTATCAATCCAAACTCTACACATTTTCATAATTTATTGAACCAAATTCTGCATTATTGCTTACCCATGGTGATGAAAGCAATAAGATATGGCATGATAGGTTCATGCATTTAAATTTAATATATATGAAACAAATTAGAAATCAAGGAATGGTTGATGGTCTACTTGACATCCACTTCTCCAAAGAAATTTATGGGGGACGTGTTCTTGGAAAACACCCTTAAGATAAATTCGACAAAGAAAAGACTCAGAAGTATTTCTCTCCTTTATATCTGATCCATAGTGACCTCATGGGCCCTTTTCCACATCCACCAATCAATAAAGAAAGGTACATGCTCATTTTTGTTGATGATTTCTTATGCTTCTCATGGATTTTCTTTCTTAGGAAAAAATCAAAGATCTTTCAACACATCAAAGATTTCAAAGCCCTTGTTGAAACACGGTTCAAAAAGAAGATAAAATTCCTCTAAATAGATAACAGGGGATATTATCTCAACCATGAGATACAAAATATTTTTCGTGAGGCCGAGATTTAGTTGCAGCACACAGTTCCTTATACTCCATATAAAAATGAAGTTGTTGAGAGGAAAAATAGATCTCTAAAAGAGATGGTGTCTTGCAAGCTACATGCAAAGTCACTTCTAGTATTTAAATATTTAAGTATGCTAAATGATATATCTTTGAATATCTTGGAGTAGGGAGAGTCCTAGACAACAAAACCCAAATATTTATTTCTTGGATATAAATGCAAATGGTTCTTCAATAACCCAATATGATCTTTATGTGCAACAAAATTCTTTTTACAATAATAAAATATTGAAGGAAGGATTCAACATCATAATTAAATTGTGACCAACATCACACACAATCTTCTTAATCATTTATAAATACATCCATGTATTTTTCATAAACAATAGGAGAGAATAATTTGATCATCTCAAATAATTTTAAAAGAGTATTTCTATAAATATCAAAAGATAATTTGATAGGTCAACCTCAAATATATCATACTTAAAACTCAAAGTTACAAGATACAATCAAGAGCAACCCCAAAGCAATTCTTTGTGGAGTTTTATTCATGAAAGATGTTCTTCATTACAAAATATTTGAAAACTATGTATGTGGTTAAAAATACTCCATGATCATATAAGAAAATATCTTATAAGAACATAAGAAAAATACTCAATAACTCATCCTTGTGCCCAATTATGATATTCAAGTATAAATCTACGAGAAGTGGTGTAGAAGAATAGAAGCAATGTAGAAGATGGACATTTATTTCTTTTGATCAGAAGCTTGATTGTGTATCCATGGATGTACCTTCATCTTCCTCTGATACTCTTCCTTGCCCCTCTCACAATACTGATTCTTGGACCCTTTGATGAATCCTCTCTTCTCCTTTTAAGAAGATATTTTCTAACTACATGAGTAGTTAGGGTTTCTCCCTTTCTTGAAATTCTCATACAAGTTTTTTTATTGGAACATTAAATTTAATTAAGGCCTCATTAATTACTCATTAATTAACTCACATCATTAATATAAGTATATTGAAAATGGGTCCCTCTCCCTTTTTAATAAAAGTTTTTAATTAAACTTTAATTTTTAAAATTTAATTAATTTTCCATCAAAAGAGGACGATTGTAATTTAATTTTATGGAAGTGTTTTTTTTTTATCTATAGAAACCACTTCCTATGTTTTCTTCATCATCTCATATTTTCAATGATATAAAATTTTCCCAAATCCTTTGCTCGGATCTCATGATATGAGCTCGTGAAGTTGAGTTGTCATGTTGTCCCATTAAACATGAAACTGACTGATATTTTAATTTATAAGCAATTGTATCAACTTCAAACGTTTGAAACCTAAACTAAAATATTATAGGTCAAAATACCTTTCCAACGGTATAAAGTTTGTGTTATTCTGACACCCGGAGCTCAGGTTATGGCCTCTGCAAGATCAACGCTCAACCACCATCGATCAAAATTGATGGGAAAATTTGGGCCCTTGGATGAATTCTGTGCTACCCTTTATAAAATTATACTTTTTGTTTTAAAATTGTATCCCACATGCATTGGTAAATTATATTCTTCATGATATATAATACTAAGCGTTTGATACACTTAACAAGAAACACGAGAAGATAATAAATTATGGAGCTTGGAGGATTTGACCCTTGGAAAGTTGTCAAATAAAATAATATTTTTTTGGAATCCTGTCATCGTCCACCTGATTCCATGTCATCAATGATTCACACCCATGTGTCATCAAGGGAATGGTCCACATCATCACCATGTTTCATATTTTCATTCGTTGGTTTTCATGCCTCATAATAGCTTTGAGAATTTGGCTAAGTATGTGAGATGGGACAAGAGGGGATGAGGAAGAGGCGGGTTGGAGGGTTTGCAAGTTCACGAGGGTGAGGGAAGGGAGGTGAGTGAATTTAACCATGAATGTTTTATAAAACCACGAACTCACAGTTGGATGAGTGATCCAAAGAAACTAAGTATAGAAGGGTGGTCGGTCAGACGAGAGGGAGTTTTAATATGAAGCTTTTTATGAAACCTCCAACCCAGGAACTCATGAACCTATGGTTATGGATGATTGAAAATATGTTAAGTGTCGAAAGGTGGTTGGTCAGAATTTCATGCAGAAGGGATAAAATAATTTAGAGGCTTGACACCCGCGACAAATATGATGGTCCAAAATGTAGATCACAGAACTTTGGGTGCAAAGTGGAGATCACAGAACTTTGAGTATGAGGGCTTGAACCTGCGAACCCGTGAAGTTGAAAAAATGGTTGAGTTTAGTGTAGAAGAAGAATCATGACATGGGAAATTATATGGATATTAGGTTCCTACAACCCGCCAACCCGATGAGGAGATGAAGGAAGAGTCCCAAAAACATCTAAGTGTAGAGACTAGTGGAACATATGGAGAAGAGTGGTGAAAACAAAAAAATGGTTAAGTGTGGATATGAAAGGTGAGGGAGATAAGTGATGCGAGTACTTCACAATTATAAAATGTAGAGGAGAACATGATACTTATAAAAACTCTTCATAATCTCTCATTTAGACCTTTAGACTAGATCTTGAATAACTTAGACATGCATAAACAAATTTATGATCTGAAAAACACATGACAAAGATGAGACTGAGGGGTGCATAGCGAACTTATAAAAGTTCAAAAAATGTCTTCTTTTGATATCAAGGCTTTTATGAATCTAAGAACATGAAATTATAGATGAACAAATTTTGGTCAACAACTGTCTCCAACTACAGGACAATCACCCCCGGTGGGTTGTTGAGAACACCTGAATCTCAAGATCAGTTATCTTCTCCATTGGGCTATGGAGAAATCTTCAAATTGAACTCTTGTAATTATTATTATTTCATGGAGTTATCTTCAAACTTCAATATAAATACTACCTTATTATGTAAAACTGAATGGAAGAAACAAAATATGTACAAACATGATCTACCTACCCTAACTTACTTGAAATAAAGGGGTACCTTAGGTGTAGGAAAATTTCCAATGGAGCCATTAAAGCATTGATGTGATTTGTGGAATGAACTTCAAAATTATGGGATATGTTGGGACTTGTACCAATGATCTAGGGGGACTCTTAATATGTACATGATAAAAATTATACCAAGTGTGGTGAAGATTTCTTGGATGCTCAAGAATATTGTTGTCTTTGATTGGATGAGGAGTTTTCAATATAAGAATACATTCACCATTTTCCTTATTTTTGGCCACTTCCAAGGTTCTTGATTCATCAAAAATATCTTGAAAAGACTCCCCCTTATTGTAAAATTGATCTTCATAATCATTCTTCTCATGATTCATTTCTTCCATCAATTCTTCTTGCTACAGGTTCTCTTGTGATGGTTCATCATCTATCACAAGGTTGAAGTCTTCTTGCGTATTTGGTGGAGGCTCCACAATTTCATTTTCAAATTTGTTTTTCGAAACGTCTTCATATGGAGTATATAGGAGACTAGAATTTTCTTCTTTTTCCACATTCAATATTATTGTTTCATTGGCGATGTCTTGGGAATGTTCTTCTTCTATGCAATGTCTATCTTCTTTGTTCTCAAAATTGTTTTCTTCCACCAATTCTTCTTTATTTTGGTTGAAATATTCTTGCATATTTGGTGGAGACTCTTTAACTTCTTCCTCATATGGAGTATATGATATGTTGATATCCTTTTCTTGGTATTTGGAATTCTTTCCTTCATTCTCATCAACAAGATCTGATTCAGAAAAATCTTGCAATGTTTCATGATAATCCTTTTTTGAATCATTCATTTCATCTTTTTTTGTCCATGTGGGAGAGGGTGGGTGGGAAACAACATCTAAAACATCAAAAAAACATATGAATGCACCTTTGGGATGAACTTTTCTACAAATGAATCTTCTAACACATGTCATCTAGTAATGGAGTTATGCATTAATGAACTATACCATTCAAGAGCATCCTCTCATAGAGTTTGTATGAATAATATACATGTAACATTGTATTTAGTGAGGTTGAAAACATAACATGTACCTTTAAAATTAATCAAGACTTGTTTCTCTACATCTTTTGAAGCATCCTCAAAGAATGTATAAATTTTTTTAATAGGAATATTGGGAATTTGAATGCCTATTTATGGTATATTTAAAGGGGTATTATGAAATTGCCTCCTTCTTTGAGTATTTCTCCCTTTTTCCGAGTCTTACAAAGGCATTTATGGGCTTGATGAATAATATAAAGAAGAATTATGACATGAATGAAACCCTTCATTTTGAATTTTTTCAATGGAGTTTCCATGGAGTTCATTCTGCCGAATCTTTGGTGCTTCTCGTTTCTTTTTGAAATTACAAAAAAGGTGAGCCATGCTTAAAATAAACAACAATTTTATTGAATCTTATTCTCGAAACTTTCAGCCATGGAGATTTATGGTTCCTCAAATATCATGAAAATGAATTGTTCCCAGTATGGTCACCAAAACTGTTGATGCTTGAATCCATCAGGACCAAAACAAAAATCCCATAGGAGTGCATTAACTGAGTCTGTTTCGACTCAGAAACTCAAAAGAGATAGCATGAAACTATCATTTTCCAAGAGCACAAAGGGACAACTACAAGGTGTGCACACTCACCTACAAGAGTCCAAGTCTTGCGTAAGAATATGTTGCAAGGAGTGCATAGATTCAAATTTTGACTAAGTGTCAGAGTAACCCTCTAAGGAGTTAAAGGGTTTGATAAATAAATCTCAAGAGAGATAGAGGGACAAATCTTGAAAGGGAGTGAAGTTCTGAAGGCTTCGTGAGTTATCAGTCAAGATCTATCCAGGAGGGAGCGAGATCATTCTAGATCATTGAATCTGGGTAAATTGCATGAGATTTAAGTCTTTGTGTGCACACAGGAGCGAGGGTTCATCGAAGTCCTGAATATGTTAGGGATCTTCCATCATCCAGAGGGACATGTGGCATAAGATCGTAGACTTAAGGTGAAAACACTCCGGAAGAGAATGAGTGTGCAGGAGTTGAAACTCCCAAAATCCAAATAGCCAAAGTGAGTCATGGTCATCGAATCCAAAAGGACACGTGAGAGAGATCCATGAACTTCAGGTGGAAGCACTATGGGAGAAAGTGAAGGCAGATAATTTGAAACTCCCGAAGCCCAAATAGCCGAAGTGAACCATAGCCTCCGATTTGTGCGAGACATGCATCGAAAAATAGTCGACTTTGGGCCAAAGCAATCTAGGAGAAAGTGAAGGCAGAGAGTTTGGAAATAACAAATCCTAGATAATCAAAGTGTTCTATGCTTGTTGATATGTGAACGAAGATCAACGGTGGGGAATCATCGCAGGGAGAGGAGGTGAAATTAGCAGACATGCTAGTTCACAGCCCGCAACTCACCAATGTAATTGATATGGTCGAGACATTGGATCAACAACCACAATTAGATCGAGGTGGGTGAGTAATTTTCTAATTGCGGAGATAGATTTCTCTGATAAAGAGTGAGCATGTTGGCAGCCCATAATTACTGTGAACCGTCGATCGATGATAAAATCGGTAATGATCAAATGATGACTGTGGAAAACCTGAGGGTGACAACATGGCCTGTGTTTGATTGAGTTTGAGACTAGCAAGGTCCCAAGGAGTTGATCCATCTCGATAATATCTAACGATCCTTGACCGAGGGGTTGCGCAGTCCGAAGGGAGAGAAGGGGGGTTTGCATAAAGTGGTATCAGAGCCTAAAATTGCTTTTGGGTAGAGAAAAAGAGCTCAAAGTTGTACTCTGTGTGTTATAAACAGTCAACACAATGCCACCAGGGAGACATGTGGAGCTTCCTATAGCCAATCATATTGTAGAAAGAGAATGAGAGAGATTCATGCAATATTAGAGGCGATGGAGGTAGCATCGAGGAGGGCACCCGATGTTAGGGACATCAGTGATGCAGAAAGTGAAGAAATAGAAGTTGAAGACATTGCAGGGGAAAATGCTGTCGAGGAACACTTGTTGAGAGTAGTTGTTAAATTGGGAGCTAGAGAAAAGATAAACATCCCAATGTATGAAGGCAACTTGGATGCTGAAGAATTGTTGGACTAGATAAGATCCATGGACAAATATTTTGAATATGAGGATGTCGATGAGGAGAAGAAGGTGAGGCATGCTTTCACCAAGTTGAAAGGACATGGATCACTATGCTGGGATGAACTGGAAGTTGAGAGGAGAAGCAAAGGAAAACAAAAGATAACGAATTGGGATAGAATGGTAGCCAATTTGAAGGTTAAATTCATACCCAAAGATTATCAGATAAATATGTTGATGAAGTTGCAGAAGCTGAAATAGAAGGGTATGATAGTGAAAGAGTACACAGAGGAGTTCTACAAGCTAAATATCAGGAATGGACAATGAGAGAAGGATGAGGAAAACGTTTCCAGGTATATAAATTGCTTGAGGTATGAAATCCAATATGAGATCAACATGATGTGAATGAGTACAATAGAGGATGCTTATCAGATTTCTCTAAAGGAAGAGGAGAAGTTGGCCAAGAAAAACAGTCAACAAAACAGAGGCGGGAGCCCAAGTAAAGGCAAAGGGGTTTCCCATGAAAAGGCACAGAAACCCAAAGACGAGACTGAGAAACCACATAGACACTTATAAAGAGGAGGAAGTTCTCTGGGAAGACAAAGTGGTGGAAGAAATTGTTTTAGAGGAAGAGGAAGAAGCAGAGGAGGAGAGATAAGATGTTATGCCCGTGGAAATACATGACACGTGTCTTGGTAATGTCCCGAGAAAAAGAAAGAATGAGGTGAAGCTCACATTTTAGAATCTCAGAAGTTGAATGTTGAAGAAGAAAGAGTAGAATATGGAAGATCCATGATGTTGAGGAAGTTTTTCTTGAAGCCAGAACCAAAGGTTGAAAAGTTAGTGCAGAGGAACAATTTGTTCAGGAAAGCTTTCAAGACTAAACATAGAGTATGAAAGGTGATAATTGACAGTGGGAGCACTAATAATCTAGTATCCACAGAGATGGTGGAGAAATTGGAGCTGGAGACAACTGCACATCCGAAGCCATATAAGGTCTCATGGTTTCATAAAGGACAGCGGGTAATGGTCACTAAACAATGCCTTGTTGAATTTAAAATATGAGGATATAGAGATGAAATTTTTTGTGATGTGATTCCCGTGGATATATGTCATGTTTTGTTTGAAAGGCCATGGTAGTTTGATAGAAATGTCATTCATGATGGGAGAAAAAATACTTACACCTTGGAGAAAAATGGTAGGACACACATGTTGATGTCAATAGAGGAGAAGAAAGTAAAAGAAAAATCCAACACAAGCATATTTCTTATGAGTGGGAAGGAACTCCTAAGTGAAGTAAAGAAGGAATGAGAGACGTAGTTTGTTGTTGTGAGGAAACCCATAGTTTTCCTTACAATTAATTATATGGATGATTTACCTGAAGAAGTTCAGGAGCTGTTGGAGAATTTCGTTGACATAGTAGTGGATGAGTTTCCTAACTCATTGCAACCTATCATAAGTATCAACCATAATATTGATTTGATACCAAGAGAAAGTCTGTCGAACAAAGAAACATACATATTTACACCTCAAGAGAATGAGGAGGTAAAGAAACAAGTCCAAGAATTATTAGAAAAGGGTTTGTTCAAATAAAGCTTGAGTCCATGCATAGTACCAACTGTGTTGATTCCAAAGAAGAATGGAGGATGGTGAATGTTTATAGACTCAAGATCCATAAACAAGATCACCATCAGGTAGATATTTCCTTTTCCAAGAATGGATGACTTAATGGATTGTTTAAGTGGGGAAAATTTATTTTCTAAGATAGATTTGAAAAGTGGATACCACTAGATAACGATAAGAGAAGGTGATGAGTAGAAAACAACCTTTAAGACAAATGAGAGGTTGCATGAGTGGCTTGTTATGCCATTTGGCTTAACAAATTCCCCAAGTATGTTTATGAGACTGATGAATGAAGTATTGAAGGATTTAATTGGTAAGTTTTTGGTTGTGTATCTAGATGATATATTGGTATTCAGTAAAATTAAAGATGAGCATTTGAGAGATTTGACAATAGTGATGAGGATACTACATCAGGAGAAGTTGTCGATAAATATGAATAAGTCCTGTTTTATGAAGAAAAAACTCATTTACTTGGTTTTTGTGATATCTTCAAATGAATTGAAGATGGATCCAGATAAGGTGAAATATATCAAATAATGGTCATCACCAAGAAGTATATTTGAAGTGATAATCTTCCATGTAATAGCGAGTTTCTATCAGAAGTTCATAAGAAATTTTAGTAGAATTTGTGCACCAATGATGGATACAGTGAAGAAGAGGCACAAGTATTTTAAATGGATAGAAGAAGCTGAGAAAAGCTTCAAGATATTGAAGGAGAAGATAACAGAATGACCAATTCTAGTCTTGCCAAATTTTAGGAAGACATTTAAGGTAAGGTGTGATGCGAGTGGAGTTGCAATTAAAGCAATTTTGAGCCAAGATAATAGGCATGTTGCATATTTCAGTGAGAAGCTAAATGATACTAAGAGAAATTACTCCACATATGATAAAGAATTTTATGCCATAATTCAATCCTTGAAGAAATGGAGGCACTACCTTGTTCCAAAGGAATTTATCTTGTACAACGATAACCAAGATTTACAATTCATAACCAGACAAGAGAATTTAAGCCAGAGACATGCTAAGTGGATATAATTTATGCAAAATTTCATTTTTTTCTTTAAACACATTTCTGGTAATGCTAACAAAGTTGTTGATGCATTGAGTAAGAGATGTCTGATTTTGCAAGAATTTTAGGTCAAGACCTTGGGGTTTGAACACCTTAAGGAAATGTATTTTGATGATCCAGATTTCCAAGAAGCATATGAAGCATGTGGAAACCCTGTGCTCAGAGACAAAATATAGTGGACAAAGTATATGATTCAATATGGATTGATGTTTAAAGGTTTCCAATTGTGCATACCGAGGTGCTCAATGAGAGAAAATATGTTGAAGGAAAAACACAGTGGAGGTCTAGCAGGACATTTCGACCATGACAAGACATTTGCACTGTTGAAAAATTCATACTATTGGCCAGGTATGAGAGAAGAGGTGAAGAATTTTGTGAACAAATGTAATATTTTCCAGTATGCAAAGGAAAAGAAACAAAACACTGGATTGTATTATCCACTACCTATTCCAGATAGGCCTTGGGATGCAATAAGCATGGATTTTGTGTTGGGATTCCCAAGAACCCAAAGGGGAAGCAATTCCATATTTTTTGTGGTTGATAGATTCTCAAAGATAACACACTTTATCCCATTCCAGAAGACAACTGATGCAACACACATTGCAATTTGTTTCTTCAATGAAGTTGTGAGACTTCATGGACTTCCCAAGAGTATTGTCTTAGATAGGGACACTAAATTTGTTGGTCATTTATCGAGAACATTATGGAATAATTTGGGGACATAAATGCCTTTTATTTCATCATATCACCCTCAAACATATGGACAAACAAATGTGGTAAATCAGAGCTTGGGAAATTTGTTGAGAAGTTTGGTCACTGAACATCATAACCAGTGGGATCAAATTCTGTCACAAGAAGAGTTTGCATACAATGACTCAGTGAACATAAGTATAGGAAAGAGTCCATTCCAGATAGTGTACAGAATGAAGCGAAGAGGAGTATCAAAATTGAGAGATCTAGAGCAAAATGAATTCAGAAGCGCTAGAGCAGAAGACTTCGCTGCAGAAATGCAGAAGCTTCATAATCATATAAAGGGGAAGTTGTAGAACAAAAATGCAGAATATAAACACAGAATTGATTAGCATAGGAGAGAATTTTAGTTTGAAGTGGGATATCAAGTCTTAACACACCTAATAAAGGAAAGGTTCCCAACAGGGACATACAACAAGCTGAAGCTAAAAAAGATAGGAGCATGCAAGATCCTAAAGAAATTTGGTGCCAATGCTTATGATATAGAGCTACCAAAGGACATGGGAATACCACCCATATTCATAGTTTCAGACCTGTATCCTTACAAGGAATACGACACGAAAGAACAAAAAGATGAGAAATAGATTCAGTGGGAGAAGAAAATGCCTGTAGCAGAAAAGCCACAAATGGAGAAGATCATTGATCAGAGGATTAGCAAGAAGACTAAGAAAAAGACATACCTTGAGTATTTGGTAAAGTGGAAGGGACACCCAGTAGAATATTCCAGTTTGGTAGATGAAGATGATATCCAGAAGCATGGAAATTCAGTGCAGGAGCTCATGCAAAAGAGTCCATGAATTTCTTTCCAGAGGAGTATGATGTAGGAGCATCGTCAAAAAGCACATGTTGAGAGACAACTCAATGCCTTAGTGCACCTTTGAATCAATTCATAATCTTAACACTGGTGTTTCCTGCAAATATTTTTTTGAAATGATTGAAAACTAAAGAAGATCAAATGCTTGGGAGCTGAATGATCATGAGTAATCTGGGAGTTTCACTCCTAGACTTTAATGTAACAAAAATTAAGTGGTAGTTAGTTTTTTTGGGGGGAGTAGATAGGTAGTCTGAGGGAACCCTAAGAGATCTCTCGGATAAGAAGGAGTATTGTACGCCCAAATGAGGGGATGAACATGGAGGATAGTGGAAATTTGTTAGGATATAGCTGAATTTTAATTGTTTCTTTTCATAACCGTAGCCATTTTTTCATTAAATGAAAATAATATAGGAAAATTGATCCAAATGTGTGTGGAGTTGTTGATTTTAAATTCTCCCCTATTATCTTCTGTTTCCATGAATGAATGAGTTATGTTATTGAGCATATGATATTGTGAAGTATTGGAATAAGTTTAAAATCATTTCTCTTCATTGAGTTCATGCAAGGTGTGCATATAGTCTACAAGGAGTGCATTGACAAAGTCTGTTTCGATGTAGAAGCTCATAAGAGACAACGTGAAACTTCCATTTTCCAAGAGTGCAAAGGGATTGTTGCAAGGTGTGCACAATCGCCCGCAAGAAGCTAAGTCTTGCGTAATAGTCTGTTGCAAGGAGTGCATAGATTCGAAGTTTGACTAAGTGTCTAAGTAACCCTCTAAGGAGTTAAAGGGTTCGAGAAATAAATCTCAAGAGAGATAGTGGGAGAAATATTCAAAGGGAGTGAAGTTCTGAAGGCTTCACAAGTTATCGGTCAAGATCTGTCTAAAAGGGAGTGGGATCATTCCATATCATTGAATTTGGGTAAAGTGCATGATATTTAAGTCTTTGTGTGCACACAAGAGTGAGGATTCACTGAAATCTCGAAGAGGTTAGGGACTATCCATCATATAGAGGGAGAGGTGGTATAAGATCGTCGACTTCAGGTGAAAACACATCGGAAGAGAATGAGTGTGTAGAATTTGAAATTCCCGAAGTCCAAATATCCTAAGTGATTCATGGTCATCGGATCCAAAAGAATACAAGATAGAGATCCGTGAACTTTGGGTGGAAGAACTACAGGAGAAAGTGAAGGTGGAGACTTTGAAACTCTCGAAGCCCGAATAGACAAAGTAAACCGTAGCCGTTGATCTGTGGGAGACACACGTCGATAGATCATCGACTTTGGGCCAAAGAACTCTAGAAGAAAGTGAAGTCAGAGAATTTGAAACTCCCAAAGCCTGAATAACCGAAGTGGTCTATGTCCGTTGATCTGTGAATGAATATCTACGGTGGGGAATCATCATGGGGCTAGGAGGTGAAATTAGCGGACGTGTGAGTTCACAACCCGCAATTCACCAACGTCATATATCTGGCTAGGATGGGGGATCAACGACCACTATTATATCCAGGTGGGTGAGAACTCTTATGATTGCAGAGATAGAGATCTCTGATAAAGAGAGAGAACGTTGGAAACCCACAGTTACTGTGAACCGTCGATCAACGGGAAAATCAGTAATGATCAAATCATGACCATGGAAAACCAAAGGGTGATAACAGGGTATGTGTTTGATTGATTTTGAGACCAGCAAGGTCCCGAGGAGATGATCCAACTCGATAATATATAAGGATCCTTAACCAGGAAGTCATGCATCCTCGAGAGAGAGTAGGGGGGTCTACATCAGTGGATTTGTATGAGAATGAGGGGGTTACAAAAATATTCAGGGAGTCTGGGTGGTTATATTACTTCATTCCTCTTTGGGGGTTCGATGAGAGAGTTGCTTTCAAATTTGAAATGAAGATGAAAAACTAGACTACAACAGTCCGAGGAATAAAAATTCTAGTTAGTGTACCAATTATAGAAAAGGTTACAAGATTTCCTGAAGATGGAGAGTTATGGATTCAGAGACTAAGTTCCTATGTATTAATGAGGGAATCATTTACAAGAGGAACTATTCAGGAATTGGTGGGATTGATACGGGTGTCTTAAGGAGTTCTCTGATCCAACCATGGAGGCATGTAGCGTATATTGTACAAAAATTGTTGACATGTGAAGGGAGGGTAAAACTATTATTTGGGTACCATTTTTTGTCTTTGGATTCATCTCAAACATCATCGGTATCTGAATGTCTCTTATTTCCTCTTTCATTCATTACAATTGATGAGTAATAAAGCTAAAGGAAGTTGTAAGTGAGACAATAGTGTCACAAATCATGGCCTTATTAAACTAATTGGGATGGAATCCTTAATTATGAACACCAAATGGACTTGGATAACCCTCATAGAGGGTATCGATGAAGAACTGGAAGAGACAGAAAATGTAGATGGAGAAATTAAAAATATAGAGAAGAATGAAAATCCTTTTGATAAAATTCATGATGAAGTTGGTCCCTCTTGAACTAGGACAAAGTCACAAATTATGAAAAAGTAAACTGTTGGGAATTCTTCTCAAAGGAGGATGAAGAAAATACAGTTAGATAAAAGAAGTGAGGAAGAGACATCTGAAGAGGAAGATCAAGTAGAGTATAGCCTTGAAAAAGAGGAAATTTCTCCCATAGAACAAAAGAAGAAATAAGTATTTCCTGATAAAAAGCCTCATTTTTCCTTGGCATACTATAGGAAATTGTTTCAAACAATGAAGCAGTTAAACAAAAAATAGGCCATGGAAAATCATAAGTTAAAGTAGGAAATTAAAGAACTTATGGAGAAATTAGAGGACTAACAAAAGCAGGAAGGATTCCAATATTTCCTAGAATCTACTAAGGAAAAGTCAACACAAGAGGAAGATCGAGAGAAGCATAAAGTAGCAATAGAAGTTGGTATAGAATCATATCCATTTGAACTTGGTGAAGAAACTGATGATAGGGAATAAAGGAAGAAGCAATTATAAGCACATGTTGAGTACTTCAAGAGACGTACAAATAGATTAACTCGAGAGTGTGAAGTTGCAGCTCCCTAAAGAGAATATGATCAAATGAAGATCAAGAACTTGGGTTTATATATTCAAAATATTAATCAGGACATCCAAAGATTGAATTTAGATAACAACTACATGCTCCACCTGGCCCAAACCATAATGGATTACTCTCAATCTTCTCATGTCTATGCCGCTTATTTAAGATGTTAGGTATTTTCATTGTTAATTATATCCTTCACACATGATCATATGTTCTACAAAAATGATGTTGATCATTTCATGATGGTGTATAATACTTGTGATGAAGAAGAAAAAAATTTACTTTGTGAAGCATATATACATAATCTGGTTGTACCAAATGTCAGTGGATGGGATTCAAACACATTGGTAGGTGATGTGCAACCGAGGGATTTTGTTTCCTTTATGAATAACTAGGTGAAATGGAAACAATCTATGTATTTATTGGAAAATAAGGAGAATGTATAAGGATCGTTACTTTGGCCCGAACCCTTCCCTAAGAGCTTGTGTGAGAAAAAAGGAGAAAAATTGAAAGACCTAGATTTTGTCTCCATTTTTAATGTCAACCAAACAAATGCCTGATCTACTCGTGAGATGTGGATAGCTCTTAATAAATTAGAGACTATCCTAGATATACAGGGCAGGGATTTTTATCTATCTTTTGACTAACTCAGGAAAGAGCCACTATCTATTAAAGTCTTTCAAAGGGATTTGGACAAGTTTCCAAGCTATATTGACTGTGTCAAAATATTGGGGGTCTGTTGGATAGGTCTGAGATTTTATTATCCCATATTGTAGGAAGATACATAAGGGGATGATGAGTCTAGATATTCGGTTGAAATGTTTGAACAACTTGGGTTGAGAAAAGAAAAATAATAGGGCTAGTCCGTGAAATAGTGGAGCATGACTTATCAACTTTCCCAGCCTCCAGTAAACATTGATCAAGATTCATATGGGTAAGTTGTAGAAGGGACGTGCAATTATTCGGCTAGGGGGAATATTGGGTGAGATAATTATCATGTTTTCAAGACATTCTTTCATCCTTTTTTGTATACTTTCGACCTTAGTCATCACCCTATCTTATCAATTATGGTACTCTTTATGATTTGTGTTTCATTGCACTCTAATGGGCTAGTTGAATAATGTTTAAAGTTAAATATTACTATTCTAACCTTTTCCTAGAATTTGACTTCAAGTATTAAATCTTTATTTGGAATTTTTCAATATCGAGCTGTAGATCCTAGTGTTTTGAAAGATTGAGTTGTAGGTCCTCCGATTTCGTTGGTCGAGATATTTTGGTAGATCCAGGGAATGAGACAAGAACATGGATATATCAATATTGACTCTAGGATGAAGTTAGTATGATGGATTTAGTGGTAATAGGCTGCAACCGATATTTACATGAAGGGTATGTTGTTCCTCTAAAATGGATTAGTCAACTACTTGGGAAACACGTGTGTGATATTTATGATGAAATGTAACTAGGTGATCTCTTGAGTTTGTCTTCATTCCCAAATGAGAATAAATGAACCATTATATCGTCATTGATTCATCTTTCTCTAAATATTATAAATATCCATGTTTTCTTGAAGGAGGGGGGATTGATCAGTGAAAACTATAGATTGTTGTGGTTGATGTATCCAAAATTTGAACTGTTTCTATATGAATGCTAAGAACTCTTTGATTTCATATATGTGTTTATCATTTTGAAGTTTATGATTATTTTGGAGGGTTGGGTCCCGACTCACCTAGAAAGCTTTGTGTGTATTAAGTATTTAAATAGTATCATGTGTGATTATTATATTGGGTTTTGTGATTTCCTATTATTCAATGTGCATACTATTTTATTTGTAATCTATCACACCATAATAGAAATTCAACTCAATTTTTTATGAGAAGTGTGTTAAATAGGAGTGCACAACACACAATGGTTTTTATAAACACCATTTATGAAGCTACCTAAGGTCATCCTAACTTGCATGCAATCCTAAGTATTCTCAGACAAGGAGAGTAAGGTACGTAAGGATTTAGGAAAGCTTATATGGTCATCATGGAGGAACATAAAAATCTTCATCCTAAAACCAATTAAATACAACATTCATATTATGTTTGGTTTCAATATTCTTCTTTATTGTTTTCCTATTTATGTTTTTACTACTGTAATTGGCCTTTACTAATTCAGTGTTTTGAGTTGTGATGTGAAGGAGATCATGTATTGGGAGAACAAAAGTGTGAACATTGGCAAAATTCATGCTTGTGGGAATGATGCCCAGGTCGCTATGCTTTCTAGAGCTACCAAATTGCTTCATAAACACAAAGATAAACTCCAGGTGCTTTTCATGCCTACATGTTTGGAATGTAGTGTAGTATGTTAATGAAATAAACCAGATGGAAGCATGGAAGTGATAAATAGTTCAAAAATTTAGTTGGAAAATAGTGGGACTAAGTGATCTTCTATGATTTTTGAATTGCTTGAAGTTGATAATATTTTTGGGAAAATGGTTTTTTGAATAACATTATGAAGGTTTTTTGGGATTCATGATTATCACTAGTGATATATGCGATGTTAATGAATCATGATTTGTTTGGTATTTGTTTGGTTGTAGGTGTTGACACTGTATAAATTTTTGCAATTTGTTTTTAATTAAGGACAAAAAAAATGATTTTTGCAAAGATTTTGTGCTCTAGAGTTTTTGATAAATTACAAAATCCCTTTGGAGATGAGAAATCTATGTAAACTCCTATCACATGCATGTAATCCAAGTGACCTATTTATACCATAGCATATGCTTCTTTTTATTCCTGCATTGAAGGAAACCTCCTTTTGTTATCCTCGAGTTCATCCTATCTGGCAAGTTCTAGTATGAATTTTGTTGTAGACCTGGCCATAGTTACAGAGAATGAAACCTTATCTCACCTTCTATATCGATGAAAAGTGTTGGACATAAGTTACCAAAATTGTTTCAAAGCTATTGAAACCCCAAGCATTTCCATTGTTATTTCTTTGATATGTGGAGGAATCATGGAAAGCTTCTTTAAATTCTCATGGTTTCGAAAACAATGGAAACAAAGATTTTACAACAAATTTTCACCAAGACGCTATGAAAGTGATGAAGATGAAGTTTTTATATCGATTTATCACCAGGACGCTACCAAAGTGCATATTCAGCCTAGATCAGGGTCTAATCAACTGCCATCTAGGATGGATCATTCCAATTCACCAAGTGGATGAAGGAATCAAAGCTTCTTTCCATCAAATCAACTAGTCTCAATATGATTTGTTTATATTAATTAAGTAAAGAAACTTAAACCTAGAATATAGGGGTTATTTCAAATCTATTGTAACTCCTCTTATTTTGGAAGAAATTGCTAGATATCAAATTTCTTAGTTTTGTAATGATTATTTCTATATATATTGTAAGAAAACAAATTTGTTGGGTGTCGGGGTCTAATGGAACTCTTGGGGATATTGTGTCAAACATTGTTTGAAATTAATAAAGGCTTGATAAGACATCAACACTAAGTCTTTCATATCATAGATTCATGTGATATGCTTTCCTAGTTTGTCCTTTTCTTATGTGACTGTGTTTCTTCTCAGTAAATCACTTTAATGTTTATCTTCAATATTTGAGTAAGATTATATGAATTAGAATTCATCCTGGATTCTCTTTTTCATAGTATTCAAATACTTGTCACCTTTTCTATCTAAGGTCAGAGTAGAATTCACCGTCTGTTAGGTGCTATATCCTAATGGTATGTATCCTTTAATTTAACCTGCATATTTTATTCTTTAACTATCTAGGGAATGTGTCTCTATATTTCCTTTGAGATATGCTTACTTTTTTACCAATTTCTTGTCAATTTGCATTAACTCTCATCATGTTTGACTCCATCTCTCAATGAATGTTTCTCTTTCCCATGAAAACAACTTTTCAACTATTACCCTATTGACTTTATATCCATTGTACCTATCAAACAACTAGTTACTGAGGTGACACTAAGAGACTTATTTTTAAGAGAGAGCCCTCTCTCGATTGGAAGGGATAGCTTCCAATATGAAAGTTTGTTTCTGGCTACCTTTGGGTTTTCCTCACACAATGAAGGAAAATTATAGAGTGATAAAAATATGAATCATTGTTCTTTCTTTAGCCTGAAGGTATTAGCAGTATTTTTTTTAGAGTTCACATTTAATTTTCTTGTTCCTCATAACGGACCACGGTGTTGATTATATGAGGTGGGAAAAAAACAAAGAATATCTATGATAGGTACTTCTTCTAAATTGTTGGCCAATATCCTCTACTCATATCGAGGAATGGGCTTGTCAGTAGGCACAATGATTGCTGGATGGGATGAATCGATAATATAAAACTTGATGTTACAGTGCAGTGTTTTATATTATGTTCTAAGAAGAATAATAATTCTTTTATTGGCTTTAAATTCACATGAAGCTGGTCTATATTATGTAGACAGTGAAGGAGGAAGACTTAAGGGAACCCCTTTTTTCTATTGGATATGGCTCACCGTATGCTTATCGTGTCTTGGATAATGGGTAGGGTTTGGTAGAAAATTATAAAGTCCTGCTCAACTTATATTGTTTGAAGTTGACTTTGCAATGAATTTTTCTTGTCTTATGATCACAAATGTAAGTATCATTGGGATATTCCAATGGAAGAAGTTGTAGAACTATATTTCTCCTCTATATACCATGCAACATTTCATGATGGTGTCAGTTGGGGTTTAAAGTGGTATGTAGAAATTTTTAATTCGACATACTTGAAATATTTCATTATAGATGTAGTTTATTTATGATATTATGGGTAATGAATGTTCTTTCCTTCAATATACTATGTGGGTTCTCAAGTTTGGAAAAACTTATCTCGTAGTGACATGGGTGAACTTCATTAGAAATACTATCCAATCACATAAATGTCAAATCAAATCAAAAATATATTTCTATGTCAAAGAGGTTGGATCATATATCTTAAAGATATATCCTCAGAAAACACATTGTTTCTCATATCCTCAAACACACTCGATCTTTTTTAACTTATGTTAATCTTTTTTTATAATGCTTAAATGTTGTTTTAACTTGGTGGTTTTGTGCAGATTTTGTAAGATGTAGGTGCGTTATCATTGATAGTCGAAGGCAGGGGAAGGTTCACTCAATATACATTGTAATATTTTGAAAAGACATCGATGTATATAATTTTCATGTAAAGTACGGATATAGTTTTTGTTATGGACCAATATTAGTCCATCAGTGAATTTTCAGTTGGAAACACATATTTATTTTAATATTACTTGACATTTCATATAATATAATTTATGTGGTTGGAAATTATATGTGTGTACTTAATATTATTTACCCATTGTAATTAACTAATGTGACTTTGAATGATTCATATGATTCACATGTGTATTATATGAGCATGAAGATTGTATGATTTTTTAAAATTTAGGCATAATATCATACTTAATTTATATTGATTAATAATAGACACCATTAAAAACATTGATAAATAATGAACACATATAAAATGACTGATAAACAATGTCCACAAATAAAATGACTAAAAATTGACACATTAGTCATTTATATTTTGAAACCACTAAAAAGAGATAAATGACCGCTACACAAGTGAGAGATAAATGACCAAACAAATGACCAAAAAATGACCAAAATTTGCATATAAATGACCAAATGACAACTTTGGTCATTAATTAGCAGTCACTTATCACGCGACCAAAATGTGTTCATATTTAGCTTGGTCATTTATAGCTTATCTTGTGGTCATATTTGATCTCTAATTTGGTCATTAATTGCCGCAATTAATGACCAAATATATGACCAAATTAATTACCAAATATATGACCACAAGATAAGCTATAAATGACCAAGCTAACTATGACCACATTTTTTGTCGCATGATAAGTGACTACTAATTAATGAATATTGGTCACCAACTCAAAATGGTCATTTATATGCGGATTTTGGTCATTTATTTGGTCATTTATCTCTCATTTTGTACTAGTGATTACTCTCACTTTGATTTGAAAAGTGATTTTTCAGGAAATCCTATGATGAAATTGATATGAATCAAATGAAATCAAGCTCAACTTTGAGATATCATCCTGAACTATTGTAGAAAAAAAACTTTCTACTACGCAGGGTAGCTTTGCACGACTTTGAGGGTAGACAAGGCACATGGTGCCTAGGACAAATCTTCAACAATTTTGTAGTTGTGGGTGGCCCATGCAATGGTATTATGTGTCATACTTTGAACATAACCATTTAGGGGGCGAATGAAATTTTGTAGTTGTGGGTGGCCCATGCAACGGTATTATGTGTCATACTTTGAACATAACCGTTTAGGGGGCGAATGAATGTGTTAAAAGATGGCTTCTTAATCTAAAGAGGGCCACCCGACTCGAAAAAATAAGAAGGTTCTTGTGTTGCAGGAATATTCTCATGATTGTTGTAGTTTTGTGCTAGAGTTTGAAAGGAAATAATTTGATCACAAATAAAGACTAAAGAATTTGAGGATTACCCCTTATATTGGTGGGTACCTTCCATGCCCCCTTATGGAGGGGAAATATTTTTTGCAACCATTAGAGGAGGCTGAGGGGGGAAGGATGAATTAAGAAAATAGGTTATTGGGATTCCTTTTGTTGTGATAGGAAATGGTGGAACTTATCCTTCTTAGGACACTAGTGAGTAGGTTTTTCCTCCCCACAAATCGATCAGAGGAAGTGACTCTTCTTATTTTCT
>JZKD02S1667180.1:169759-180422 GCA_000966675.3 Picea glauca
TCAGTATTCAAATAAATTAAAATGTATTAAATTTATGTTTTAAATTTTGTTGAGAAATATCATATATATAATTTAAATAATAATTAGAATAAATGTAACTATATATTGGAATAGATTTATCTATCATTCTACATTCATGTTAACCCTATATCTATCAAGCACCAAGAGGTATCAAATATATCATGATGAAAACATATTTTAGAGTGAAAAAATTAATCAGAGGTTTGTACCTCGAGAGATTTGATCCCTCTCTATGCTTTATAGATTTAGGGTTAAGATGATCCTAGGCTAGTTTTAGTCATGGGTGACCACACAAAATTTCTAGATGATCAACATTATCTATATGTATATGTATAAGATTAATTAGATGAATTGAAATTTACTCACTCTCTTTAGTTTGTTGAAAGTATAAAGAGTATTATTGAGAAGGATCAATGTCAATCTGTATTCTTCACGTTTTAGTATATTGATACAATTTATATATGATCAAACTTATGTATATGTATATGTCTATTATTAATCTAATCATTTGAAATTTACTCACTTTATTTAGCTGGTTCAAAGTTTATAGAGTATCATAGAGAAGGATCAATGTCAATATATCTTCTTTAGTTTTTAGTATAATGACACAATTTGTACATTATCAAAGTTATGTATATGTATATGTTTGAGATGAATTTGATCATTTTAACTTTACCCAGTTTCTTGATTTTTTTGGTAACATAGAGAGTATTATTCAGAAGTATAATAATTCAAGGGTTACATGAGAAATAAGTTGAATACAAGAGGGATTACCAGAAGGGGTACCCTCAAAATGGTGATGGGGATGAACATGAGGTACACAGAAGGATGTGCTAATATTCATCTTGAATAAACCGCATGATGTGTGTTGAGGTGGGTTTGGGTATCCATAGGGAATGGGGGACCTTCCATAAAGAGGAGTATATCCAATAGATTTAGGTGCAAGTGGTGGTGGATAAGACTGGGAAACAAGATGATTAAACCATCAACTACATGGGATGTCCCTAGAGTATTTAGGTCACCTGATGAGGGGAGAGGGATGTAATGAAGGATCATGTAAAGGTATTTAGACTAGGAATAAATAAAATCGTATTATTGAGCCTTTGGGATAGCCTATTCCTCATTCATGGGTAACTCCATAGATACATCCTTGGTGATGGAAGGAAGGATGGATTTTAAAAAATGGTCTTTCAAAAGGATGCCATCAAGCTTGGCCTTAAATAGACTAGGTATTTAGTCTTACTCATGGATATGGTCTGAGATATGAGTGATAGTGGTTTTATGATCATAGGTAAGGATCTTGATCTCTAGATCATGGTTGACAAGTAACTGAAAGAAGGTAAAAAAACACATTGGGAATGGATTAAAAGTGTGATTCAATTTCCAAGGTTGGTCAATGAAACACTTGGTAGTGGTCCTCCTGAATGTTCTTTGAAAAATTATAATTCTAACCAATTACTCTGTAATGGATTTGGAGAAACACAAAATCTAGAAAGACATCACATATTTGGATGAGTATTCTCACAACTTACCCTCAAGATTGGGGATTCCAAAAGGTAGTTTGGTAGGCATGGGAGGATAGGTAGGGTCATGATGGATAAGGTCATTGACCAACTGGTTCAAGTCTAGGATTATCAATCCAAACATAAAAAAAAATGAGGTTTTATGATGTAGGAGCACCGCAAGAAAGAACAAGTGGAGGACCACTGGATATGCACCCACGCGCATTTTGAAGACATTTTGAATTTGAAAGATGAAACATTTATGTAATAGATGGAAGGATGTAGTTGTTCTTAAATATTTTGGGGATTGTAATGCAGATCTTGAATGTTTGATCTCATCTGTCGGTTGGAGGCATCTAATATAATAAATGTAAAGTAGTTGTTGTCTTTAATTTCAATTAGATAGCTTGAGATTGTAGGAGGGAAAACTCAAGAAAGCCTCCTCATATGTATTGTATTATATTGTATCATTATTCTCAGAGTGGTTAGAAGCTTTACAACAAGAGAGCAGAGAAGAATAGAGATTGTAGAAGTTGTATAAGCAAATAGTTGTTTCTATTGAATCCATGTACAAAAGCACTTGAATTAATATAAGAGTGATTTGATCTGATTTCATGGTGTATCATGGTTACTGTTTGCATATCTTGAATGATATGTTTATAGTTTGTTTATATGATCTGTTTTGAATTTGTTTCAATGTTGTGTGTGTATCTGTGATTTCATGTTGAATGTATGAAGTCTGTGAGAGGGAGAGTGTAAGTTTCAATTGTTTCTCTTCCTGAGAATTCCTGCAAGGAGTGCAGTGAAAGTCTGCAAGGAGTGCATTGACAAGATTCTTAGTTTTACCTCATAAAATATTAGGAGACATATCATTGTTATTATATGAGCATAAGTGCAAGTATAGCATAGAGTCGTGCAAGGTGTGTGTAGGCCAGGATGAAGTCTTATAGCAACCGTTAGATCTAGAGGAGCGTGAGTTGTTGATTTGGGGTGCTTTGAAATTTCAACATTTTGGGAGTCGGGAGTGTGGAGGAAACAATTACCTGGAAGTCGTGATACACAAAATCCAGACGTAATCTAGACCGTTAGATCATGGAGAAATCAGGACCGTCGACTTATAGGAGAGGAAGTCATGATTTCGGGCTTCAGGAAAAAGAGGAGAGTTGCATTGCGAACTCATAAGTCATGAAATCGCGACACGCTTGGAGGTGTGGCCCCGGGACTTGATTGGAGGTCATATGATGGATGTATAAGGGAGGATATAGTGGACCATTATCTTTTTTTTTTTTTTGAATCATAGGAGTCGATTTGCCTCACAACGGAAGTCCCGATAACGTGAAACGTGATGCACCTTTGGGGGTTAAGTTTGTGGTCACACCGGTGGTCAAGTGGAGTGGAGGTTAACACCTAGTGCTTGTTCATGCAGGCATAACTCCAAGAAGAATCTGTGTTTATATGTGTTGAAGGTTCCAGATGGGAATGAAAGAGCCATTTTGGCTTGAGAATTTGAAGATCCAAAGACTGGGAGGTCAAGCAAACCTTACTGAGGTAGGGGTGCTGTGTCAGGTGGTATCAGAGCTAACAACTTTTGTTTTCTGTAGAGGGAAGACAGAGGACCATTTTGATTTGAATTTTGAATGAACAGATTGAAACAATGCTACTAAGAAGATGTCAAGAGAGACCCATGCCCGATCCAGCCATGGAAAGGGATATGAGAGAACTTCATGCTCGATTAAATTTTATAGAGACAACACAGAGACAAACACCTGATACTGGAGATATCAGTGAGGCTGAAAGTGAAAATGAAGAAGTAACCAAAGAAGAAGTTGTAGACGAAAGCGTTGTAGTAGAACGTCTATTAAGGCTGTTGCAATAATAGGTAGTAGAGAAAAAATAGATATCCTGGTATATGAAGGCAACTTAGACATTGAGGAGCTACTAGATTGGTTTAGAGCTCTGGATACATATTTTTATTATGAAGACATCGAAGAAGACATGAAGGTAAAGCACGTTGTCACCAGACTGAAGGGTCATGCAACATTATGGTGGAATGAATTGTAGGCTGATAGGCGTTGCAAAGGAAAACAAAGAATTAAAAGATGGGACAGGATGGTCACCAAGATGAAAGCCAAATTCATACCCATATATTACCAAATCACTATGTTCCGAAGAATGTAGAATTTGAGACAAAATGGGGTGACAGTGATGGAATACACTGAGGAGTTTTACAGGATAAATATTAGAGATGTTCATCATGAGAGTGATGATGAAAAGGTCGCCAGATATATGAATCGCCTAAGATATGACATTCAGGATGAAATGAGCATGGTAAAAATCACTAATGTAGAAGATTCTTATCAGATTTCTTTGAAGGAAAAAGAGAAATTGGCCCGAAAGCAAGGTCAAAGGGGTAGAGGTAGAAGTCAAAGAAGAGGCAAATAAGTTTCCCAAGATAGAGTACAGAAGCCCAAGGATGAAGATAAGAAACCTCATAACCACCACAAGCAAGAGAAAGTGAAAGAGGAAGAGGCAGATGAGGTGAAATAAAGTGTTTTGTCTGTGGAAAGATCAAACACAAGTCTTGAGAATGTGCCGATAGAAAAAGAGATAGAGGAGATGAAGCTCACATTTTAGAAGTGCAAAGGTGAAATGTTGAGGCACAATATGCAGAAGGCGGAAGATCCTTAATGATAAGGAAAATTCTCTTGAAACCAAAGAAGGAAATGGAGAATCCAGTCTAGAGGAACAATTTGTTTAGAACTTCTTACAAGGCCAAGGATAGGGTATGGAAGGTGATAGTTGATAGTTGAAGAAAAAATAATCTAGTATCCACAAAGATGGTGGAGAAGATGGAATTGGAGACAGTTGCACATCCAAGCCCATATAAGGTTTCGTGGTTGCAAAAGGGACATTAGGTAACAGTCACTAAACAATGTTTAGTTGAATTTAATATAGGGGGTTATAAAGATGATATATTATGTGATGTAATTCCCATGGATGTCTATCATCCTTTGTTGGGGAGACCATGGCAATATGAAAAGACTGTTGTTCACGACGGAAGAAAGAACACCTATACCCTGGAAAAGAATGGTAGGACACATATGTTGCTGCCAATTGAAGAAAAGAAGGTGAAAGAAGAAGCAATAAATACTATACTTCTCATGAGTGGGAAGGAACTTCTGGATGAAGTCAAGAAAGATCAATACATGCAGTTTTCTATGGTGGGAAAACCTAGAGTCATTTTAACTAGTACTTTGATGGATGATTTACCTGAGGAAATTCAGGAACTACTGGAGAATTTCATTGATATAGTGGTGGACGATTTACCTTGTTCATTGTCTCCCATCAGAATTATAATCCATCACATTGACCTTATACCAGGAGCGATTTTTCCAAACAAAACAACGTACGGATTGACGCTGCAAGAGAATGAAGAAGTTAAGAAGAAAGTCCAGGATTTGATGGATAAAGGGTTTCTTAGGCAAATCTTGAGTCCATGCTCTATGCCAACAATGTTAAGTTCAAAGAAGGATGGTGGATGGAGGATGTGTACAAACTCGAGGGATATATAAAAAATCACCATCAGGTATAGATTTCCTTTACCCAAGATGGATGACTTGATGGATTGCTTGAGTGGGGAATTTTTTTTCTTTCAAAAATTGATTTGAAAAGAGGATATCATCATATTAGAAGGAGGGAAGGTGATGAATGGAAGACAACATTCAAGACGAATGAAGGAATGTATGAATGTCTTGTCATGTCGTTTGGTTTGACGAATGCGGAAAATACTTTTATGAGATTAATGAATGAAGTATTGAAATATTTCATTGGAAAGTTTGTAATTGTGTATCTTGATGATATACTGATGTTCAGTAAGACCGAGGAAGAGCATTTGAGACATTTAACTCTAGTGATAAGGAGGTTGCAGTAAGAGAATTTGCCGATAAATCTGAAGAAGTCGTCTTTCATGAAGACATAAATCATTTATTTGGGTTTTGTAATCTCTTCGAATGAGTTAAAGATGGATCATGATAAGGTAAAAGGTATCAAAGAATTTCCTTCACCGAGAAATATGTTTGAAGTCAGAAGCTTCCATGGACTAGCCAATTTTTACAGAAAGTTCATCAGAAATTTTAGTGGGATTAACGCATCAATGATGGACACAGTTAAGAAGAGACATAAATATTTTCATTGGACATAGGAATCAGAAAGAAGTTTCAAGTTGTTGAAGGAGAAGATAACCAAACAACTAGTTCTGGTTCTGTCAGATTTCAGTAAAACATTTCAAGTCAGATGTGACACAAGTGGATTTGAGGTTGGAGAAGTCTTAATTCAAGACGATAGACCAATTTCATACTTCAGTGAGAAGTTGAATGAGACCAAGATGAAATATTCCACATATGATAAAGATTTTTATGAAGTCATACAGGTGCTAAAGAAATGGAGGCACTAACTAGTTCTGAAAGAGTTTGTTTCGTATAGCGACAATCATGCTTTACAATTTATAACCAAACAGGAGAAACTGAACCATAAACATGCAAAATGGGTTGAATTTGTGCAGAAATTTACTTTTGTTATAAAGCACATTTCTGAAACTGCTAACAAGCGTGCTGACGCATTGAGTAAGGAATGCTTGATATTGCAGGAGTTTCATGTGAATACATTAGGTTTTGATAACCTTAAGGATATGTACAGAGATGATTCATATTTAAAGGATGCTTATGAAGCATGTGAGAATCTTGTTCTGAGAGATAAAGACAATGGATTGAATATTTAATTCAGGATGGACTGTTGTTTAGAGGAAATCAATTGTGTATCCCGAAGAGTTCTATGAGAGAAAACCTTTTAAAGGAAAAACATAATGGGGGATTGGTTGGAAATTTCAGCCATGAAAAAACAGTTGCACAACTAAACAATTTATATTATTGGCCAGGGATGAGGACAAATTTCAAGAAATTTGTCAACAAATGTAGAATTTTCCAGCACGAAAAAGAGAAAAGACAAAATACAGAGTTGTATCAACCATTTCCGATATCAGAGAGGTCGTGGGATGTGGTAAGCATGGATTTTGTGTTAGGACTGTCGAGGACACAAAGAGGTTGTGATTCCATATTCGTGGTAGTTGACAGATTCTAAAAAATGACACATTTTATTCCATGTCAGAAAACCAGTGATGAAACAAACATTGCAAATCTGTTTTTCAAAGAAGCTATCCGACTTCATGGTTTACCCACGAGTGTTGTTTCGGAAGGGGATACCAAATTTGTTGGTCATTTCTGGAGGAAACTATGGAAGAATCTGGGAACAAAATTATATTTTATCTCAACATATCACCCTCAGACGGATGGATAGAATAAGGTAGTAAATTAAAGTTCGGGGGACTTATTGAGGAGTTTGGTTACTGAACATCACAGTCAGTGGGATCTGATTCTGCCGCAAATGGAATTTGCATATAATGACTCACCAAATAGGAGCACAGGATGGAACCCATTCCATATAATGTATGGAATGAAGCCAAGGGGAGTATCTGAGTTGAGAGACTTAGAGAAGAGTGAGTTCAGAAGTGTTGGAGCGAAAGATTTTGTAGCAGAGATGCAGGAGCTCCATAATAAGATTAAAGAGCAGTTGCAGAATTCCAACTAGGAATAAAAGCACAAAGCATATCAACACAGAAGAGAGCTTTAGTTCAAAGTAAGAGATTTAGTTTTAGCGCACCTTAGAAAAGAAAGGTTTCCAAGGGGAACATATAATAAATTGAATATGAAAAAGATATGTTCGTGTAAGATTTTATGAAAATTTGAGGCAAATGCTTATGAGATAGAATTTCCATATGGTGTGGGCATATAACCCATATTCAACATAGCAGATCTATACCCATACAGAGTAGACAAAGAGAGAGAAGAGGAGAATCAAAAGGAAATTCAGTGGGTTAGAAAAATTCCTGTAGCTGAAAAGTCGCAAATGGAAAATATCATTGATCATAGAGTTAGCAAGAAAACCCAAAGAAAGACATATCTGGAGTATTTGATAAAGTGGAAAGGACACCCGATTGAGGATGTCATTTGGGAAAGTGAAGAAAATATACAGAAATATGGACAGACGGTGCAGGAGCTCATGAACAAGAGTTCATGAATTTTTTAGCTAGAGGAGCATCGAAAGAAAGCGCAAGTCGAAGATAGTTGGATATGCACCAGCGCAGATTTAGAAAATGTTTTGAATTTGAAATATGAAACATTTATGTAATAGCTGGAAGGATGTAATTGTTCTTAAATGTTTTGGAGATTGTAACACAGATCTTGAACGTTTGCTCTCATCTATCGGTTGGAGGCATTTAATGTAATAAATGTAAAGTAGGTGTAGTCTTTAATTTTGATTAGATAGCTTGAGATTGTAGGAGGGAAAACTCGAGAAAGCTCCCTCGTATGTATTATATTGTATCATTATTATCACAAGTGGTTAGAAGATGTAGAGAAAGAGAGAAGATAAGAACAAAGATTGTAGAAGTTGTATAAGGAGATAGTTGTTGTTATTGAATCCATGTACAAAATCACTTGAATTAATATAAGAATGCTTTGATCCAATTTCATGGTGTATCATGGTTATTGTTTGCAACTCTTGAATGATATATTTACAATTTTCTTATATTCTTTGTTTTGCATTTGTTTCAATGTTGTGTGTGTATCTGTGATTTCATGTTGAATGTATGAAGTCTGTGAGAGGGAGAGTGTAATTTTCAATTGTTTCTCTTCCTCAGAATTCTTGCAAGGAGTGCGTTGATGAGATTCTGATTTTTACCTCAGAAAAGATAAGGAGAGATATTGTTGTTCTTATACCAGTAGAAGTGCAAGTATAGCATAGAGCCGTGTAAGGTGTGTGCAACCCAGGCTGAAGTCTTAGACCTTTCCAGCCCAAGTGAGTGGTTGAAAAACTTATGTCGCAATGAGTGCATAGAGTGGGATTATTCAGATAATTAGAAATTATCGTGAAGGCCGCAAGGAGTGCACACAAGAATCCCCCAAAATCCTATAATTTGCTACAAGAACCAAGCTCAGAAGGGATAGAAGTCATTAGATCCAGAGGAGTGTGAGCCATTGATTTGGGGCACTATGAAATTTCGACATTTCAGGAGTCGGGAGTGTGAAGGAAACAACTACCCGGATGTCGCGATACACAAAATCCGGCGCAATATGGACCGTCATATCATGGAGAAATCAGGACCGTCAACTTATAAGAGAGGAAGTCATGAGTTCGGGTTTTGTGATAAAGAGGAGAGTTGCATCGCAAACTAGAAAATTGTGAATTCCCAACGCGCTTGGAGGTGTGGCCCCGAGACTTGGCTCGAGGTCATATGATGGATGTATAAGGAAGGAGTTAGTGGATTGTTATCACTTTTCGAGTTTTCGGGAATTAGAGGAGTCGGGCTTCCTCACAATGAAAGTCTCGATATCGCAAAACGCAATGCACCTTTGGGGGTTAAGGTTGTGGTCATGCCAGTGGTCATGTGGAGTGGAGGTTCATGCCTAGTGCTTGTTCATGCAAGCGTAACTCTTAGAAGGACCTGTGGTTATGTGTGTTGAGGGTTGCAGCTAGGAACGAAAGAGCCATTTCGGCTCGAGAATTTGAAGATCCAAAAACCAGGAGGTCAAGCAGACCCTGCTGAGGTAGGGGAGCTACGCCATTTTAGTATTTCCATCCATGGTGGTACTAAGGGAAGATGGTCATGATGTAGTGTAATACCCCTCAAATTAAATAAGTAGAATGCTAAATAATTTCCTTAAGTGGAAAAATTCAAATATAGAATTAGTGGGTAAATTTGACTGTTATGTATTTAATTATTGTACCAGACAGTGAATTTCCAAGTGTCCTTAGTGATTGGACAAAAGTAAAAGACTAGGAAATAACCAAGTTAAAAAGAGACTATTATGAATCCATGAGTAGGGAAAAAGATGAAGTTGACCCTGGGCATGAAAGGGCATGTGTCATAAGTCAATTGTGATGATTGACACACCTTGAAAATCAAATATTTTCAAAGCTGGGAAAATTCCCAAGGAGGGAAAGAGATGGGAAAAGAGGAAGACCTAGGAAAAATGATATATACACATGTGTTATGAGGCAAGATGCCACTTAGCATGTGGGTAAAAGGATTCATTGGAAATTTATGTTTATTGATTGAAAGAGAATAAAAGGATTTGTTGGGTGAGCACTACAATGTTAAGAAATTGTTAAAGACACGAGGTTATGCTGGGAAAGCGGGATGGTTTCTCTTGTATGGATTCATGATCAGGCTTGGGTTGATTGGATCAAGTGGTTTTGGCTGATCCATTCTAAGACTGGGTGGAACTTGGTTGTTCCTTCTATTTTTTCCCAGGTTTTTATTTCATTTATGTTATTATTTGATTAAAAGGATGAATATTGTTAATGAGAATATGAGTTAGTATTAAGTATGATGATCAAAAAAATTATAAAATGTTTGCCTTGAATACCCTAGAATGAAAAACAACAAGGTGAAACTTTGCTTGAATACCTTAGAATGGAAAACAAGAAGGTGAAACTTGGTTGTTCCTTCTATTTTTGGCCAAGTTTTTATTTCATTCATGTTTTTATTTGATTAAAAGGATGAATATTATCATTGAGAATATGAGTTAGTATTTAATATGATGATAAAAAAATTATAGAATGTTTTCCTTGAATACCTAGAATGGAAAACAACAAGAAACATATATATATGAGTATAAGTAAGTCGCCATGAATCATAAATCTTTGTTGGTACTATTATGGTACATCAAAAATTGTATAATGTAATTATCGAAATCATTTATGATCTATTTCATTAAATTTGTTTAATACCATTGTATATACACAATAGGTGTGTAATAACCATTGGACTCACTAATCAAAATATTTACATATAAAATAAATAAACCCATCTTTTGATTAAACATTATACATATTTCAATCCTTTGAAAGGTTTAAACCAGAAAGCAGGTCATCGTTTATTTATTTTTCTCTCTTCAATAGGCGAGGGTAATATGGAACCCCAGTACCTTTTCATCTAGGTCCTCTTAGTTACGAGTGTCGATTGAAGTACCCGAAACGGGTGAAAGAGGATCGAATTAGTGTATAATTTTTTCATGATATAA
>JZKD02S1667180.1:197674-210631 GCA_000966675.3 Picea glauca
AAACCCGATCAATTGTTCTCAGGTTTCGCGATTTTCCGAATCCCGATGTGCCGATGGCGCTTTCCTCTTCGAGACTTTTTCCGAGTCGTAGGATTTGCGCCACATGTCCAGGATAGATGGACGGTCCTGATGCGTCCTCGGGATATAGCGACTTGTGATGCTCCAGACCTCTGTCAATGTGAAACCCCGAATGCCGATATGCTGATGGTTCCCTTGATGTCCGCCACGTGTCCGGTCAAAGATGGTCGGCTGAGATCTTATCGGGATTTCGCGTATCGCAATTTTGCGAGTTGCGATGTCAAGTTTCTTTGACAACTTGAAACCCTGAATTTTGAAATGCCGATATGACGATGCGATGAGTTGCTGCCACCTGTCCTCTGAAATGGACGGTTGTGATCGTTTCGGGATTTCGCGATTTCACAGATCGGATTTTTTGGAGAGATGATTCTTTCGCTCGTCCAACTCCTGATTCCCGATTTTGTGATGGAATAGGATCTCGTCACGTGTCTCTTGATGAACGATCAAGATGATGTCAGGATTTCTCAAGTGAAAAAACCTCCTGTGCACTCCACACGACTAATCGTCATCCAACTTCTTGCTGATCTAACGGCTGTCGGGCCTGTGTTCAAGATCTGACGGCTGAAATTCTTTCGCCTTTTTCGGCGCTCTCCTCGACCCTTCTAGTCTGGTTTCCTGCCTTGGAACCGTTCGCAGGACGAATTGCACGACTTCAATGGCTATTCTTTGCGCCTGAGATGCGTTCTTTACACCTGTGGAAGAAAGATTCGTGAATCTTTCAAAGATTTGAAAGAATTTCACGATTTCTTCGTGATCTGCTACAATCTTTGACATATTTGAGCTATTTTCAAATATCTTTAAATGATTCATCCTTCTGCTTGAATCTTTAACGAATTGAAGCGAAATATTCAAGTTCTTTAAACTTCTTTCGTTCTGCAGCTCTTCTGCGTCAATCTTTGACAGTTCTTTGAGAAAATTGTGTAGGTTTCTTCTTCTGCGTTCTCTTCTTCCTCCGCTAGCTTCTCACAGTGATCTTTAAAGAGTATTGCAGACAACTTTCCAAACCTTGTGAAAAGTCTGTGACGCGTGCTCTCAAGATCCGTGAGGCTCTACGCTGTGAGGATCGAGTTGCTCTTCCGACTGTGTGAAGAGATTTACTGCTGAAGCTCTGATACCATGATAAATTGTGAAGGACAGAGAAATGCAGAGAGAAAAGAATAGTATATTCAAATGTATGAAGAAGTACAGAAAGTACAGAAGTAAGTTGAAGAACTGAAGGGCATCAACAATAGGAAATAGCCGAGCTTATATATGCTCAAGCAAGACAAAAATAGAAAGTACAACTGTCCAGTACAGCTGGCAGTGTATGGTCATACTGTTGAGGGTACAATATATTTAACATCTTTGACCTATTGTCCATACTTGATAGCCTCCCCAAAAATCGAACTCTCGATGTCCTTATATCAAAATTAATCCTAAAAAAATATACACACTTGGTTTTTTGCACTAGAGTACATTTGTCACTTTGACACTAACACTTGGAATATGGTTATAAATATATACACAATATTTATTTATAGTTTACTCTAACTTTTGAGGTAGTTTTGATTTTCAAATAAATAATTTTTCCTTTATTATATTTAATTAAAAAGGTGATAAATCAATCGCATGATCTTGTCTCAGAATAAATCTAGTGAAAACATTGATTTATTTAACAATAAATTTGATAAAAAATAAAATAACAAAATAAATGATCAAAGAACAATCATTCTTCGCATATTCTTTATATTTCTACACTTGTGACTGGTTCCAAATTCAAATTTCTAACATCATCACCTTAAACCTGCAGTGCGAAGTAGTTGAATGTGGAGCTTTCCCTTTTTTGTGGTTATTTGATCAATTTAGTTATTTGTTAGTAATATTTATTTCTTGTAATGGGCTGTCAATTTCATGACTTTTTTTAGTCCTCCATTAATTGAGAAGTACTGTTATTTATTTTTTTATTTTTTTTTTCATTTTTTTTATTAAGCTATAACTAATCCCATATTTGAAAATCTATTTATATTATATTTAATTATTGAAGTAATTCCATATTTGAAATGCTATTTATATTATATTTAATTATTGTGTTGAGAGATGAAATGTGGAAAAATATTTATATTATATTTATTTATTACATTGACAGAGGATTTTCATAGTTTAATATAAGGGAGTTGATATATTGGTAGATTTCAATAATAATTTCTACAAGGTAAAATTCAAATTCATGTGTTGAAAACTTGTTTGGTGAAAAGTAACATGAAATCAACAATGCACATTGGAACATTGAACGTGTGTTTAGTCCCTATGCTAAAGGCACCAACTTTCGTATATCCAAATATGTTACATGTGTCTCATATCTAATAACTAATGTTGTATATTGGTCTGCTTAGGGGTATGAAAAAGATAGGAGGTTCATATCCACTAAAGGCAACAATGTATCCCTAATAGATCTAATGTAGAGAAGTGAGTGTACTTATACTGAGAAAAGCAGACAATTGCAATTATATTCATGCACGAGAGAGAGGTGAATGCACATATATTAAGGACTAAAGAAGCTGCATGCACCTACAAGGAAATAAATTAAAAATCTAATAATAAATAGCCTTGGGAAAACAAGATAAACCCCTTGAGATTGTGTCCGAAGATAGGATATGAATGGAACTATTTGAGAATAGACTAATTGATCCTTCCTTATAATGGAATTTCAATATGGAAAAAACATAATTCACATATTAACATGTTGTAGAAAGGAGCATAGATTTGCCACTAATTAGATAGTATGGGTATTGAGGGTGTTCTTTGTGTTGGCTTTCTTTCGATCACAGTATTTGAGATAACCTCAGTATCTAGAATGTACATTTCCACATGTGGCTGCAAATATTCCAATGCACACAACTTCATCACCCAATTCTGAAAAGGTTATGACAAGCATGTTCTATTTTATGTCTTTTGAGAACAAAATTCTTTCAAAAATAATTTTATACAGTAGAATGGAAAAGAACCGAGAAGTTTATGCACAACGAAGTGATGTACATTGTTGGATATGAGACTGTATACATCTTGTCTGATGTACATGTTGTATATCAAGAGTTGTTCATTGGATATTCTACAGTATACATAATTTCAGGGTGATGAGTTAGGGAAATCCGTATCACGATTGCATATTCCATGTATTATAAAATCGGCCTAGAGCAAACTAAACAAAAGTTTGTCCATGTTTGATTTTTATCTATGTTGGTTCAATGAAGGGTATCTGTAATCTAGTTAGGATATGATGTATGGTTGATTGAACAAGAAGATGAGAATCTTGAAAAGTTGAAGTATGTTGAAACTGAAAATAGAAACCTTAGAAACACAAACATACTACTAAAAGGTGAATTGAGTAGTTGTGAAGAAGAGAATTACAATCAAGAAAATACCATTAATATCTTCAAGAAACAATTAGAAGATTATGAGAAACTGAAAGAAGAATTGGATCACGCAAAAGGGGATCTCTTATTGACAATAGAAAAGTTGAAGAATTTTGAAGAAAACACTAAAAAATTAGATGAGATCCTTAGCAGTCAAAGATCTCCAAACGACAAGACAGGACTAGGATACAATGATAGTTTGAAGACAATAAAACAAGAAAAGGAAGTTGAAAATGATGAAACCAACATTCCAAAACAAGCTAAACAACAAGATAGAAGACTAGAATTCAGAAGGAATGAAACATCAAGACGATCCTCTCCCATCAGGTATGAAAGAAATCATTATCAAGGAAACTATAGAAGAATAGATCATGAACGCAGATGGACCACACAAAAAATAAGATCACTTACGCCTAGGTATCAAAATTTCTTTCTTGGACATTGTTATACTTGTGGAAATTTTGGACACAAGGAAATCAATTGTAGAATCAATGAAAGGAATAGCTATGCAAGCTACATGAATGGTGAAAATAGTAGATATGGAAATGTTTGTAGACCTGTCAACATAAATTATAATCCATTTGACCCATTAATGGATCAAAGTATTGTATGTTACAAGTGCAATAATCTTGGTCACAAAGCATGAGATTGCAGAGATATGAAGGAAGATAATCGTATGCCAAAAGTCTGCATACCAACTACAACATGGAAAAGGAAAGAAATTCCACACAATGAAAATTGTCGAATAGCATTGGTCGCTAAAGAATGCAAAGAAGAAGATGAATGGTTCATAGACAGTGGGTGCTCATCTCATATGATTAGAGATCAAAGAAAATTTGTCATCTTGAAGAAAAAGGGTGGAAATGTTGCATTTGGATATGACTCATCTACCAAAATACTTGGAAAAGGAACTGTAAATCTTGGAAGTGAAAATGTAAAAGCAAGAAAAGTCCTATTGGTTGAAGACTTGAAGCATAATCTACTCAATGTTAGTAAAATGTGTTATCAAGGATACACTCTTATGTTTGATTCCCAAAAATGTAAAATCAGAGAAAATAACTCAGGAAGATTAGTTGCAACTAAAACAAGAAGACCAAGTAACATATATGTCCTAAAACCACGAAAAATGTCCAAGGAAGAAAGAGACCATAAAAATGAAGTGTTATTAAGTGCTATGTGTTCAGGGGGAGCAACCCCAAAGAGGAGAGTTACATTTTTCCATTAAACTCAGGGGGAGAAGCCCCACCCTTTGCCATTGATGTCAAAGGGGGAGATAAATTGGGATCATGATGACAGGGGGTGCATGAGTGTTTCCATCAATGACAAAGGGGGACATTGATGGAAGATTGGTTGTTATCATTGATGTCAACCCTAGTCATGGGTTTTGGACCGCAAGATTGATGAAGGTATTTGGACATGAAAGAAAATGCACATGTAGATACAACACCCATGGATGGATAGTATACATCATGTTGTTTCCGGTGGTATGTGGAACATCACGTGGATCCTCATGGTTGAGGAGAAATGAATTTTTGAAGATGACAAAGTGAGTTGAAGAAGGAAGTACATGTAGGCCCTGAAGAAAATTAAAGAAAAGAATTACAAAATAAGAAAGTGTTAGGTCAGCCCTAATGTTAAAATAAAGTGACATAAATGGTATAAATAAATATCATTATACATTCATTTGATACACAAGTCAAATTTCAGAGGAAATTAGAAGTAAATAAGGTCGGATTTCAAGGGAGGATGAAGTCTTTTGGTGATGTGTTCTAAGGTATGTTATTTTTAGGTCATCTTACCATTTTTGCTATAAAAACATTTTCTAGAACGATTCATGGTGAAATTTCTATGCTATTGATAAGACATATCAAGGTACCTATGGTAAAAATTTCAGCACTTGATTCGCTATAATTATGTAGATACACTCTGTGGAAGATAGGGTTTGTGACCAGTCCTGAAGATAGTCAATAAACAAGTGTTTCTGGTAAAACAATCATAACTTCTTCATCGAGAATCCAAATTATGTGGGACAAATTTCATTGGAAATATTACAGACTTTAGTTTCTTGTGTATGAGTTTCAAAATCGGATGTGAAATATTGAGCGCGGGGAATTCTGTACAAGTTCGGTCTTCTGAATAAACCAGAATTGAACAAGGTCTACCATTCTCTCTATAACTTCTTTTTGGGGAGGATTCAAGGAGTGAAAATTGGAGTATTTTCAAAGAATACATTGAGTAATATTATCTACAGGATTAGAGTACTCCAAGAATTGAAGAATTGGATAAATTGAAGAAGTCTCAGGAAGCATTATCAGGTTTTATGTGATGGTTGGTTGATGGTGATGATTTAATGTGAAGTTTTATTATCTCTAGTATATTCTTAGGCGGAAGGAAGGGGAAAGGATGGAGAGTTCAAATCTCTCTTGATATTGGAGGATTGTATCTTCCTCTTGGATTTTTATCCCTCCCTTTACACTTGGAAGTTGTAGCTACTTTTGGAAGTCATTACTTCCCTTGAACAATAACTATTGATTATTTCTCATATATTGTGCATGGTGTATTGTGATGTATTGGTGTAACTCTTATACTATTGTTAATTACTCATTGGATATAATTGAATGTTTTAAGTATAAGTTGAAAAATGTTTTAAATTGTACTCGATACCAATTCACCCCACTCTCAGTATCAACAAAATGTCCACATGATTCTCATGATATTTACTTATAAGTTTTTATCATCCTAGAATAAAAGGAAAATCAATAATGTGATCATGCTCTTCTTAACTACTCCTAAGTCTCATGGACCATCCCGAGAGAGAAAAAAATCACACATTATCTTGACTTGGTACTTAAATCATAAAAGAAAATTAACTATTTAAATCATAAAATAACACTAACTAAATCATAAAATAATACTAACTACTCCTAGGTATCATGGACCATCCCATGAAAGAATACTAACACTAACTATCTAAATCATAAAATTTAAAATTATTCTAAACTAAACACCCACAACACCAACATTCGCCTGCCCTCAGTGCCAATGTCAAACAGAATATGGCCCTGTCCATGTACGGGGACAGGCCAAAATTTGGGCCCATATCTATACATGGACAGGGCCATATTTGGCCATGTCCATGTACAAGGATAGGTCCAAATTCAATCATGTCCCTATACATGGATAGGGCCATATTCAACATTGTCCATGTACAGGCACATGCCCTAATTTGAGCATGTCCCTATACATGGACATGGCCAAATTCTACTTTGTCATCCCATCTGATAAGCATATGATACCTCTACTTGTCTGTGTCTAATATGGTATAGATGTTTTTGTGTCTGTGTTTTTACTCTAATGTGTTTGCATCCTATTGTGTTCATAAATTATTAATTTATAGGAGGTATTGTCTCCATATTATACTGTTCATATTGTGGAAAATCAATTTTGGTTTGTACATGCATGTAGCCTCCCAAATATATAGGCAATGATTACATTTATATATTTTTTTATTCAAATGAATTTATTTTGAAGATAAAGTAACATATTAAAATGGAACAGAATTATTGTTTCCAGTACATGGATGTCACCTCCTAAAAATATATGGGTCGGGATTTCATTGATATAAATTGATTAACATATAAACTGAATTTTATAAAAAATAACAATAAACTATGTGCTTGCGTAAACATATATATAATTAATGCCAGAACCAAAACTCTATTTTAGATTAAATTGACTAAAATATAAACGGAATTTTATAAAAAATAAAAGTACACTTTGTTCATGCATAAACATATATAAAAGTAATGCCAAAACCAAAACTCTAATTGAGATTTAACTAATTAAAATATAAACAAGTTACACTCTACTGTGATTTCATACTAAGACTAACTATTTAAATCATAAAATTTAAATTTATTATCTATGAAATGCGCAAACAGATACAACAAGCATGCAATGCTTAACATATTCAGTCATGTACACGTACAAGGATAGGCCCATATTCGTCATATATGAGATACTCTGCATCAAGTTGTTTGAATGCATATTCGACCCTGTCCATGTATAATGACAGGCCATGTCCATGTACAAGGACAAGTCATGTCCATGTACAAGGACAGACCCATATTCATCCCTGTCCATGTACAAGGACATGCCCATATTCATCATATATGAGATACTCTGCATCAAGTTTTTACCACGCTTCTAATGTATATTAGATACTCTGCATCAAGTTGTTTGAATCCATACAAGGTCTTCTTATATCTACATACATGGGTCTCTTTCTGCTATACCTCAAGACCTTGATATTTCTCTACATAAGCTTCTTCCTCAGATGCTCTATTGGAAGAAAAAACTCTTACAACCAATTGATGTAAACTTCAATCCATGGATACTACAAGAGATATAATAGCTCATATAGAGGTATATTTGGTACGGGAACAATTTGTTATCATAGTCGTGTCCTCCTTCTGGAAGAACCTCTATTTCTGAATCTCGCAATTCTTCCATTCATAACCCTTTTTCACAATTTATTACATATATTGTTCTTCATCATAACTTCCATTTCTTTTGCTTGATTTCTTCTCATGGGCTCAAACCAAGTTGTTAGTCTTGTGATTTTTGGTGTAATGACTGGTTGTTATGGCTTTTATTTCTCTCTTGGAATCTTCATGTTCTTCCTCATGTTTCACTTTAGCTCTTGGGTCCATGGAGTCTTCTATAGATTCCATGCCCTGAAGATTCGAACTTATTCCTTTAATCATAGGATCATGGATGTATATGGACAACCAACGATACTTTAAGGATTCTTTTCAAAGAAGACTTCTTCTAAATTCAAATTGAAAACGTGTTTCTTTTCATGGCTGCTACTTTCAATGGGAACATGGATGGATACTTCATAATCCTCAATGGATGATATTATTTAGTATTGTCTCCCTCCTAATCCTTGCTTCATGCATGAATGCATGCTCTCCTTTTGGAATTATATAATCATCTCCCTCCATCTAAGAGATTCCATGCTTCCATCTGCATCCTTATCGCCTTCTGCAAAGTGTCACAAATATTTTTCTAATTTCCTCTAGATTGTTGACTTCTTTCTGTTTTTACTTCTTCTGGATTTCTTCAAGTTTGATTTTGATTTCGGATTATCTTCTTGTTGTTACTTATGTAATAGCTTCCACGGGAATTTTTACCAAGGATTGTCAATGTACTTCATTTTTTCATGTGTATTTCTTGACTTGTAGTCATCATGATAGTAATGCTTATCTTGTTATTCTTCCATATGTATTGTTTCACTTGAAAATATTATCTTATAAGAAATATATATGCAAGAAATGTATAGAAACTATGTAAACATGGTATGTACAAGAACTATGAAGAATATTGTTACCTTGTCTTAGAACAAGAAGTTGTTTTTATCCTGCTTGGCCTTCTTTGAGGGTTCCATTTCTTCGGCAGCTGATGATTCATGTGTTTCCTTCCTTTTCTTTAACTCGAGACAATGATTCTTGTAGTGACCATATTTTCGACAGTTGAAGCACTGCATTTTTGACATATCATTCTCTTGATTTGGTTTCTTCCTTGAGTCAAATTTCTTCTTATTACTGAATTTCTTGAACTTTGTTGTGTAGGCTTGTTCATCATGTTTCCTTTGGAATTTCTCTTTTGCACTAATCCTTGATTCTTCTTGTGCACAACAAGTCCAAAGTTATTCAAATGTGGGATACTCCTTTCCTATGTTCATGCTTGTGAAAAATTCATCCCATGTCTTGGGAAGGCCATTGAGTACTATATTTACCAGTGCCTTCTTTGAAATGATTTATTCAATAGATTGTAGTTGATCTCTTAACTAAGATATTCTCACAAGGTATGATGTTATGCTATCAGCATCATTCATTTTCATGTCACGAAGCTCATTCTTCAGACTCATTACTTGTCAAATGTTTCTGACTGAGAAGAGGTTAGTTAGGGCATCGTACATCTTCTTAGATGAATCAATATGGGAGATGTAGGGTATCAAGTGGTGTTTTAATGAGTCCAATATGATACTCATGGAGTTGATGTCACTATCCTTGAACTTCTCCATAATTGCAACATTCTGAGGTTCCTTCTCTTTTCCTTCTTCAAACTGTGGTTCCATGATATTTCCTTTCACGATATCCAACTCTTTATTCTTAGCAAGGATGAGGTCAATCCTTTTCTTTCATGCTCTAAAGTTAGAATCCCCTTCTAACTTGTTTTTTGACTTCATTGAGTAAGTTATGACTACCTTGAATTGGTCAACCTTTAACTTTGACAAAAAAATCAAACTTGACGTCTTAGTTTACTGAGAGTACAAGGAGGTGCGATAGGTTAAGGCACACTAGGATATCTATAAATTATGCCAATCTTCGCACTTAAGGTGCCTCAACAAAATGTTTAGGGTTTTGTTGTTGCAGCAAAAACTGACTGCAACTACAACTATAACTGAGAAAATCCTCCTAATATATCTTCCAATGGTTAGACTGTCTGAATATAGGGTGGGACCATAACCTGTTAGAAATAATAGATGTTTTTGTTTAACCATAGAAAATATAACAATATTGTCACCCAATCATAGGCTGAAGCCACCCCCGATCACCTTAAACTTGACAGATAATGATTCCAGAAGCAATCCCAAGGCCTAACAGATAATCGATGTAGCCTACCTCTCTCCAAAGCTAGCACACAAGGCAAAAGATACAAACCATAACTAATGGAAATCCCAAGCCTAAACCGAGAATACAGGTTGCAGTAGTTGCAACTACAGCTACTCTCCAGACTTGTGCACTTACTCAATTTTTGTAGTGTGCACTCTTACATTTCTGTAGTTGTGAGTTGTGTGTATCAAATGAGCTCTGGAGTCTTGTATTTATACTACTACTCCTTAGCTGTCTGGACCGACTTCTCATTCTGGAGACTAAAAACTCAATATTAAGTATTTTCTTTAGCCAACCTGTCTTCTAGGGATATGTCCAATGATTTAGGGTTTCTACTTGCTTCCTGGAATATTCTATTCTTTTAAGGGTTACAGGTGGAGGTTAATACCTCCCACAACTACCATAATATCAACAAATATATGGTGTAGTAAAACATTAGAGTATTAAATAAAATTAATATGCTACAAGGATGTCGTCAACCCTAATCTACAAAATAAAATGTATTTGTAACATCCTAGACCACCCAGGTTGGGCCATGCTACTCCAGAAAATGCTTTGTTGCCATATTTTAATGTCCCCAACCAATAGAAGACCGGCCATGCTACCTCATAGAAATAACCATTATATATATAAGCATAAACATACAACATATTCTACTAATACACAGATTAATGCGGAATAAAAGTAAGCCTATACATATAACATATACATGAAATACTCATCAATATAGCATGTACAAATACACATCATGTAAATGAACACAGGATTGGTACTTATATTTTAATTGAAGTACACCAACTACGTGCAGATCTTCCATGAACCTCCTAGCCATAGACCAAGTTTCTCATCGCTCTCAACTGTGAGTCACCCTCAAGCTGGGACTAAAATCCATCAAGAAAGGAATATCTAGGGTAGGCGGGGACACCAGGAAGTTGCACAGTACAACAAGAACTATTTCCTCCAAGGAGCCACTAATTCCCATAGCTCACATACTCTCATTCCCCACATTCTTGTCCCACCCGAGGAGTGTACACCTTCACTATCAAATAGTCCATCGATTACTACACCTCCCTTTCTGGGGCTTCAGTAACAAGTCAGATTGGGAATTATTAGAGCTTTGTAGCTGCTATTGGACTCCTTCCAGGAGAAATCACTTACTTAACACACTCTCTCACCTGGAGAGAGTTACTCATAGGCTTGACAACCTGATTCTTCTATCCATGAGCCTGACAACCCGCTTCTTCACTCCCTCTCCTCAACACACGAGCGTGGTGATGGCAGCAACAAAAATTGGATGTGGGGAAAACGATACTGATAGGACAATACGAAGGAAACCCCCAGGGTACAAGTGTAGTGAGGGTATCGATTCAACTTGTTGCAGAGGTTTGGGGTGTTTCAGGAATTCCACAATGGTGTTCCAGGGTTACTATGTGCTTATTGGGCGCACTGGTCAATCGGGGTAATGGATGGCCAACATGGTCAGCTAGGAGAGAATAATGGTGAGAATCATTAGAATGCCCTGAATGGTGAAAATTCCCCCCCATAAATCCGCATGCATCTTGGATGACACTTGGCTCTCCATGAGCACATTCCTCTCTACTTGGAACTTGTTCCTCTCACCAAAGGAACTTAGCATAAATTAATATCCTCTTTACAACCTTTAGAATAATAATTGTATATTATTCTCTTGGGTTTAAGATCTTAATATTATCCCTTTTCCCCAATCTCCTAGCCTCCTCTCTTTCCCAACCTAGTGAATTTCAGTTCCCCATACTCTTTCTTCGTGGTTGGTTTACATGCATCAATGTTATTTATATTAATAATATGAATATTTATATGTACAAAACAGGCTCATGGCCTTTAACATCTAGGCTTTTCAGCCTAATAAGAACATAATCCTCCTACATTATAACACTTGGATCACCAGCGTATAAAACATGTTACAATTCATGATTACAACAGGGGCTCAACCTTGGGATATTATAATCCCCTCCCCTTATTTTTTCACTATCCTTAGTGCAACTTGTTTATAAATATACAATTAAAAAATTCTTCAAAAAGGATCCAAGCTTTAGCTATTGGAAGCATGTTATCCACCTAGTGCTCTACTTTTAAGCACCAATTTTGGTGTTCATACTACAACTGGAATTCAATTTCTCTATTTGATAGATCTTCTTCAGAAAGAATTCAACTCATTGTTCCTTATTACATGCTTCAGTTAAACCTCATTGAAAGCACCGACTGGCTATAGATCCACGAAGTTCCACCAAGCCTTAGATCTCACTGCTGATAAACTCTCAGTAGTGTATCACCCCCTAGCAGGGGCTATGACTTTATCAGGGAAATGACTTCCCAAGATAACCATGACCCAAAATCAATATCAACATGGTCTAGGGAAAGGTACCAAACCTCAACAACACTCCAACCAATGGTCTCTCTTCCCCACATACTTGTACAACCCAAGGCAGTATGCATCTTCACTATCCAATAGTTCATAGGCTACTCAACTTCCCTTCCATGGGTCTAGTGTTGGATTCCTGAGAGGGGGGGTGAATTAGTAATAACGTAATTATAATCATTTTTCTTCAAATGTTATATCAATGTAGAATTATTGTCCAATAATGAGCAGTAATAAATAAACAATCACACACATACACAGTACACCAGTGTTTTACATGGAAACCCAAATCGAGAGAAAACCGCGGAATGCTTTTTCTTATATGTCTTGAAGAATTACATTCATTGGAAGCACCAACTTCCTTTGTTTTCCAGCTGCAACTGGAAGGAGGCTCCAACCCCCTAGTTTC
>JZKD02S1667180.1:254531-265518 GCA_000966675.3 Picea glauca
ATCAATGGTGTAAGTGTGGTGTCTTCTTCCTTCTCCTCCTCCTCCTCCTCATCAAAAAGTGTATATATATATAATCTTCAATAAAGAATTATATATTATAAAGTGAGAGCAATTTATTTTTCACCATCACCAAAGTAAATTAGAAAATCTTAAATTTATCACTATCATAGTCAATCTTAAACTTATCACTATCATAGTCATTATTGTGATCATCATCTTAAAAAAAAATAAAAAAAAATTATATATTATAAATTAAAAACAATTTAATATGCTTGATGGTTCAATGTAAACGAGATTCAAAAGTTTTGACATGAATTTTAGATTAATTTGGCCCACATGAAAATCAGATAATAGTTAAACTTGTTATCACGTAACTAATTTCTTTTCATTCTTAAAATTATTTTTTCCATAATATTTGGAGCTAGTAAGTCAAGAAAACCACAAATACATCCTTGATGATTATAAATAATATTTGGAGCTAGTAAGTCAAGGAAACAATAAATAAAATAATTTCGTTTCGTAGATATCAATAATTTTTTCCAAATATATTTTTTCCATAATATTTGGAGCTAGTAAGTCAATCAAACCATAAATAAATCCTTGATGATAATAAATAATATTAATAGTTGTAATATTTAGAGCTAGTAAGTCAATGAAACCATAAATAAATCCTTGATTATAATAAATAATATTAATATTTGTAGCTAGACCATAAATCCTTGATGATAATAAATAAAAATCAATAAAAATGGTTATGAAAAATATAAATTTAGGAATAAATAAATGAAAAGCAAAAATTAAGTGTATTGTTTTTTAATTTTTTTCTTAATACAAGTTATGAATCATAATGATAATGATGAATTAAAATTATATATATAGATAACGTCACGTAAGATACATAAAATATAGTTGATAATGATTTAAAAATTAAAAACTATTTTTTAAGTTTATGATTACATGGTCGAGATTTCGACATCTCATATCACTCATATTTATCGAGAGTGTGGTATTATTCGGAAGTTCGTTTCAATAAAAATGAAACTTTTATTTTAAAATATTGTTTGGATTATAAAATTAATAATATAGTTGATAATGATTTAGAAATAAAAACTATTTTTTAAGTTTATGATTACATGGTCGAGATTTTGACATCTCATATCACTCATATTTATCGAGAGTGTGGGTATTATTTGGAAGTTAGTTTAAATAAAAACGAACCTTTTATTTTAAAATATTCTTTGGAATATAAAATTAATATTTTAAATAGTAATTTTTATTTTTGATATTCATATATGATGTATAATATTGTTTGGAATATAAAATTAATATCTTAAATAGTAATTTTTATTTTTGATATTCATATATGATGTATAATATTGTTTGGAATATAAAATTAATATCTTAAATAGTAATTTTTATTTTTTATATTCATATATGATGTATAAAATATTAAATTTTAAATAAATATTATAATTAAATAAAAATATTATTTAAAAAATTGTCTTATCAAATATAATTTAAAAAATTTATTAAATAAAAAATCATTAATTTAATTTATAAAAATTATTTTCATGAAACTCAATAATGTAAACCTTTTACTAAAGTAATAACGATCACATGGAGTCGTTATTCCTCTTGTGAGTGGCCGCTAGGAAGTCCTAGTCAGTTTGTATCTCTCTTCCTCCTGGGCCATGCTCACGACTTTGTCCATTTCCGGGGGTGCTTTCATCTCTGTGTTGAGGTCAGATTTTGTTTCGTTATCGAGTGTTTCTTTTTGAGAAGTTGTTCAACGAGGCTCTCCTTCTTCTTCGTCTCTTCTAGATTAGGAAGTCCTTTCCATGGTTATTCACATGGGACAAGATGTTGAGGAAGAGGAATAATACTATAGATCTGTGAGTTTGGTTTGTCATTTCAATAGTTTTTTTCCAAATTTAACTCATTTCAAGAGTTGGATCTGGGCTACTTGGATCCCTATTATGGAGTAGAAAGCTTTCATCCATCCTTGTGGTAAATGATTCTTCATTGTTGAATTCAACATTGAGGAAGATGGAGACAAAATTCTCAACTCAATTCTGTGGTTTTGGGGTAACTCATGTTTGTGCATGAAACCCTAGACTCCTTCTTTCAATCTAGCTACTGGCATTCTCCCTTTAGCTCCTATTTGGGTGAGGCTTCCCAACCTCCCCTGGTATTTTTGGGGTTTACACTTTCTTGAAGCCATTTGTTTAGCTTTGGGAAAGTTCCACTTTCCATGTCATGAAACTACAAGGAACAACACTTTCACTTTTTCCTATATCTGTGTGGAAATGGACTTCATGAAATGATTCCTTGCTCAAGTTATTCTTACTGGTAAAATTATTCTTGGTCTTAGAAAATAGGCTATGAGAGAGTTTCCTTCTGTTGCAGATCTTGTTTTGAAAAGGGTCCTCTTGCCACCCATTGTCTCAAAGGGCCTAAGAAGAATAGAAATCTTTGAAAATCCACTTGGTGGGTGGGATTTAATGATGATCGTAAAGTAATCTCAAAAGATTGCAGACAACCCCCTCAAGTCATAGAAAAATTGTCTCAACAAGATCCTCATTTTCATCCAACTCGAAGCTCCACATAAAAACAATCCATAAAATATAGACATTACAAGTACCTCAACCTCATTACAAGTACCTCAACCTCTGCAAATAAAATTTGGACGATAGTCTGAAAGAAGAAGAAATCACATACCACATCACAATCAATGGTAACAAGAAATTAAACCCCAAGTCAACCAAAAATAAGAGCTCTTCCCAACATATTAATTTAGATGCGCTTTGTAATCTTTTTCGAATGTATTCAATAAGATTATTCTACTTGAAGTTTTCATTTGAATATTTGAAATAGTAATTAATAACTTGTAGTAGTGGGTTAATTCCCAACATATTAATTTAGATGCGCTTTGTAATCTTTTTCGAATGTATTCAATAAGATTATTCTACTTGAAGTTTTCATTTGAATATTTGAAATAGTAATTAATAACTTGTAGTAGTGGGTTAATTGAGACTCATTATTAACTTAAATTTTGAAAAACTTTATAACACCTCAACTATTTAAACAAAAAGAAATTATAATACAAATTTAGCATATTTTGTGAAAAAAGAGAATAGTGTTTTTAGGACACGAAGTCATGAAATTTTTTTTGACAAATTCAAAAGGAAGCTGACGTCACAATATTGGAATCTTGTGAAGTTAGCAGTACCGTAATGAATGTAGCTTACTAAAAATCTTAGTATAATAAAATGTACTAAAGGCCACACCCGTGGAGCATGCTTAAGTTTGCCCTATTAAATTTTTACGAGATTTCGCATCTCCATTTTCTATAATATATTTCACATTCTTGATTTGACATTCATGGCTCGCCAGTCCATGAGCTGTTATTCTAGACCATGAAAATGCGCTGTTAGTCTAACTCTATTTCGATGCTTATATAACATGTCAATCATGTCCCGACCTTATCCTGTATCTTCTATATATTTTGCCTGAAGTGCAGCCTTTTCTGCAGATTCTCATTAGGGTTTTCGTTTGTAGGCTTTGGCTGTCTATAGAAAGCTTTTGCATTTAATGGCATCTCTAAAATTCAATGTCACTAGAAAACCGGTCGTCCTCGTTGCTCCTTCTCTGCCTACTCCGAAAGAGCTTCTGTACCTTTCCAATATCGATGATCAAGCGGGTCTCAGATTTCATATTCCCGCCATTTGCTTCTATCGGTTCAACCCAGCGAAGAAAGATGATGATCCCGCCCGAATTATCAGAGAAGCGTTGGGAAAGTTGTTGGTGTTGTACTATCCTCTTGCCGGAAGACTGAGAGAGGCGCCCGCGGGTAAGCTCGCGGTGGACTGCACGGGCGAAGGCGTGCTGTTCGTGGAAGCAGATGTGGACGTTTCTCTCGAGGATTTCGGAGGCCTACACCCACCCTTTCCCGGCTGGGGCGATCTCCTGCACGACGTGCCGGGTTCACAAGCTATCACGAATTCTCCTCTGGTTCTCATTCAGGTAAGATCATAGATTATTGAGGATTTTTTTTGAGATATTCCTCTGCATGGTTTTGGCTGGTATTTCTTCGACTCGAAATTTTGTTTCCTGTACATCTTTTTATTATCTTTCAGGTAACGCGCCTGAGATGCGGAGGGTTCACATTCGCCATGAGGTGGAATCACGTCATGAGCGACGGCGTGAGCATCGTTCAGTTCATGAACGCTATCGGCGAAATGGCGAGGGGGGCGACAAAGGCTTCGGTTCGTCCGGTTTGGAAAAGAGAAATCATCCGACCCCGGACGAATCCTGCAGTTAAATTTCCCCACTACGAATACGATCAAATCGAAGACAAGGATGGCCAGACGGTGAACATGAATGACATAAACCGCAATTCATTACTTTTCCGGCCGAAGGAGATCGAATTGCTGAAGAGAAAAGCATTAGGGCTGGTCAAGTGCCCAACCTTTGAAGTCCTATCAGCGTGTTTGTGGCGCTCGAGAACACGGGCTCTCCAACTTCCCGCGAAGCAGGAAGTTCGGCTCTTATTTGGCATGGACGTCCGAAACATATTTGACCCACCGCTTCCCAAAGGCTTCTACGGCAATGCGATCTGCTGGGTGTGCGCGAAGACGACCGCAGGAGAGCTGGGAAACAAACCGCTGTCTTTCGCTGTGAAATTAATCCACCAAGCGAGAATGGCTGTCAACGACGAGTACATGCGATCGCTGATAGATTTCATGGAGTTAAAAGGGCACCAGGCTCGCCCTGACGTCACAGGGGTGGAAACCTTTGTGGTTTCGGACGTTACCAAAATCGGCTATGGTGGTGTGGACTTCGGGTGGGGAAGAGCTGCCTCCGGAGGGCCTGTAGCAGGTGGAGTGTTCGTCTCCTTCTTCTGCCCATATCGAAACACAAGTGGCGTGGAAGGAATAGTGATTCCAGTCTGCTTGCCGTCCGCCGCTATGCAAAGATTTGAAGTAGAAATTCGTGAAGCCATCGAGGATGCTCCTCCCTTTTCACCTTCCTCGTTGTAAAGCGATCGGGAACGCTCCTATCTAGACTCATATTTATTCAGGTAGTTGCTAATAAGTAATTTATTATATGTTTGAATCGCTAATATGTAGGTTGTTAACTTTGCAGTGCTACCTCTAGCATTCCTAGTATAAGTGAAGATCATCATGAGAAGCTAGTAATATCTAAATATGCTATGATTAAATTGTTAAGTTTGGAACTTTGTAATTAAATATGTTTGTTTCTATTATTCGTTTGAAAAGTCTTTGTATCAATCCATTATCACCGATGTTTTGTATTCAGATAGTCACTAAACTCATTTGGCTTTCAACTTTTTTTAACATGTTACCTTGGAGTCAATGGTAAGTTGATGTTAGGTTGGATAATTTAGTGTTCTAGCCATTCGCATTATTCCTGTAGGGTGGCCCATACTTAGGTATTACCCATCAAGGTAATGAGATCAAATTACCTTTTTCTGGTTATGTTTAGAGGATTTTTTTTGAGTTCTTTTTAAGCCACCTAAGTGTTTCATAACATGTTGTTTGTAGGTTATAATGAAATTACTAAGCTACTCATAAATATTTTACAAGTGTTTAAATATGGTGACAAGTAAATATATATTATTCATATTATTTTTTGATTAAACATCTAACTAATTTAATTTAATAATAAAAAATTACAATGATTGAAAAATGTATTCATAGCTTAATAACCTTACAATATCATATATCAATTATAATGAAGTTAATAAAAACATATCATTGAACATATTTATAAATTTGTATTATATTGAAATCACTTTAGAAAATACTATCATATTCAACTAAATGATCGAAAAGAGCGTTTTACCCGTTTGGGGTAAATTAACATCCTAATATTATTATATTCACTAATCGAAAAGATCATGTTACACTCTCTCGCGGAAATTACCTTCCTACTTGGACAAGTGATTCGATCCTTTTCATTCCTTAGTATTGCATTCACTTGTTTGTAATTTTATATAAATTTAATGATAAAATAATATTGCAAACAACACATACATGATTAAAATAGTTAATTGTATATTAAAAAGTGTTGTAATTGCATTGTTGAACATATTAATAAAAAATCAAAGATGTTTATAAACTAGATTATTTAGTAATGTTTAATATTCTAAATTTCTTATAATAATAGAGAGTATTTTTCTATTTGTTTTATAAGAATAGCATGGATACTTACAAATATATATCTTATAAAACTATCCTAAAATCAAATTTAATTTGCAAAACACATCAAAACCTAGAAGTAATTGATAACATGTAGATTGTGGGATTTATTTGTCTCATATTGGATGCTTTACAAAATGCACACTTGCCATTATGGTTATGGTCCATCATACGCCTGAGAGATCAAAAATATTAGGGAAAATAATGGAACACACTAACTCTAGGTTATGTGGTCATTTGTAAGAGTAATGTAATTCACCAAGATAGGATTCCAACTACCATTTCACCATTGAAGTTCAACTCCCTTCAACCACCATGCAAAACAAACTAAATGATTCTCCACCTTTTTCCAACATAATTAAAACTCAAGGTATATGAATCTAATCCTCTAGCATTGAATGAGTGTGGGAGCATACCATAAGAGCCATGGGAGTAACGGATAATATTTTCTAAATTAATTCTAATCTACATTTGGTGTTGTTTGGGGTCATTAAGATTAATCCTCCACTTTGCATATTCAATTAAATCGATATTGGTTTATATACTTAGGAAATTGGATGAACTGATGCTCCAATTTTAAATTTCAATATTCCTTCTTTCAAGCATGAGGCCTCATTGGTTAAATAGCCACCTATTGTTTCCTTCTTTCTTTTAGCATATCCAATAAAATCAACATTGATTTATATAATTAGGGATTTAGATGAACCAATATCCCAATTTTTAATTTCAATATTCATTCTTTCAAGCATGAGACTTCATTGGCTAAATGTTCACCTATTGATTCCTTTCCCTTAAAATATGATATAATTTTATTATTTCAAATATTTTATTTCTTGACAGTATATTATCATGATCCTTGCCAATTTACAATCCATCAAGGTCATAAATTTTTGCATGTCCTATGATAAGAGAGGAATCCTACGTAATGATGAATACCTTAACTCTATTGGCATCAAGGATATTCAGTCCATGATAAAGAGCCCATGGATTAGCTTGGTTGTTTGTTGATTTCCCAAGTCCCAATAAATAGCTTATTTTTGTTTTTCCCTTGGATTCATAAATAATTCCCGACACTTTCCATCTTTACGTCACAAACTATATTAATTGTGAAAATGAATTATATAAAGCCAATACCTCATTCATAGAGCCATTTATTATATTATAATTCTTAAATTAAAGACACACTTATTTAGTGATACTCAGTATTTACTGACAATTATCATATTTATTTAGATTAATTGTTTGAGATATTAATTTTAAAAAAATAATAAAAATATATATATATATATATATATTTTTAGTAAAAACCTTTTACATAAAGTAAAAAATTAAGGAAGTATTTACATAATAAATTTGAGGTTAATATGAATATATATTAATTTTATTATGCATAGTCTAAACGGTATATGTTTTGGCACTTTTCTGGGATATTATCCATTTATTTTTTTTTGAATCCGACGTTGTTGAATCTATAGATTTCAATGGTGTTATAAAACCAGGCTTGTAGAGCAATAAAATGAAACAAATGTGGAAATAAAACATAGAAGATACACAATACAATAGAGACATAGATATACATGGTTCACCCGATGTGGACTACATCCACTAGAGAAATTTCCAGGTCCTTCCTTTTTATTATACACCAAAATGAAGGGATACAATGTACAACACAACTGTTGTAACTTCCTCTTCTCTCTCTCATGGTCTCCTCTCTCAGAATACAATATGCCCTCTACATTTCCAACATAAATACAATTCCCTCAAGAAAAAAGGGTTTCCCTCTAAGCCAAAAAATCTAACATAACTTCTACCATCATATCTGCGACCTTATAATGAACGACAAAAATTGACTACAAAATTTTGTATCCTACAGTCCCTTTGACCTACATTTGAATTAGGAAGATAATTAGGCTCCATAACCAACAAATGGTAATTCTATATAATTTGAGTGTCCCATGTGTTGTTTAGCTCGTTGAATCCATTTATACGTTCATAAATGAAATTTAAATAACTAAAAAATGTGATTTCTCTTAGATTTATCTTGCTCGATTCCGACCAAAAATACCAAAAGTAGAACATTTAAAAAACGACCTTTGATTACATGGTCAAGATTACTTTGATTACATGGTTGATAGTTTCGTTTTAGAAAAATGTAAATTTTATCATACCTAGATAAGCCACATGTATTTCACATGTTAGTATAAGGGATATGTGTAACATCTGTTCCTACCAATAATGTGACAAGTGAAAAATTTGTTCCTACCAATAATGTGACAAGTGAAAAATTTGTTGGAAAAAATAACAACATAATTTATACGCGTGAATACAAACTTATAGAAAAAAAAATCTTAATGTGAAAAAAGAAAATTTAAGAAATTACTATGCATTAATTAAGATATTTATAGACATTCCCTCTTAGACCCATATTATGTGGGGAAATCACATGCACTCAAAGATTATATCTAACATTTATCTTTTTTATGGTAATCCATGCTTAATGGATCTCAAATGAAAATGGATTTATGTAGGTTTAATAATGTAAAGTATCAAATTAAGTGGAAAAAAACATACACACACAGTGTGAGTATAAGATATTAATTTTCTTTCATGTAGTGTTAGTGGAAACCAAAATATGGAAAAATAACAATTTGTCGACTTTGTTGGTGAATAGTTATGTCTACATTCAATAAATTAATTTTGAAAAATAAATAATTGTGTAATTATGCATAGCACATGAGTAATTAAGATGAATTTTAACTTCACTTATACATGTATAGATGGACCCCAAGTTTGAGTGAGATTATTCTCGAGAATTCCTTAGTTATGGCTTAGTGAACTACAAATAAATGAGAAGATTGGATGAAACAATCTACTTTATAAATAAAGTACCTACATCATTGTACAATAAGAGAGTCAATAGAGAAATAAGTGAGTTGTACCCATTTTTTTCTGTAGATATTGTACATTCAAGGGCTTTACCACATATATCTCATTTCATTTGTGAGTTTGTTGCCATGTTATCATCTTGTCGACATGTGAAATTTTGAACATCATATACGATCAAATTAGGGTAATATTTGATTATTGAATGGGATCGACCACAACTTTATTCAGTTTGATCAGATGTGCAATTATCATATGTCCATTTTTTTGGAAATATTTGGAGTAATTTGACTACATAGTTGAGTCCAGAGTGGCCAAAATAAGCTAAGAAATCTTTTGATTTCATGGAAATTGGCATTTGGATCCTCCACATATAATTATTTTCTCATATACATCTGGTGTAATGTACTTAATGAAAAAATCTAGAGAAATGACATGATATGTAGTGCAAAACTTGAGAAGAGAAGTAGTGTAAAACACCAGAAAACAAGAGAAAAGAGAGAAGAATAGAGAAGTATGTTCACTTTCCGCTTCAATGAAGCAACATCCAAGATAAATGCTCCAAATTCAATAACAATGTTTTACAAAACAAAATCAAAATGTGACTTATAAAATCCTCATACATGAAAAAATATTCAAATTTGGAGCATATTTAGTATGATTTTAGCAAAAGGAAGAGTGTTTTTGTCTAATTCTGATTCTTTAGACTCAACCAAATAGTTAATTTTCTAAAAACCAACACCATAATATATTGATTTAAAATTGATCAAGTAGTCAGTTTGCAACCCAACTATTAGGGTCCTACCATAACTCTCTTACTTAGATACTTTATTAATGTATGATGTAAACTTCCATGAATAAACCCCACTAAATAGTTATTTAATAGTCACTCATCATAACAAAGCATCCTTTTGAGTAATAGTACCAAAAATTAGTTGGTCGACCCTCATTATAAGGGGCCCATAGGTAGTTAACATTATCTATGTATAGATATGTATTGAGTAGATGGTTATGTACTGTTTTTTCAAAAAATGTTATTGTATTTGGCACATTTCTCTTGGAGGTTTCCCCTTCGAAGGGGCAAGTGAACACAACTCTCTATTCTTATCTCTCTTTTCTCTTGTGTTCTTAGGTTTTACACTACATCTCATGTGATTTATCTAAAGTTTTGGATTAAGTACACTACAAGTGGTATCCGATCTCTTTATTGAGCATGAAGTGGGATAATTTTTATGCACTTTCTTCTTTTTGTAAATTTTTGATGAAAAAAAGAGGATGACAGTATTCAAGTGAATTTATAAAACTTTATGTGTAGAATTTGAATAAACTATCCAAATATATGAGTTCCTCTTCAAAAAATACCCAATTAAAAAAAAATCATCCAAAACAAAGTCAAGATAGTGGATGTGAATTCAAAATATGAAATTTGTAGGGTTTCTTCCAATGGTGGCCGTGAATTTCCCAGATTGGATATATTTTGAAGGAGTGCATAGATTTATTTCAAACAATTTCCATTAGATCCAAAAAATCTATGGTATTTCATAATTGTTGTGATAATAACCAATCAAATAAGTATAAATGAAGATGTGATCATTTCACATTTTTGGCCTCAAGCCCTACCCTGAACAAGTTGTTTTTTGGTGACTCAAAGAGATTTCTCGTGTTAACAAGCTCATAATTTTTAATTATTTTTATAGACATGTTTTTCCATCTTTTCATAAAAAGTGAACTTCCACTCACTGGGTAAAATTGTGGTAGGGGAATAATACACATACAAAATACAGGTGGAATTACATTGTTGGAAACCCTTGTAACACGTATTAGTACCCCTTCTAGTAGTACCACAACAAACAATACATGTATATGGAATCTCACTTCCACAT
>JZKD02S1667180.1:274092-284994 GCA_000966675.3 Picea glauca
TATATGCATATTTATGTATGTATGTAGCTATGTATGTATCTATGTTTTTTTCCACTTAATTTGACACTTTATGTAATTAAACCATGATAAATCCATCTTCACTCGAAATCCATTAAACATGGATTATGATAAAAAAAAGATAAACTTTAGATCTAGTCTTTGAGTGCATGCAATATCCCCACATAATATGGATCTAAGAGGATGTGTCTATTAATATATTAATTAATGCATAGTAGCTTCTTAAATTTTCTTTTTCACATTAAGTAATTTTTTTTCTATAAGTTTGTATGAAAAAACATATTATTTATGTTCTAATTTTTTTTTAAGAATTTTCCACTTGTCACATTATCGTTATAAAAAAATGTTACAGATATCCATCATACTAACATGTGAAATATTTGTGGCTTATCTAGGCATGATAAAATTTACAGTTGTCTAAAATGAAACTATCGACCATGTAATCAAAGTAGTTTGTATTCATCTTAACCTCCAATTTATTATGTAAATACTTCCTTAATTTTTTACTTTATGTAAAAGGTTTTCACATTTATAAATTTGAAATCTAGAAACTATTTTTATCAAGATTTTTAAATCTACAACTATTATAGACATCTAATATTATTAATATAAGCAAATATGATAATTGTCATTAAATACCAAGGATCACAAAATAAGTTTGTTGTTCATTTAAGAATTATAATATAATAAATGTTCTTTGAGTTAGATAGTTCCTTTATATAATTTTTTTCATGATTAATATAGTTTTTTACATTGATCCAGGTTGATATCGATGGCCACCCACCTATTCCAACTAGATCATCTTGGCAGTTTTTTAGTTTGGTAGTTGCTTCCTAGTTTTTGTGTCCTGGACTTCCTGGGCCATTTTGAGGCCCTAGTGAACGTTTTTAGGGATCACGACAATCAAATTGTAGATGGAGTCAGATTTTGATGGCATAATGTGTATTCCTCGGATAGAAATTTCCAAGGGGCTATCGTATGCCTAAAACAAAGATTGTATGCAAACGTTATGAACCCAGAAAGTTGATGTACCAACTTACCCCAATGGGGCCCACATGACTCTTGGTGCTTAATCTCCTAGGGTTATGTTTTTGGATGTCTAGGTTCTTGGAATTTATGTTTATTGTAAAAAGGATTTCATAGCCTCATTGTACTCATATTCTTATGAATGAGTGCATCCATGACATATCTTCTCAGAGATAAGCTACCACCATTCTAGTAAGCTTATTTCAGTATGCATTTTACAGTTTCAACATATTTATTTATTAATAGAAGACACATTTTACTATATCCTTGTTATTGTTCATTGAATATCTGTGTTAATAATATAGATTTGTATTTGTTTTGTTCATCTCATAAAATATGGATAAGACATAGACCTGGAAGGTGTGGGGGAATCATTTATGAAACCAAGGGACAAACAAAAATAAGCTATGAATGAGAACTTGGGAAATAAAAAAAAACAAGAGAAGACATGGGCTTGTTATCAAGGATGAAATATCCTTGTGTTATAACCCTAAATTGCACCAAACATGCATACTTGGAATCATGCCATCTTACTTGCTATCTTTTCCAAGCCATCACAGAACAACTCTTATAAAAACCATTGTTTTGAAGGTGTTCGCTCCCTTCACCACTACTGTCTGCGTACACATACTTGTTGCACCACTACAACTCATGTACACTCACAAACAATCGCAAAAAATGAAAATTGAAAAGGGATACGAGTTTCCGGGGCATTACTTAATCAGTTGACCACCCATAGCCAGTCACCCCAACCGTCAATATCTCTTTTGGCATATAAAATAAGGTGTTGGGGTCCCATTCCAAAAATAAGCACGCGAGCATAGAAACTCTACCCATTTCAATATTCCCCCTTTGCCCCAATATTTCGCAACCACATTGTGAGTTTGAGCCAGAATTCCTTCTTCCTCTTTTGCAAATCCTTGCCATTTCCCTAGAGAGAACTGAAGAGGAGAAGAATATGTGGAAGAAGTTGGTGCATGGTGAAGAGGATCCCAGGACTGATTTTGAGGAGCAGTGTCGGTCTCATGTTGTAAATGACTTTTGTGAGATTATTATAAAGTAGTACTTTTTTTCGTCCTGCCAAATGACGTCTTAAATCTTTCTGATTTGTTTACATTTCTTTATTATGATGTCTAACCCACTAATCCATATGTAGAATGCATGCTTGTAGTTTCTTATTTGTCCCTTTGTGAATGCAGGTCATCCTTGGGAGGAGACTTGCAGTCAGGAAACAATCAAGCACAAAGGGATCGAAACCGGACACAGAGTTCAAGGTATGCCTATCGGATCCCTATACTTTGAATTTTATGTAAGATTATGGGGTAATGACGAGATAGTTGATAAAAGGTAGGAGACTTTAGACGGTTAGCTCTTCCTTCACTTTAGAACCCTAGTGTAGTCTGTAGAGGGGTTTTCCCGCTATAGCAGAATTGGTGACTGTACTAGGGAAGCATATAGGGTCTTTGGGGACATTCTTTTGGGTGGTTTGAATCAATTTATTCACTATTTTTTAGTTTTTGTAAGATTTTGTGTCTTTAAGGGATGTTGGTCTTCCATACCAGTACTCCTTGCCTTTGCTTGACTGTTGGTTTTCAACTTTTTTGAGAAGTTACAGAGGTGTACACGACCTGTAGTGGGCCTGCAGGTGTGCATACGTGCTCTGCCTTTGGACAACCTGCATACATACGCTGGTTGTTGAAGTGCCAATAGCGTGCATGTCTTGAGAAAAGTTTTCTTAGAAGAGGTAGTCATCCTCTTCTCTGTCAGAGGTCACACTTCTCAAGGGTTTTCTTGATCTAGACTCAGTCTCTATTATAGCAGTTTGTAGCCTAGATATGACCTCGGCATAGCTTTCTTTTCATCATAAGATTTCTTGTGTTTTATTTAATAGGGTTTTTAGACAAGTTTGTGAGTCTTCTTTGATCTGCCTATTTGGTATTGTCAGTGACTCCCTGCGATCTACGATTCGGCCCAAATTAATTTCTTGGTCTTGACTTGTCATTATTTTTCCCTTTTTTGCTTTAGAAAAAAAGAAAAGAATTCATTTTCAAATTTCTTGTTTTAAAGCATAAAACAATAAAAAAAAAACTTTCATTTGTTTGTTTAGTAAAGTAGTTTAGGTTAGATTGCTTCATTTACCATAGAAAAATAATTTTTTCTTAATTTCTTTACTTGAATGCTTAGGACATTATGTAGCTCATAGTTGAGCGAAATCTTGTTTTAATTTTTTCTTTTCAAAGATCTAAGAAAAGTAGTTACGAAAAGTTTGGTGAAAGAGTTTTAATTTGGAAAATCTTTATTTGTGAAGGAGTAGTTTGTTTCCAATATCATCTTATGCTCTTCTCTTTCGTCTCTTAAAGAAAATCACTGGTTTCATTTCCGTTCCTTTTGACTTAAGACAACCATTAAAATTAATGCTTAATTAAAATTTATTAGACTTTGTGTTTGTAGGGTCCATCAATGCAGTCTAGGCTAGAGCCTTGATTTAGGATTGGAGAGGAAACTCTTCAAGGCTACAAAAACAAACATAATAGTCTATGATAAGGAGCGCTTGAAAGTCTAGTAATCGTGAAATTTATCTAGTACCCCCCTCTAAAACAGGGGATAAACATGAGGTCATGCACGGAAAGGTAGTGGAGATAACCCCTCCAAAGCCTGACCAAGAGTAGGGGGAACACATATAGAGGGCTTATCTTGGGATTTTGTTGATCGCATTTTCCACGGAGCTTCGTGGATCTCGAATCCATTTGAGGTCCTCAGTTTTGTTCCAAAACAATTTCTTTCGATACACTTGATAGGTTTCAGGATTGATACCCTGATCATTGCAGTCCACCCGATTGTCGACTTTACCTGCCTGGTGACTATTCACATGCTGGAAAACTAGTTGCCTTTATCTTAGTGACTTACACAGGTGACTGCGGGGGTATACCATGGTACCAAGGGCAGACATCGGGCCACACTTTGCAGAGTATACCTGGAGGATGCTTCTGTATTCGAGTTTCACTTGCACCGTTAAGTTTCTCTAGTGTTGGCTGGTGTAAGTGTTATTCAAAATAGCTAGTGATCTGCTTGTCTTATCTCATAGGAGATTTTTCTAGTGTGTGTTGGTTTTGAACGTTAATAGAAATCCCTAGTGTGTCTTTGATCTTCTCACACCGTGGAGGATCAAGAGCTCTATCGGTCGCGAACGCTTCTTTTCCTTTCGTCGATTGATCTAGAGCCACCCCCGCCACCGCTAAGGAGAATACTAGACTAGCAAGGGTATTTTGAGGCGATCGGGCCACAAAAAACTATGCCTGACCCATATTTGAGAGGAGAACATTTGATTATGGAGGAACCAACCATTTCTGACCTCGAAGCAGAAGCTCTTGGTCCTGATAACCCTTCAATCACCGATCTATCGATGCCCATCATCATACAGGTTGATCCTTATGAGCATCAGGTAGTGTCACAAGCAGCGATGGAGACAAATGCTGCTACTTCTTCAGGGAATTCTCATATTCCCTCTACGGATGTCACTATAGAGGGTGTTCCACCTCCTAACCAACCTTCGTCGGTCCGGACCACTATGATCTCGACCGCCTCTACCTCAGGTAATAGTCCAATTCCGTCTATAGGGGGGATCAATACTCCTTTCACCCAGAGTGTGATAGGCCCTCCGTTCTCATATGGGATGCCTAGCTTTAATACGAACTCTATCCTTTCCTACTCCACTTTACAGAATTTAGGTCTGGGGGCAGGGATCTCTAACATTCCTCTAAAAGGATCCATGGGGGGCACTTCCTCTCCCTACAACGCTTTCCCTTACAGAGGGGATCATATACCTCCTTCTTCCCCTTCGCTCGACGGTGCTCACCAGCACTCCGTAGGGATGAACGCAAACTACAGTTCATTTGGAGCAGGTAGTCAAGGACTTCCTTCTTATAGCATGTCGGTAGGTTTGACACTGTTCTCTTTGTTTGACGCATTTGGTAACAATGAATTCTCATCAGTTTCCTTCTTGACTGGGGCCAACCCCAGTTATGGACAACAAAATCCTATGCATTGTACTATTTTTGGACAGGGGGCAAACTTAGGAATTCCTTCCTCACAAGGACTTTGAAATCTGTGGCATGGATCATTTCCCTTGTCAGGGATGCCAACTAGGGGCAACCCCTTCCATAGCTAATGGAACCCCGGGCAAGGCTCAACACCTATGCCCGTTGGATTGGCAGGGGGAAACCCTTCCCAAAATCCTTGGAATGCGATGCAAGCCCAGCCCTTTACCTCCTATTACGGGAGTCATCCGATGACATATCAACAAGTGAAGAATCCATATGTTGGTCACGTCCATGGTTATTACAAGAACCTTGGCCAACAACCTAACCTTTCCTAGCAACCTAGTGCCAGCCAAACTCTAGGCTCCTTTTTCCCTGGTTATGATCAACAACCCAAATTATCATTTCTGGCAACTCTTCACTTGCCAGACTTGACATGGTTATTAAACAAACCCATCTGTCACAATCTGCATTGGCCTCCTGATCTAGGTGGATATTGGTGGCCACCCACCTTTTCCAGCGAGCTCAAAACAACTTTCTAGCAATTTTGATAATTTACTATTTTTAGCAGTTTTTCGGGTCTTGAACTTCCCGAGCCATTTTAAGGCTCTAAATGATGTTTTTTGGGGTACGTTCTAGTTCCAAATTTCATCCTGAAATTTTGTACAACTATTGTAGTCCAAGAATAGATCTTTCCAATGGGATATCATACGCCTAAAACGGAGATTGTATGAAAAAGTTACGACCCCGAGAAGTTGATGTACTGACTTACCCAAACATGGCCCACATGACTTTTGGTGCTTTATCTCCTAGGGTTAGGTTTTTGGATGTTTAGGGTTTTTGAAACTCATGTTTATTGTAAAAATCCCTTGAGAGCCTCACTATAATCATCTTCTTGCGAATGAGCACATTCGTCACATCTCTTCTCAGAGATAAGCCTCCACCATTCCAGCAATCTTGTTTTTCGCTGCATTTTACAGTCTTAGCTTATTTCCTTATTGAATAGAAAACTAGTTTTATTGTATCTCTGTTATTCTGTGTTAAGCATCTGGTAATAATCTGTAGTCATTTCGTTCTGCTCATAAAATCTATATCAGTGGTATCAGAGCGGTCTTCTTGTCGTCTTAATGCATGTCCCCAATGAGGTCAGAGTACAAAGATTTGGGTCTCGAGCTTGTTTCTCTTGAGGACAAAATCTCTCGCACACCCAAGCGACCTCTCATGGAAGGAGAAAATAAAGATGATGGGACAAGAGATATTTTCAAACTATTGATTAAGGACTCCCTCACACAACAAATGAACGAGATGATGGATAATTTCGTGCAAATCCTTCAACGACTACCATCAGACGACGCATCTTCTTCAAGCGGAGGCATCGCCCCCTTCAAGGTACAAATAAAATTCGATATTCCTATATTTGAAGGTCAGATAAATGCAGATGTTATAGACAAGTGGTTGAATCTACTAGAAGGGCATTTCTCTGTCCATAACTTTTCGAATAGAGAAAATATTACTTTTGCGCTCCTTCAAAGTCGTTCCCCATGTCAAGGATTGGTGGGAAACTTTCTGTGAGAAAAAGGAAATAGAGGAACCCTCATTATTTACAGTCACGGCCACCTGGGAATCCTTCAAGGATGTTATTAAGGAACAATACTACCCTGTCAGAAGTTATGACAACTTGTATACCAAATGGACCACATTGCGGCAAGAAAGAGACCAAGCAGTGCCAGATTTCACAAATATCTTCCATAGCTTGTGCACCAAGTTGGGTATCAAATATTTGGAGAGACATATGATGCTAAAGTATCACGGTGCTCTGCATAGATACATCCAAACCAAAATGGAATTTCTGGACATCTCATCCTTAGGCACGGGCTACTGATATGTCGTCAAAATCGAGCAGAAGCTGAAACAAAAGATGCGAAAATTTGGGTCGGGGAACCCCACACAACTAAAGCGAGAAAAGGGAAGCCCCAACCCATAGAAAAAAGGATAGAGAAAATATGGATAGTATCAGGACAACCAGTCCAAGCCACAAGTAAAGAAGGACACCAGAAAGACAAAGAAAGATACTAGGAAGTGGTGGAACTTCCATAAGAGCCCTTGACATAACACTACTGACTGTCACTCAAAGAAGACACTGGTGGTTGAAGTGAAAGCCTCTAAATCAGATGTGGGTTCTGACTCTGAGTCAGAACCAGAAAGGGGAATACGGATCATTGACGCGGAACCCAGTGCCACGATTGCTACCACCAAGCTCTAGCATGGTGAACCAGACGAGCTAGAAGAAGGAGAGTGCCTCTTCCAATCAAATATGTGGGTAAAAGGCACCCCACTGCACTTCATCGTTGATAGTGGTAGCCAGAAGAACCTCATCTCAGCAGAGGTTGTCAAGTGGCTAGCCCTGCCGACAACGTCGCACCCACAGCCCTACACCATTGGATGGCTCCACCAAGGAAACGATCTCTGTGTCAGCCAATAGTGTTGACTGTCATACGACATCAAGCCCTTCAAAGACGAGGTATTGTGTGATGTTGCTCCTATCGAATTTTGTGATGTTCTTTTGGGCCAACCTTATTTATGGAAACATCATGTTGTATATGAGTCTAGGCCTCATAGTGTTATTATTATTTTGAAAAGGAAATTGTACATGATAGCCGAGGTTGTCCCACCTAGTTCTATTTCCTTGATCTCTGCTAAGCAATGCAGGAAGGTCATCTCTCAGATAGGGAAGTTTGTCTTCTTCGTGATTCGCTCTGAGAATGAGAGAAAAATCACAACCACATCCAGGGTCTCTGCGACCGACCTCTCCACACAACAGAAGCAGGTAGATAAGTTCATGGAAGAATACTCAGATATCTTCTCCTCACCTACCAGGGTACCTCTGCATGGCCAGGTCAAGCACCCCATCGATCTGACCCCCAACGCACCGTTGCCCAATGGGCCAATCTATCGCCGCTATCTCCTAGAGAATGAGGATATCAAGCGATAGATCCAAGAATTTCTCCACAAGGGGCACATCTGTCCTAGCTCATCACCTTGCAGGAGCCCAATCATGCTGGTATAGAAGAAAGATGGAACATGGTGACTTTGAATTGATTATCGGGCTCTGAATAAAATTACAGTCAGAAATCAGTACCCGATTCCCTGAATCGATGACCTCCTTGATCAACTCATGGGGGTCGAATACTTCAGTAAGATTGATCTAAAGTTTGGCTACCACTAGGTCTCGATAGAACATACAGATGTATGGAAGACCACCATCAAGTCAAAGGAATGCCTTTTTGAATGGTTGGTCATGCCCTTTGGTCTGACAAATGCTATAGCCACTTTCATGAGGATGATGGATGATATACTGCGACCATTCACCAATACTTTTGTAGTGGTGTATCTTGATGACATTCTCATTTACAACAAGACTTGGGCTGAACACTTGCAGCATATTCAACAGGTTCTGCACACCCTGCGGCAACACAAGCTATACACCAACTTGGAAAAATTCTCCTTCATCATGGACAGGGTCCATTACCTATGCTACATCATTGATCAACATGGCGTACATGTGGATCCATCCAAGATCCAAGTCATCCGTGACTGGCTAGCCCCAACCACACTCACTAAGCTTCGAAGATTCTTGGGCCTTGCCGATTTCTACTGCAGGTTTGTGTTGGGATTCTCCCATATTGCATGGGCCCTTAGACAAATAACCAGGGGTGGTGGTAAGGTGAAATTTTCATGGGGCCGGCCCCGAAAACAAGCATTCGATGATTTGAAGTAGCGCTTGTGCTCAGCCCCAGTACTTTCACTACTAGACTTGTAGAAACCCTTTGAGATTGAGACTGATGCTTCAGACTATGTTGTGGGTGTCATTCTCATGCAACACGGCCATCCCATTGCCTATCTTAGTGCGACACTATCAGATGATGTCTGTAAGTACCCTACTTATGACAAAGAAATGTACTCCATTGTGCACGCATGTCGCCAGTGGAGACATTACATTCTTGGAAGGGAGACAGTCATCCACACTGATCATAAGCCACTGCAGTTCATGCAGACAAAAGGAAAATTGTAGAATGGACGCCATCAAAAGTGGTCCACATACTTCTAGCAATTCCACCTCAACATCATGTATAAAATAGGAAGCACCAACCGTGTCGCTGATTGCCTCAACAGACCACAAATCATGGAACTCACCACAGTGCTAGACTCCTACGGCCATGAGACCTCTAGATGGCCCCAACTCTATGAGACGGACCCAGACTTCGCCACCACCTACCAAATGTTGGGTGCAAACGCATTTGTTGATAATTTCCATCTTCAAGATGGCTTGTTCTGTCGGCTGCGCCATATATGTGTTCCCTCAAGTGAGTGAGCGAAGCTGATCTGGGAAGCCCACTACAGTCGGGTGGCAGGACACTTCGGCGTCGAAAAGACACTGGTGATGCTACAAAAAAAATTCTACTAGCTGAAACTTCGACAGGAGGTCAGCAAGTATATCAGGTCTTGCACTGTCTACGCTATTGCCAAACCAACCACTAATAAACAGGGTCTGTACACCCCTCTTCCTACTCCTGACAGACCATGGGAATCCATCTCAATGGACTACATGTCGGTCCTCCCTTCCACCAAGCGGGAAAATGACTATGTTTTTTTGGTTGTCGATCACTTTTCTAAGATGACGATTTTGGTTGTTTGCAAGAAGAGCATCATAGCAGAAGCCACTACCAAGCTCTTCTTTGAACGAGTCTGGGTACATTTTGGAATCCCACAAACCATTGTCTTAGATCAGGATAGTCAATTTATCAGTACATTCTAATCGAGCCTTTGGTCACTGTTGGACAGCAAGCTCACCAAATCCACAACCTTCCACCCCCAGAAAGATGGCCAAACCGAGGTGGTAAATCAAATGATCGTGCATATCCTGCACATGTATAATTCCAAGCACCCTCGCACATGGGATGAGAGTCTTCCCTATGTCCATCATAGCTACAACCGAGCCCTACATAGCTCAACCAGCCACAACCCCTTTCAGGTGGGGTGGGGATTCCAACCATTGGGTCCCATAGATGTTGCATTTCCCCTAGTGGTCACCTCGACTGACTCCTCTCCTGCTTCAACTGAGACTAACAAAGCCACCCGGTTCATTGAGAGGATCCAACACTTCTGCCAACAGGTTCGGGATATCCTACAGAAGTCCAATGACAAGTACAAGTAGTGCCATGATCAACATCGGATTCCACATAAGTTCTAGGTGGGCGACAAAGTTTGGTTTCCCTTGCAGAAAGAACGCCTTACAGGACCCCATCGGAAGCTTCACCCACTCTGTTATGGGTCGTACACCATCACCAAGGATATGGGGGATAATGATTTTGTGCTCAACCTTCCTCCTTTCCTTGGCCTGCTCCCAGTGTTCAACGTGGACCTCCTTCAGCCTTATTTCCCACCATTATTGGACACCTTAGACGTAGCAGAACAACTGACACCAACAGAGCTCAACCCCAACTGCATACAATAGGCATCCAATGATTAGATTGTGGAGACATAGATCAAGGTAACTCGACAATGAAGGATCCATCTTCATCAAGTCATCAAAGCAGGGCAGCTCTTGGACCAAGGCAAGTGGCTCACCCGGGGCCAAATTCAGCAGAAATTTCCTCATCTGATGGGGGAACTCAATGCAATGGAGACCATTGCTTCCTAAGTATAGAGGATTGATCTAGGTGGATATCGGTGGCCACCCACCTTTTCCAGCTGGCTCAAAACAACTTTCTAGCAATTTTGATAATTTACTATTTTTAGCAGTTTTTCGGGTCCTGAACTT
>JZKD02S1667180.1:285092-330607 GCA_000966675.3 Picea glauca
AAAATTTATCATGAAATTTTTTGCAACTGTTGTATTCCTCGGATAGATTTTTCCAATGGACTATCATATGCCTAAAACAGAGATCGTATGCAAAAGTTATGACCACAGGAAGTTGATGTACTGACTTACCCAAACGGGGCCCCACATGACTTTTGGCGCTTCATCTCCTAGGGTTAGGTTTTTGGATGTTTAGGGTTTTTGAAAATCCTATTTATTGTAAAAAGGCCTTGAGAGCCTCATTGTAATCATCTTCTTGAGAATGAGTGCAACTGTCACATCTCTTCTCAGAGAAAGCTGCCACCATTCCAACAATCTTGTTTTCCGCTACATTTTATAGTTTCATCTTATTTCCTTATTGAATAGAAAACTAGTTTTACTGTATATCTGTTATTCTATGTTAAGCGTCTAGTAATAATCTGTAGTCATTTCGTTCTTCTCACAAAATCTGGATCACCTCCCATGCCAGCCAATTTGCCTTCGAACATTCCAAAGTGCGAGGCTAAGCCTAACGAAGATCCAAGAGATCATGTGACTACCTTCCATTTATGGTGCTCGTCCAACTCTTTGATAGACGACTCCATCCAATTGTGTTTGTTTCAACACACTCTCATATGGAGTTCTGCAAAATGGTACATCGAGCTCGACCGCTCAAGATACTCTACCTTCGACGAATTTCCAATGGCTTTCTTAAACCATTTATAATTACCTATTAGATACGACGTCAACACCAAATTGCTGGCCAACTTTGAGTAGACAAAAGAGGACCATATCTTAGATCACATACAAGAATGGAGATGCGGAAGAGTTTGACAAAAGTACCAATCCCACCACCATTCCTTCTTGAGTAGTTGCTTAAGTCTTTGGTACCCCAGTTATCTAAAGACATCTCAACCTCGGGGGTATTTTCAGAAGAATAAGTGATAATGAGAGCTCAACAACTAGAGTTGATTTACTCTCAGTCTGGTTTACTTTACGAAGTTTTGCCAGATGCACCATGGTCAATACTTGACAAGACTAGATAGAATTTTGGACCACATGCCAATGGTATTGTTGGTTCAGCGCAAAGAAATCCCATTGATCAACTGTCGAATCAATTACATCAATTGTCAATACAGCAGACAGTGGCCAACCAGACCACTAGTTCATCTTTTTCCCCTACTCAAATGTTGGATGTACATAGTGTGAAATTGAAAAACATGAAGGCCACCCAATAGCATGATAGAAAGAAGAAACAACGAAAGAAGGGTAAGGGGGATAAGAAACCTACCAATAATGCTGGCGAGGGAAACACAGAAAATAAAAATTCGAAGTATCCTTGTAATCTTTGCACGGAAGACCATCTGACTCACCAGTGCCCTTGGATTTTGGAGGCCCATAAGTTATTGGCACAACAGTAGCCTGGCGTGTTACGAATCCATTTTGACATGGGAAAAATTTAAATCTAGCCTCTTCGAGCATGGAAGGGGGCAGTCAGGGACCCCCTCCGTCTTCGGGTAATCCTTCATCCGCGGATGTGTATATGATGAAAGGTAGTGTTGACATAACAAGTAGGACACGTGACTATAGAATGAAAAATGCCTCTGAGAAGGGTAACGAAGACGAAAACCCACCCCTTCCTCTCTAGATTGATAAGACGTTGGGTGAAAAAATGACACGCATCCCCAAAGGTGTGTTCAAGAAAGCTTCCCACAAACCAAATGCAAGGGCTGCCCATAACTACTATGTGGTGGAGGATTTGTCTCAAACCCCTTGTGCAATGTTTTCTTTCGAAGTCCTCCATAGCTGCCCTTCCCAGAGAGAGGCTCTATTAGTTGCCTTAGGATCTACTAAGACTTGTAATCCGGGAATGATCATGCTTGATACAACCGACTTAAAACCTTGTATTCCTTACCACGTGGCATTTCAGATAGTAGTGGCTTACACCACGAAAAATTTTACTCGGAACATTTTCCGCACGGTGGTTGATGAGAGCGCCTCAACATTCGTGATGTCTTTGGCATGTTGGAAGGCCATTGGCCAACCCATTTTGTCTCCATCACCTACTCTTCTTACCGCTTTCGACGGTCGTTTATTCCGACCACATGGAATCATCCCCTCTTTCCCCATGCAGTTAGGGGGGAAGACCGTGTGCGTCGAGGTTGAAGTGGCTGATGCATCTCTCGACTACAATCTCTTGTTAGGAAGGAGTTGGACCTATGCTATGCAAGAAGTGGTCACGACAGTTTTTCGGGTCTTGTTGTTTCCACATGAGGGCCTTATCATGTCCATTGATCAGTTATACTTCTCCAGTCCTGATGCTTCATCGGGGGTATCCACGGTCCCGGTGATTGATAACCCCCAGCCTGACATTTTCAACTTAGGGGTTTCTTTGTTCCCACCTTTGATGGGTACTTTCGATTACCTTCCTCCTACCTGCAATGTACATTACATATCGATGGTCCCCAACCAACTTAGGGCTGAAATCTTTCAAATCTCATCGTTTTGCACGACTTACTTTAACGATCCATGGACTCTTCCTTCCCCATCAACTACGATGGAAGGGATAGGGCACCATGGCATTCCCATGCCTTTGTCCACGATAGAAGTTGCATACTCTATAGTCAAGCAAGCTTCTGTCGACCCCGACCCAACTCCCGCACATGAGTTATATCTAGTTCTCGAGCCTATTTGGGCTCAAGGTTCCCTCACCGATAGTGATTCTTTAGATTTGGTATTTCCCTCAAACGAGGAAATTATTGAGGAAATGACTAGTCCGAATAGACCCTGGGATGATCTCCATCACAGATCTTATTTCCTCCCAGAGTTATGAAGAATTGAAGCAGAATAATTCACTCTGACTATGACTGGAGATAGGGTTTGTCCTATCAATCCTTTGGCTACACACATTGTTTATGCTAAAGGAAATATGGAAACCATCTCTAAAAAGATACTATGGATATCTCCAGAACCCCTGGCGTCGTAGAGAATGTCTTCGTCAGAGAAGAATGCTCCCCCGAGGAGATTCAAATATACAAGGATTTATTTAAAGAATTCTACGACATGTTTTCCTGGTCTTACGAGGAAACTCCAGGCATAGATCCAAGAATCTTTGAACATGAAATCACAACATATCCTGATGCCAAGCCAGTCCGACAAAATCTTCATCCAGTTAATCCTAGGAAAGAAACAAATATTAAGGATGAAGTAGAGAAACTACTCAAAGTTGGTTTCATCTACCCCGTTCAATTGACTCAATGAGTGTCAAATCTTGTGCCAGTCAACAAAAAGAAGGGTCTGATTCCCATATGTACGGACTTCTGTGATTTGAACAAGGCATGTCCAAAGGATAATTTCCCCATGCCATTTATTGACCAGATAGTCGATGAATGCGCAGGTTGGGAGGCCTTTTCTTTCATGGATGGTTTTTCGGGTTACAATTAGATATAGATCAAACCCGAAGACCAACACAAAACCTCTTTAATTTGTCCATGGGGTACATTCTCTTATCAAAGATGTCTTTTGGTCTAAAAAATGTTGGAGCTACTTTTCAGCGAGCCATGTATTTTTCTTTCCATGACCTCAAACACATATTCAAGGCTTATCTTGACGATTTAGCGTCACGATATCGTAAGAGAGTTGATCATCCCACACACCTATGACTTATCTTTGAACGATCTCACTACTACCAAATTCGCTTGAATCCTAACAAATGCAGTTTTTTTGTAACATCAGGTCGTCTTCTTGGTTTCATAGTTTCAACAACAAGGATCATGGTCAATCCTCCAAAGGTTGAGGTTATATTTCAGTTGCTTCCCCCGTGCACAATCCCTCAGCTTCAGAGTTTACAGGGAAAAGCAAACTTTTTACGGTGTTTCAAGGCAAACTGTGCCGATATCACAAAGGGTTTCATGCGTTTACTGAATAAGGACGTTCCTTTTCATTGGGACGAAGCCGCTCAGTGCTCTTTCAAAGCGTTGAAACACACCCTCACGTCTACCCTTCTACTTTGGCCACCCAATTATAATAAAGATTGTTTATTGTACTTGGTCATTGTAGAGTCGACCATTGGTATGGTCTTGGATCAGGAGGATGCTTTGCTCTTAGAATACGTGATTTATTTCCTGATCTAAGGCCTGGTTGGACTTTAACTCAATTATTCCCACGTTGAAAAACTTGCATTGGCAGTAGTTCATGATGTCAAGTGGTTCCGTCATTACATCTTGTTTCGCAAGACCACCGTCATTTCCATTGTGAATCTGTTTCAATACGTGTTGACACGACGTGTAATCGGCGGAAATATCATTAGATGGATAGTTATCCTCCAGGAATTCGACTTGAATTTTGTTTCGGTGAAATCCAAAAGTCATTGGTCTTTGCGGAACTCATCTCGAATTTTTTTTTCGAATCAGGTGATGTTATACTTGAGGAGTCACCTATTAAAGGAGACATGTTTTTTATCACGTCCTCATACCTCTGGTATGGAGATATACTAGTATATATCCATAATTTTATGTTCCCCACCTCTGCTTCTCATGATGAGCATTGTCGTATATGCCATTAGGCCAAGAACTATCTCATACTCAAGGACACTTTGTATCATCGAGGTGTAGATTGCATCCTTCGCCAGTGTCTCACTCATGAAGAAGTGAAAATTGTGCTTAACGATTTCCACACTGGAGCATGTGGTAGTCATCTGTCTAGGTTGGCAACAACCCAAAAGATTCTATGATCCAGTTACTTTTGGCTGACATTAATCAAATATTGTGTTGAATCGGTCAAGAAGTGCCACCCGTGTCAAAAATTCTCTCGAAAGATGAGGTCACACCTCGCTCCCATGTTTCTTGTCATCACAGTTGGTCCCTTCACCATGTGGGGGATTGATTACTCTACATGAAACCCCCCTTCACCAAGTGGGGGATTGAGCTAAGGCCTGGTTGGACCAGAACTCAATTATTCCCACGTTGAAAAACTTGCATTGGCAGCAGTTCATGATGTCAAGTGGTTCCGTCATTACATCTTGTTTCACAAGACCACCGTCATTTCCATTGTGAATCTGTTTCAATACGTGTTGACATGACGTGTAATCGGCGGAAATATCATTATATGGATAGTCATCTGTCTAGGTTGGAAACAACCCAAAATATTCTATGATCCAGTTACTTTTGGCTGACATCAATCAAATATTGTGTTGAATCGATCAAGAAGTGCCACCCGTGTCAGATATTCTCTCGAAAGCTAAGGTCACACCTCGCTCCCATGTTTCCTATCATCACAGTTGGTCCCTTCACCAAGTGGGGGATTGATTACTCTACATGAAACCCCCCTTCACCAAGTGGGGGATTGAGCTAAGGCCTGGTTGGACCAGAACTCAATTATTCCCACGTTGAAAAACTTGCATTGGCAGCAGTTCATGATGTCAAGTGGTTCCGTCATTACATCTTGTTTCGCAAGACCACCGTCATTTCCATTGTAAATCTGTTTCAATACGTGTTGACACGACATGTAATCGGCGGAAATATCATTAGATGGATAGTTATCCTCCAGGAATTTGACTTGGATTTTGTTTCGGTGAAATCCAAAAAGGCATTGGTCTTTGCGGAACTCATCTCGAAACTTTTGTTCGAATCAAGAGATGTTATACTTGAGAAGTCACCTATTAAAGGAGACATGTTTTTGATCACGTCCTCAGACCCCTGGTATGGAGATATACTAGTCTATCTCCATAATTTTACGTGTCCCACCTCTGCTTCTCATGATGAGCGTTGTCGTATATGCCATTAGGCCAAGAACTATCTCATACTCGAGGACACTTTGTATCATCGAGGTGTAGATTGCATCCTTTGCCAGTGTCTCACTCATGAAGAAGTGAAAATTGTGCTTAACGATTTCCACACTGGAGCATGTGGTAGTCAAATGTCTAGCTTGGCAACAACCCAAAATATTCTATGATACAGTTACTTTTGGCTGACATTAATCAAATATTGTGTTGAATCGGTCAAGAAGTGCCACCCGTGTCAGATATTCTCTCGAAAGATGAGGTCACACCTCGCTCCCATGTTTCCTGTCATCACAGTTGGTCCCTTCACCAAGTGGGGGATTGATTACTCTACAGGAAACCCCCCTTCACCAAGGGGGCACCGTTATATCATCGTAGCAATATACTACTTTATGAAGTGGGTCGAGGCTATGCCAACGTTTAAATACGATAGTGATACAAGAACTCTCTTTTTGTTTAACCAAATAATAGCAAGGTCTGGCGTCCCGAGAGAGATTGTCACTAACCATGGCAGTCAGTTTCAGAATAAAATGATGTCCGAGTTAACGTCAAAGCTTGGGTTGAGGAAATAACATTCGTCACCCTACTACCCACAAGCTAATGGTCAAGTGGAAGCTGTGAATAAATCCCTTAAGACTATTTTACAACAAATGATCAATTCTCCCAAGTCAAATTGGCATTTGATGTTGTACTCGGCACTATGGGCCTACCGAATGTCTGTTAAGACTGCAACCGGTTTCTCACCTTTTCAACTCGTTTACAAGCTGGAAGAAGTCTTTCCTATAGAGTGTTAGATCTCATCTCTAAATTTGGTGGTACAGTTATTGCCAGACACTTCACCGCTTGAAGACTGTTTATTATATCTTGACCATCTTGATGAGTAGCGTCAGGATGTAGCCTTAGATAACGAGTCTCACAAACAAAAATCCAAGTGTCAGTATGATCACTCCATCCATCCTTGGATTTTCTTTGAAGGCGACCTTGTCCTATTCTATGACCAAGATAAGGACCCCATGGGGGCAGGCAAGTTCAAACCCATGTGGGTCAGACCTTTCATCGTCAAGGAGGTTCTAAAGAAGGGCACTTATAATTTGGTGGACTTTGAGGGAAATTCTTTGGTGTAGCCTAGAAATGGGCTCTACCTCAAGAAGTATTACTCATAGGTGGGTCACCTTGGGTGACTTCTTGTACATATGTATAGTTCTTATAAATTTTCTTTTTATATTTTTGTCTTTTTGGTTTTATGGATGTGTCGTTTTTTATGTCATATTTTTCACTATGGTAGATGTCAAGTGAATCAGAGGTGCTCATTGGGTTCACGGATGACACTAGCCAACACACTTGGAGGCTTACTTCCGCAACTTGGGTGATTTTCATGCCCAGGACCAGTTTCTATCTTCAGGAGGTATCTGTTTAGGTGACTCCACAAAATATGTCACTGAATACAACGCAGTCTTACAGTTGCTTCGTGATGCTTTGTCGCATGGTATCTCTGACCTTTGGGTCTACTTAGACACTCAACTGGTTGTGTCCCAGTTAAATGGGGTTTACCGCGTTTACGATCCTACACTACACCGACGGTTCCTTAGGGTACGTCTCTTAGAACGAAGCTTTGATTACATTGCATATATCCATGTTCCTAGGAGACTTAATCAAATCACAGATACCCTAGCTAATCATGTATTGTATTTTCATATTGCACACATGTAAGAAAAAGCACACACAAGCACATGTAAATACATTTATAAAATAGATGTAATCCATAAGACGTAAAAATATGTAAATATACATATATATATATATATATATATATATATCAAAAATATCAGAGTACATGGGTGGGCGCAAGCACCTCAAAAATATGTCCAGTAAGAGTCATGGGGCTTATGCCCTAAAAAATATACAAAAAGTTCTCTCGGCACGTAAGTAGTCCATCCTAGCTAAGGGTGGGGCTTGTTGGCCTTGCCATAGTGAACAATGGCATTTGCCAAATGCCAGAAGAGCTGGACCCAAGTCTGTGGCACCCCAACAACATGAGGTTGCATAGACAGTGGGGGATCCTCGATCTCTACCATAGGGACTGTACGAGTGAGCGCGGTGAAGTTTTGCTCCACCCGTCTGAATACTCTCTCAACCTCTCTGGCTAGAGGACCCCCTTCTGTTGCTATTGGTTCAGCAGCTGCGGCTAGTCCTGCCTCTGGTTGAGGATGCTGCCTAGTCCTTGAGAAGTCTATTACATGCACTGGCCCCACATCTGTACATAACAGATACATAGTTTTCAGATACTCTGGTACACATAAAAATGATATATATAAAAAGAAATAAAAATTAAATAACTTTGGAAAACAAGCATACCTAGCTCTCCTCACTTCGCTTTGGAAGGTACAGGCATGTCAGGATCTCTAGAAAGGTTGATCCCCGCATAGGATTAGTCCTCTATATGCAGAATCTACCGAGACCACCAGTCAAAAATTTTATCATTGAAGGCCTCGATGGTCCTCCCTCCCCCTTGTCGCGGCAACAACGCTGCTCATCTGAATAGCGTTGGGAGAGAGGCATCATGCCCTCGTATTGTTTCTCGAGGACTGCAACTAGGTACCCTCTCGAAGAAAAAGGAACATAAAACAGTCCCAAAATCGAAGTTTCGGTGTTCCTGTATCCGACACTCTGTTAGTTGTCTCTTCATGCAATCCAACATGTTTGTACTCCAGTCGAAAATCCGTGCATTCAAGCAATGCACTGCACAATGCATGTGTGCCCGGGAGGCCTGATGTAAAGATGCAGTTCCAGTGATCCTCCCAATGAGAAGAACTATCACTTTTAGTGATAAGTTGTTGATCTTGTGTATGGGCACCTGAGAACCTACTTTCTCAGTACCAACCTCGCAATGGAGTCCAATCAACTCCTCAATGTTGTGAGGCCCAGGGGGAAGAGTATGCAAGTTGAATAGATCCCCTTTCCTCGAGAGACCAGTCAGGAATTAAATGTCTTCATTCGTTGGAGTCAATGACTGCCCCTTGAGCATAAATGCCTCTATGTCACGATGTCAGTAATCTATCAAAGCATTTAACAACCTGGGTTTCTCCCTCATAAATTGACACTAGAAGAATTTTAACAACCCACATTGTGATAAAACAACGATAGCAGCAGGGTCTTCCGAGACTAAAAAATCAATGTCCTCATGCTCCCTCTCTCTCCAATGAAAATACATCCTGCAAAATGACAAAGTCATGGGGATTTAACTCTTGGCTTTTTATTTTTCCACTTATTGGAGAGTGTACATGGGTTGTCTTGGTGACAGTCACATGTGTACATAGGAAAATTATCTTCTGCCCGCATGCACACTTGGGGTGTTCTTGGAAATCCTGCATACACGCAGGTCCAACCTCTTTAAATGTCAACGCCCCCCAAAAAAACAAAAATAAATACAAAAAGGAAGAATGGAAATGTAGGAGGGGCTAGTTTCTACTTAATTGTTCCAAGCAGAAGTTTGTTTCGTCCACTGAAGCTCTCGGAATCAACTCTTTGGCAAAGGGGTGTTTTTGACTTTTTTCTCAATTCTCAATTTACAATGGTGATAATGAGATGCCAGCTTCTATCTATAGACTTTTTGGCCCCTTTTTTGTCATTTTTTTGGACCCTTTTGTCATTTTTTCTAGCTTGAAAATCGTTTAGTATGGTTCTTGAGTTTCTTGGGGGATGTTACGATATGTGTTACTTTGGGTATTGGGAACCTTTTTGAGAGTTGGGTCATTTTTTAAAGGTATTTTGGTAAAAAGTCATTTTTCCAACTTTGTGCATGTAAGCTAGGATTCCACCTCCACTTGTTGCACCTCATTGTCTTTTTTCTCTTTTCCATAGGATCAATCCCACCGAATTGTGACATGGAACCCTCACTCCTGCTCTATAAGTGTCGTAATTTATTGGTAGATCCTACCTTCACATGGATTCCCTAGGTAGATCTTGGTTGCATTTTGGTGTCCATGCCGTCGTTAATGATTATAGGCTTGGGAGTCCTTTTTAGTTGTTCCTGATTACAAGTTTGTGCCTCATTTGCATGATTCATTATCTCTTTTGACCTCACCCTCGGGACTCCCCAAAACAACGGGTCTTCTTTTAAGCCCTTTTCAGACCCTCTAAACATGAAAAGATTGACGAGCGATCTTTTTTCCCTTCATGCTCGCCAAACTAAAATTAGAAGGCACATATGTCCAACGATAGTTTACCCCTTTTTCGATATGGATGGTCAACTGTACAAAAAAAGGTATACTCTAGGAGCCTCCATTCTCTAGAAGAGTATTCTCAGGTATAAATTTAACCCTTTTTTGGGCCCGAGGGACTGAATTTACGAAAAAGGAACCCCCATGGAGTCCATAGTTAAGCTCTTTTCAGTCTCGATAAAATTGAAAAGATTGCCAAGTGACCTTGTTTCTTCACACTCATTTAATTGGTCAAGAAGAACATCCCTTATGGAGTCCATAGTTAAGCTTTTTTCAGACTCCTTAAATATGAAAAAATTACTGAGTGATCTTGTCTTTGTCACACTCGTTAAAATGGTTTTGAATAGACATATTTTCAGTTCTAGTTTACCCCTTTCTCGAATCGACTAGACTACCTTCGAAAAAGGTACCTCAGTAGAGTCTGCTTTTACGCTTTTTCAGACTCTCTAAAAATGAAAAACCGCCAATCTTACCTTCTTTGGGCTCGTTAAAATTACATCGAAGGATGTTATCATTGTGTCTTATTAATCGCATTTTCATCCCTGCGTCTTTGGCCTAATGTTGGTTCCATGTTGCTCTCAACTGAACCATCTGAAGCATGCCTTATATGCAAGCCTTGTAGAACCTTTCCTCTGCATCTTGACACCTTGACCCATGGAGGAGTTTTTCCGAATGTCCTTTTCCTGCATATGTCCCCTTTCTCTGAGAATCAGTATGTTCCTTGTGCTTGGAACTAGTATTTCTATGACACTCATTCCTCCTTTGTAATGTAGCATTCTTTCAATATTTTTCAAGCTCTCCAAAATTATTGAAAAAGACAAAAAATATATATATATACCCCAAAAAGAGGAAGGGAAAAGTGTTTTGTTTTTGTTAACAACACAATTATTCACTCTTGGACAAAGCACATCCTTTTGTTTTTTCGTCAAGCCCTAGGATTCAATATGATCTTATGAATCTTTTCTCGCCACATAGAGTTGTGTCCTCCTCCATTTGGTTACCCTTCCAAACATATGGAGAGTTCGCATTGCCTCCTGCATTGTGAACTTATATCAATGTCATGCTGCATGAGTCTCATCTTTTGTCATGCTTTTGTCCAAGGGAAGTTTTACTAAAATTGAGTCGGCCCTTCTACAATTTGTCTCTTGTCCTCATGCCCAGCCACCCCGAAAATCCAATCAAGTCCTTTCTCAAAATCAATGAAGTTCTCCACCTAATCACCAAGGTCCTCTTGTCTGTTCCCAATGAGCCATCGAATACCTCTCCGTAGTGAAGTCGTACACTGACATTACACTCCTACCTGAGTTTTGAAAATTTTGAAGTTGTTGCTTGAGCTATGAGGACCTCATCTCCAGCCATCTGGCATCATTGGCTTCTTGAATATGGATACTATACATCTATATATTTTGATTTTGATATGTAGATCCACTGTGTACTTCTCACGGCTACACTTTATATAGTTATATGACATGGATCTGCAGTGTATTTGATTGGCAGCCATGATTTTATTTCATCCCAAGCATGGGTATGCCCGCCTCGGTGAGACAAATTGTTATTTTTGCAGATGGCACCCCCTGAACTCTGGTCCCTTGTCTCACTCGCTTCATACATTGGTGAATATTTGCAATGTATTTCATCCATCATATTCTCTTTTGACCTCACACATTAGGGGGCATCTGTTATAACCCTAAATTGCACCAGACATGCATACCTGTAATCATGCCATCTTACTTGCTAACTTTTCCAAGCCATCACCAAACAACTCTTCTAAAAACCATTGTTTTGAAGGTGTACACACCCTACACCACTACTTCCCATGTACACATGCTTGTTGCACCACTACATCTTGCGTACACTCACAAAAAATTACGAAAAATGAAAATTGAAAAGGGATACGGGTTTTCGGACCATTGCTTAATCAGTTGACTGCACATAGCCAATCACCCCAATAGTTACTATATATTTTTCCTATAAAATAAGGTGTTGGGGTCCCATTCCAAAAAGAAGCACGAGAGCATAGAAACTCTACCCATTTCAATATTCCCCCTTTGCCCTAATATTTCACAACCACATTGTGAGTTTGAGCTAGAATTCCTTCTTCCTCCTTTGCAAATCGTTGCCATTTCCCTAGAGAGAACTGAAGAGGAGAAGAATATGTGGAAGCAGTCGGTGCATGGTGAAGAGGATCCCATGACCGAGTTCGAGGAGCAGTGTTGGTCTCATGTTGTAAACGACTTTTGTAAGATTAATATAAAGAAGTACTTTTTATGTCCCGCCAAATGACATCTTAAATCTTTCTGATTTGCATACATTTCTTGATTATGATGTCTAACCCAATAATCCATATGTAGAATGCATGCTTTTAGTTTCTTGTTTATATTTTGGTGAATGCAGGTCAGCCTTGGGAGGAGACTTGCAGTCGAGAAAAAACCAAGCGCAAAGGGATCAACACCGGACATGGAGTTCAAGATATGCCTACCGTATCCCTATACTTTGAATTTTATGTATGATTATGGGGTAATGACGAGATAGTTGATCAAAAGTAGGAGAATTTAGACGATTAGCTCTGCCTTCACTTTATAACCCTAGTGTAGTCCGTAGAGGGGTTTTCCCGCTATAGCACCTTGACACCAATAGAATTAAGTTATTGATTATTATATCGGATTCCTCTCTTATCATAAGACATATTCAAAATTAGTTGAACTTGATGGATTTTAAATTGGAAAGGAATTAAAATTCTATCATGTGCTAAGTGAAAGGAATTAATAGGAGAATATTTAGCCAATGGGGCCTCATTCTTGAAAGAATGAATATGAAAATTAAAAATCAAGAAATTGGTTCATCAAAATCCACAAGTATATAAACAAATGTCAATTCCATTCAATATTCCAAGTGATAAGGGAAAGGAAACAATAGTTGGAAATTTAACCAATGAGTCCTAATGCTTGAGAGAAGGAATATTTAAATTTAAAAATGGGGCATTGGTTCATCCAATTCCCTAAGTATATAAACCAATGTCCATTTCATTGAATATGCCAATTGGAGGATTAATATTAATAACCCAAAAAAACACCAAGTGTAGGTTTGAATTAATTTGGACAAGATGATTCATTACTCTCATGTCTCTTATGGTATGATCCCACACACATTGAATGATACACTAGTAGAATGAAGGTATTGATTATTATACGATATTCATCTTTTATCAAAATACATATGCAAAATTCATTGACCTTGATGGATTATAAATTGTCACAGATCATGATAAGATATCATCAAGAACTAAAAGATTTGAAACAATAAAATTATACATGTGTTAAGGGAATCATTAGGTGAACATTTATCCAATGAGGCCTCATGCTTGAAATAAGGAATAATGAAATTAAAAAATAGGGCATTGGTTCAAAAAAATACCTAAGTATATAAAACAATGTCTATTTTGTTGAATATTCCAAGTGTGAAGTGAAAGGAAACAATATGTTGACATTCAACCTAACCAATGAGGTGTCATGCTTGGAAGAAGGAATACTGCAATTTAGAAATGTGGCATTGGATCATCCAATTCCCTATGTATAAAATGAATGTCGATTTAATTGAATATGCCAACTGGAGGATTAATATCAATAACCCCAAACAACACCAAGCATAGGATTTAATTAATTTGGACAAGATGATATGATATTCTCATGGATCTTATGGTATGTTCCCTCACTCATTCAATGATACACCAATAAAATTAAGGTATTGATTATTATATGGGATTCCTCTCTTTTCATAAGACATGTGAAAAATTCATTGACCTTGATGGATTGTAAATTTTCAAAGGTCACGCTAATATCTCATCAAGAACCAAAATATTTGAAGCAATAAAATTCTATCATGTGCTAAGGGAAAGGAATCAATAGGAAAACATTTATCCAATGAGGCCTCATGCTTGAAAGAAGGAACATTGAAATTAAAAATGTGGCATCGACTCATCCAAATCCCTAAGCATATAAACCAATGTTGATCTCATTGAATATGCCAAGTGGTAAGTGAAAAGAAAGAATAGGTGGACATTTAACTAATGAGGCCTCATGATTGAAAGAAGGGATATTGAAATTTAAAAATGGGGCATTGATTCATCCAATTCCCTAAGTATATAAAACAATGACGATTTCATTGAATCTACCAACTGGAGGATTAATCTTAATAACCCCCCAAAATACCAAGTGCATGTTTGAATTAATTTGGACAAGATGACTCGTTATTCTCATGGCTCTTATGGTATTCTACCACACTCTTTAAATGCAAAACCAATAGAATTAAGGTATCCATTATTATACGAGATTCCTCTCTTATCATAATACACATGCAAAATTTGTTGATCTTGATGGATTGTAAAATGGAAAGGATAATGATAAGATCTCATCAAGAACTAAATTATTTGAAACAATAAAATTATATCATTTGCTAAGGGAAAGGAATCAATACGAGAACATTTATCCAATGAGGCCTCACGCTTGAAAGAAGGAATATTGAAATTAAAAAAATGGGCATTGATTCATCAAATCCTTAAGTATATAAACCAATGTTGATTTCATGGAATATTACAAATGCTAAGGGAAACAAAAGAATAGGTGAATATTTAATCAATGAGGCCTCACACTTGAAAAGAGGAATATTGAAATTTTAAAATGGGTGTTGGTTTATCCAATTCCCTAAGTTTATCAACCAATGATGATTTCATTGAATATTCCAATAGGAGGATTAATGTTGATAAGCCCAAACAACACAAAGTGTAGGTTTAAATTAATTTCGAAAAAATGATTCATTATTCCCATGACTTGTGCAGTATGCTCCCGCATTATGTTGGAAAAGGTGGGAAATTCCTTTGGTTTGTTTTGGATGGTGGCCCAAGATTTGTATCATAGAAATTGAGGGACGTTTCTCTTGAATGGTGGAATGGTAGTTAGATTCCTATGTTGATGGATTGCATGACTCTTATTGATGACCACATAGCCTAGAGTTAGTTATTTCAATATCTCATGCTAGCGGTGGTGATATGGAATACAGATCTTAAAAACACACATAAAAAACTAAATGTTTAGTGAAGAACACAAGTTAGATATCCTATAGTATGGAAATAAAGAATACACACAATATATAAGAATAATTAGAACATACGAAAAACCATCTGTTCCATTGAGTGAGAGAGGATTTCCTTCTATAAGCAAGGTGACTTTTTCCTTCTCATTATTAGTTGTTTACAATGGAAGGAAGAAAACTAATGTATTACAACAAAAAATCATGGAAGTGAAATAAATGACTATAATGGAAATAGTTGAAGCAAGATAAAGGCTTGCAAGAAAAATTGTTGAAGTGATTAGTGAAATAAATGACTACAATAGAAATCTATGAAGAAAACTACCATACTAATTATGGAGTGCCCCCTCATCCTGAGTGGCCTAGGAAGTGGTGTGCAGTTCATCGTGGCCCAATACCTCCTTGTTTAGATCTAGAAGAATCCCCGCTTCTACCAACAAATGAGGGAAATTACATTGTAATGTTGTAGACATCCATTTTCCATGAACTAGTGTCTGTCCCTTTCGACGCACAAGATATGAAAGATACTATGGCTGGTATGGCTGGAAATTTCTCCTGGTATTAAAGTCAATAATTTTATTAGCATGAAGAGGAGGCTAAAAATATAGAATGTTATCTATGGGATGTTAAATTGTTACTATTTTTTGAGGGGGAAGTGGCTCAAATAATTTGATATTATTAACATTAAGCACATCGTGGATGTCGAGCTCTGCAGGAAAGTCTAGTTGATATGCATATTAGGATTCTTCCCTCTAAAGCGATGTATCTACATTAAGAGCCACAAATGATCTCTCGACTAAAAGAAAAAGGGAGTGCACTACTTATCATGCCTCTATTTTGCATGCTCTTGTGCTTGCAAGGAAGTTTCTACCTGAGTGTGGCACTAACCTATGTTGTTGATAAAAACATGAGACGACTGTTACTCATTTTGCTAATGTGTAGAGCCAAAAGGAACAATATTCTATCAAGGGTATTCCATCATATGACATCCATGTTTAAGTACAACCTCACTGGTGAAATGAAATTCATCCTTCTCAATCTCAAAGGGTCAATTCCTATCTGACAAATGAAGAACTTATGTAGATCATAATGTGGTCTAAATATGAGCAAAGCATTGCTCAACCTTTCCAAAACAACTCTTGAGGTCATGGGAATTGGAGTGCATTGGCCATTATTCCAAAACATGTACCCGATATATATCTGATCAACCCCTTACTATGTCTAGTATGAGTCCCAAATGTGGAAATGATGTGTGTCCAAAATAGTATTTCTTTACCTAAAGTATATGTTCATGTAGTAGCTCAAGGATGCTACAGACACACAAAATATGTTCTTCCGAAGAATTACTAAATACCAAGATATCATCAAGATAAATGACCACATACTTACCCAAATGAATTATTGCATTCCTTATAACTTCATGGTAGTCAGTTGTCAAGTCCATCTATGTGAAGGAATAATCCCCTTGTAAGTGGTCCAAGAAATCCTCAATATGGGGTAGGGTGTAGTAGTTTCTTGGAGTGACTTTATTGAGGGAACAATAAGTGGTCACTAGGCGCCATTTTGAATCATCCTTGTTTGGCATAATAAAGGAGGGGGACACACATGGTGATGATGAAGGTGGAATATGGAATAAGTTAAAAAGTTGACCAATTGGTCATTTCATCTCAATAGCTTCTTAGGGAGTGATGCACTAGGATTAGGTGTTGGGTAAAGAAGAACTAGGAATTAGATCAAGTGTGTGCTCAATAGAAAAATATGGGGGTAGTCCCATGGGTTGGGTAAATACATTTGAAAATTATTGGAGTGAGAGATCCATGGAGGAAATTATATGTTTATTCTGGTTGTTTGGGTTAATGGGGAATACTAATCACAAAGAGATGCATTGGTTCAAACTGAATTGATTAAAGGATGCTTGGTTATTAATAGGCTAGGTGGATTTAAAGCAAAAGAAGTAAGAACATAGGTTCTCCCCTCAAGTTGCAAGTGTTATTGATGAGATTTATCATGATATATAGTGTGTTAGGAATTTTCATAGGGAAGGTCAAATAACAAATTGACACAATCAAGAGGAGATACATCACACACCACAATATCCCAAAAATGGCCAATAGCAAAAGGAATCACACAACACTAGGAGATAGTGAGATGATGGACTTTATTTTTTACCCAATCGAGATTGTATGGGGCCAGGTGTGAAGTGTCAAGAAATGTAGAGCACTTCCACACTAATCCTAGTAGAAGAGAAGAACAATTTAATAAATAATCAAAATGAAACAAGCAATCACATAGTACATTGATATTTTACCCTAAAAACCCTTAGCCAGGAAAACCAACACTCCTTTGAGCATTCTGCTCTCTTGTTTTCTTATTCAATCATAAAAAAAGGTTACATTTCTAACCTTGGTACACACATAAGACAAAAAATACATCATACCCTCTTGCATAGGCAAGAATAACCCTGTAGCCAAATTAACTTACATATACATGACCAGTAACATATGATTTACCATGCATTAGCATTACAACATTAAAATTCTCGCATTCATCTTTACAAACTTACAACATGCCTATTTATAGGCTTTACAATAGGAAAACCCCTAGATATTGGTGCCCAAAAGCGGTTCCATATCCATTAATATCATTGGCTACCAATCCCACAAATCCCTGGATTATGTTATAGTTGACTCCAAGTCCGGTTTACCAGTTGACTACTAGTCGACCTCCATTCAGTATCTAGTTGGTTGTCTCACACCCCCACTTCGACCTCTTTTCGGTTGAATTGTCATCGATATATTTGAATTCAAATTTACACAATCAAATCCATCGACCTTTGACTTATTATTCATCTACATCAACTTCAACTTACTGTCAATCCACCTTGACTTCGAATTGTTGACGATGTTGTCGATGCAATCGACCTTGAATTCGACCTTTAGTTGATCTACCTAGACTCGAATTTCACTGCAAAGAATATAACAAACCAACATTCTCCCACTTATTGCCTTATTTGATTAAATAGGAGATTCCCGAACTTTCGTTCACAGACCCAAGGTAGTGATGCCCATTGCCTCTTTGCAAAAACCGAACTTCACAACACTCACATACTTGGTCAACAATTTTTCTATGTTTTCCAACGTGTCTACTTTCTCTAGTATCACCTGGTTGATTTCCACCATCTCTCTTATGAAATGGTATTGTACATCAATGTTCTTAATATTTTAATGATAAGAAGGGTTCTTTTCCATAAATATTTCTCTTTGACTATCGAAACTTACCTTCATATCTTTCTCCTCAAACCCGATTCTTGAAGACAACCTTTCAATCCATACCACTTCCTTGCTTCCATGAGTGGCCACCATGTATTCAACTTATGATGTTTATAAGGCTATGACTACCTCTCACTTACTCATCCAGCTTATTGCTCCACCGAACAACTTGAAGACATAGGCATTGGTCGACCTTTGTTGATCTAGATCTCCAGTTAAGTCAACTTCAACAAAGACATATACATATAATTTACCATTGTCACCACCAGGTCTTATTTGTTATCATATAGCACAGTCCTCTGTGCCACACAAATACCTGAATACTCTCTTGACAACTATCCAGTGCTCCTTTTCAGGTGTCGACATGTACCTTCTCAACACTCCCACTACATGGGAAATGGATGGTCAAGTATAGACAATCACATACATTAGACTACCAACAACACTTGCATAGGGAAAATGTTCCATGTCCTTTATTTCTTCCTGTGTCTTTGGACATTGTTCAGTAGTAATCCTTGCTCCCACTGGAATTGGAACCTTCACCGGTTTGCAATCTTGCATGTTGAATTTTTTCAGAATTGTTTTAGTATACTTCATATGATTCAACTAGATCTTTTTAGCAGCTCGTTCTCTCTTAATATCCATTCCCAAAATGACATTAACTGCACCGCGATCCTTCCTATCGAACTTGGAGGATAGTTTCTTCTTCACCTCCTTTATTCTGTCAATGTTTTTTCCAAACAACAACATGTCATCGACATACAAAGCTACACATATGAAATACCCACCTTCTCCCTTGGAATATATGTAGTGATCATCTTTGCTTCACATGAATCCCAAACTAAGGATGTAGGTGTCAAAATTTTGGTACCACATCCTTGGCAATTTATTTAGACCATAAAGGGATATTTTGATTTTTCACTCCAACTCTTGCCTTCCCTTTACTATAAATCCTTCAGGTTGTTTCATGTAGATTTATTCTTCCAGGTCCCCATGTAGGAATGATGTCTTCACATTCATCTGTTCTATCTCCAGATCGAATGTTGCAGCTAGATACATTAGTACTCTAATGGAATTTAGTTTTGTAATAGGGGAAAAAATCTCACTGAAGTCAACCCCCTTGACTTGGGAATATCCTTTCGCTACTAGTCGAGCTTTGAGCTTCTTGACTTGTCCTACAACATTAATATTATTCTTGAACAACCACTTGCTACCGACATGATTTCTTCCACTAGGTAACTTGACTAAATCCCATGTCTCATTCTTGTATGAGGATTGTATCTCTTCGAGCATGGTGTCCTTCCAAATTTTACCCTCTATCGAGTCAACTAACTCACCGACTAACTTGGGCTCATCAGCGATGCAAAATTGAAAAAATGTGGAACAACAATCAGGTGGACTATACCTTTCAACTGGTTTCTTTACTATTTATGACCTCACTACCACTAGAGTCAATTTTTCCACCTCTTACTCATATTCAATCAACTCATTTGAATCATCTTTTTTTCTACTCAGTTAAAACTGCACTGTATCAGGATTATTCTCAGTATAAACAATGTCATGTTGGCACATGGGCAGACCCAGGGTTCAATGATACAACAATGCACCAACAAAACCCTAACTATCGGCCCTTTCGGCAACACCTGCAAAGCAGATGAAGTCTCACCCAAGGTAGAGGCAGGGGTGGTTGCAATACTTAGGTGTCTGGAACCTTGGATGGGACACAGATCTATGATTATAACACTTAGCAATCACCTAACATATATTATTCATCAATATTCAACACTTATGATACTTCAGAGATAGCACATAGCATCATAGTATGTACTTAGATCTAAGATAATTCAACACTTAGCCACAACAAGATAGATTAGATTTGGTAGATCAAGCACTAAGCATATTACATATCAGATCTAACATTCATTCATATCTCAAAAGCACAAAACATAAATAGATCTATCTAAACACATCAAACCACTTAGCAAAGAAAGAGACAAACACATCAGGTCGAGGCACAGAGCACCACACACATATTTATCGTGGTTCACCCCCACCCTGGGGCTATGTCCACAAAGCCTTGTTATTTATTAGCTTTAGTTAATTAGGTTACAACACAGATCCATCCAAATATCTCTTCACATAGGACAAAAGATCTGTGCAGCTCGCTAGATCCCTCTTCCTTACATTACATCACTTAGCTTTCTATAGCAACCTCACATCAACTTGCACTTAGCCTTGCAAGCCTTACATAGTTCACACGAAGCACCTATTCAACATCACATAGATGCACTACCAATTGCACTAAGCAATCACACCTACTTCACATCTACTTCACATGTATTTATACATACAAAAGTGGGCCTAAGCGTGGGTAAACCCACGGGCCGACATCCCTTTCCCATTACATTAACCCAAAACCCTAAAAGGACCCAAAAAGGGGTCTATCTTCCACGATTTCCTCTTCATGTTGCGCTCCATCTTTGACAAGCTGTCGAAGTCCCAAAAATGGTCAAATATGACCAAGTGTTCCTCAAAACTTGGTCAGGGCCAACAAGCCCCCAACACTCACCTATGACTCATCTCGAGTCACTCAGGTCTGGGTAACTTTGCCTCCAAGGTCTCGATCTTGGCTCACGGTGCTTCAAATTGTCTCTGTGGTACTGCTTCTTTCTCAGCAAATTCCTGAACAACCGCTTCGCTGATAAGTCCTTCGAGTTACTGCTCGACTGTAACAACTACTTGTTCTAGTAGTGTTCCTTGGCCTTCAATTTCTTCAAACAGTAGGTAGGCCGCCTCTTGGATTGGATGGAGTTTCTACGTGACTTCCATCACTCTGTTTTTTGTGGTAAGAATGAGTCGTTGTGCAATGAGTTGTTCTTGGGATCTCTTCATCCTCTCGATGGGTGATAGGAGCTTGAGTTGCACCTGTACTGTATTTGCGTGCTTCTTTGCTTCCTAGAGTTGGGACTCCAGTTTCTTCAACTCTGGGTCTTCATATAGTTGTTCATATATCTGCACGCTTCTGCTACTTAGTTGTTTACATTATGTAGAAAGTGTTTTAATTCTCTCGACTGCGCTCTGAGCATTCAATTTGCGTTGGTCGCACACTTCTTGTGGAGTCTGTGGTATGGTTTGAAGCTCTAATTCCATAACCCTTTGTTGAAGTTGTTGAATAACTTTAGCCATCTTCATCACTTGGTGCTCTATGGGATCTTTGGCCTTCTGCTCTAAGTCGGTCATAGAGAGAAATTTTTTGTTGACTACTTCTTCAATTCCTATCTGCTTTGCGAGCAGCTGCTCTTTCTCTTTTTGGATCTTCGCTCTGTCTTCTTCAATTTTTTCTTGGAGAGCATTCTTCTCTTGTTGCGCGTCTTAGCTTTGTTCAATAATTTCCTCCTGTGCTTTATTTAAGGCCTGGGTGGCTTGCGTTTTTTCTTCCTGAGCATGTTGAAGGCATACTTTGACTATATCAACAATCTTGTGTAGATGAACTGATTCATCTCCCACTTCTGTTGTTCCTTCTGGCAAAGGTGCAGTAGATATTTCTCGGCTAGACTGGAGTGCTTGTTGTACTCCTTGGAGCGCGATCTCAATTTGGCTATACATTTTTTCCTGCTTTGCCTCCTGCTTATTTATGATTTCCTTTGAAGCATCATTGATTGCTGAAATAATGAAATCAAAGTCATCCAATGTGACGGAAGTCCACATCTTGATTACAGGGGTTCTTGGTTTCTTTCTGGAGGAAGATTTCAAAGGTGAGACCTTCCTTTTCTTCGATGAGTCTTCTTTGTCCCTAGGCAGTGGTACTTTGACTTTTTGTGGTTCAGTTTCTATACCTTCTTCGTCATCACCTTCTTCATCTGGTGTAATGGAATCCGTCCTTACAGATAGGTTGTCAACATCTTGGACTTCTTCAATATTCTTCGTCATCTTTTCTTTCTTTGTCTTACTGGGCCTAGGTGTATCCTGCGCAGTTCTGGGGCTGTTGACGTCGAACATTTCTGTGGGGTCTGTTGAAACAAGGAGGTCCTTCGACCATTCCTTGGTGGTCTCTTCCAGGGCTTCTTATGCCATCTTATAATAGGAATGAAGCTATTCTTGGTGCTCATCAACGCATGGGGTTAAGTTTACAAAGTGGTGGTCCATGCTGAACTTTATCAGAGGTCAGAATATTTGTAAAGTGTTTGGGATTATGCAAGGGTCACTCCTTATGGATTCTTTCAATTCGTTATAGTACACGTGGAAAACAACATTCGATTTCCATTGCTTGCTCATGTTGTTCGAGTACCATATTGTACTGAACTTCGCGGCTAGTGGCTCAAAGGGGTCAAGGTCCAGGAAGGTGGTGCCTTCCGGTAGCTCCCATGCAACAAAAGCGATCAGTATCAGGAGCCATCTAAAATGGAATTCATGCCCCTGATCGTGGGATTCTCTGCAGTCAATCTCCAGTTGATTCACCAGGTACTTCGCCCAGTTCATCTATAGTCCCTCTGCGCACTTTCCTACGAGGTCAACTACAAATTCAAATACTTGTGTTGGTTGATTCTTGCATACCAACTTCCCTGCGATCAGTTGGCATATGAGGCGCATTGTGCCACTTTCAATAGAAGATACCTTGTAGCCTCTTGCGCCTTTCTCAACATTGCCATAGGCTTCTTTGATCTTCTGCGCAAGAGTTCGGTCTGTAGTCTTTCCAGGATAGTACTCATGGGGATCAGGGCCCTGCATGCTAGTCCCGGTGATCCTATTGATCAGCTCCAGATAAATAGTTATGCAGTGGTATAATCACAGGTATCCTCTGTGGTAACTTGCTAGTAGAAATTTTACACAAGCATTCACCTCCTAGTGTTTGTCAAAGTGCGGTATTTTCATAACGTTGAGAAAAGTAGACTACGTGAGGTTCATCGTCCATTGTTGAGGGATGAGCTTCAAATTATTTCCCTTAGTTCTCATCAAGTACTTATACGGGGATAGCATGCTGTAAACTTTATGGTCCCCTAGGTTGAAGTAACAAAAATTTAACGCTGTAACCTTGTCTTGATCTACGCGGTAGGTGGGTAATCCTTTCGGTAGATATGCAGTGACTAGGTTGTATTCAAAGTCTCTAGGGACATTGTCCCTGTTAATCTCACTGCTCAGAGGGGGTATGTAAGCTAGTAGAATGGATGTCACTAACTTCGTGTTGGTTATGTCGTCCTTATGCTTAGTTCTTCTCTCTACGCCGACGCGAGATGTTCCTGCTCGAGCGGTCGACGGGGAGGCTTGCACTCCTCTTGTCGATGATGCTTGGACTCTAGTGGACATTCTTCTTTCTGACATGACTTTCTCAGTCATTAAATCGAGAAGGACCTCTGTGACGGATTTCTCAAGTGCGGTGAGCTCATCGAACATATGCACTCGGGAAAGATAATCGGGGTCACAATGATATCAAAATACTGCACTAGGATGAACAATCTGCTTGCAATGATCACTGTAGACAATCACTAGTTCTACGGGCTTCGACTTTTTAGTTGGAAAAAGTGTTCTTCGGGAACAACGTAATGAGATAAATAGGAAATTCGTCAATGGTCTTCTTGCAATGGGTATGAAGCTTCCATGAACATTGATCCATCCATTATGGCATGGTCCAATGGTCTGGTGGTGATCCTTTAATGATTTTCTATCCATTTGGGGTGGAATTCGAATGGGTATATCGGTCCAACGACTATATTGCTTCGCCACGGTGAAGTGCCATATGTCGTTGTTTTCATATCCTGACGAAGCTCAATTCCTTTGATTTTTCCTTCTGCGAAGTTTCCTCTAGAATCTTCTGTAACTTTTCAATCTTGGCTCTCTTCTTACTTAGCTTCCTATCCTTCTTCGCAATGAGATTTGTATCAGTTAACCTTTTTCCATTCTGATTCTTATCTTCTCTCAACATAGTCACTTCGTGATGTTGAGATTTTTTCTTCATATCCAAGGGTAATACTCCTTCATCATATGGATTAGGTATTTCGATCTTCTCTGGTTCCTCTAATTCTCTTATATCTTCGACATCCAAATCCTTGGTGTTCAATAGCTTAGATCCATTCTCTTGTTCTTCCATCAAGTAGGTGATCCTTCTAGTCATAACTTCTATGAGTTCTTGATTCTTCTGTTGTAGGGCTTCCTTTTCTTCTTTTCTTTGGATTTGGTCTTTTTCAATCCAGTTCTTGCCTAACAAATATAGAAATGGGGCATGGTCCTCAATAAATTTAATAACTTCGAATTCTTCCTCTGTCGAAGCTCCATGGGTACTCATAGCTATCTGGGTAATCCTACCACATAGGGTTATCATTTTTCCTTTAAACAACCCTATTTTTCCTAGTGAAGGAACCATAGCAGGCCTTCCTAGGGTTTCCCAAGTACTTTCTGTCATAATTTTCATCTGTGTTACCTCTTCCAAAGAAGAGTCAATGTCGAAGTCTCTTATTCTTACTTCGATTTTCTCCTTTTCTGTGAAGATCTCTGACAAACTGGCATCTTTATGTTCATACAGGGTTTCTTTCATTTTTAGTAACATAATCTCTGATTCTTTCTGGGGTTCTTCTATAATCTTAGGCTCTTGATATCCTTCGGAGTTTTCTTGCTCCATATGCAGCTTTTCAAGTCTAGCAATCATTCTAGGGCAATCTAGTACTTCATGGTCCATATCCTTACAACAGAGGCAACTAGGGTTTCTCCCAGGGAATTCCTTAGCAAGATGTCCTGGTCTTCTGCAACTGTAACAAAAAGTTAATCCTCTCTTTCTCTTCAATGATCCCCAACTTTTCTTGTATGGCTTTCTAGGGTCGTAATGGCTAGCTTGCAAAAATTTCTTTCTAGGGTTCTGCATCCATTGGTTAGTCCAAAAATTATTTATATGCATAGGTATAACATATCTTTCATTATTCTTATTAGATCTATTCATATTAAACATTCTTTCATCTAACAATGCGCTAGTTTTCAAGCTAGGAGAAAATCTATCAAGCATACCTAAATCCATACTTTAGAAACAAAAAATTTCACTTCTTTTACTTCTACAGGGCAAAAAGCTTCTAGATCTAAGAACTTTTAACTATTCTTACCTTTATCAGAGCATAGATCTTACAGATCTTGCTTATTTTCTTTAGTATCAACCTTTTTTCTTGCAGATCTGACTTCATTCCTTCAGATATGTTCTTCCTTCTTTAGCACAGAGATTTTTAGAAAAAATGGATCACTATGCACTCGGGCATAGATCCACGCACAAAGCTTTCACAATTTCAGGACAAATATTTTCACAAAGCTTCTTCTGCTCAGTTCCCAGCAATCACAGTTTCAAGTCTCGGAAACAAAACCATTTTTTGGCACAGGGGAAGACCCAGGGTTCAACGCTACAACAACACACCAACAAAACCCTAACTACCGGCCCTTTCGGCAACACCTGCGATGTAGATGAAGTTTCACTCGAGGTAGAGGCAAGGGTGGTTGCAAGACTCAGGTGTCTGCAACCTTAGCTGGGACACATATCTATGATTATAACACTTAGAAATCACCTAGCATAGATTATTCATCAATATTCAACCCTTATGATACTTCATAGATAGCACAGAGCATCGCATTATGTACTTAGATCTAAGATAATTCAGCACTTAGCCACAACAATATAGATTAGATTTGGCAGATCAAGCACTAAGCATATTACATATCAGATCTAACATTCATTCATATCTCAGAAGCACAAAACATATATAGATTTATCTAAACACATCAAAGAACTTAACAAAGGAAGAGACAAACACATCAGGTCGAGGCACAAAGCACAACACACAGATTTACCGTAGTTCACCCCCACCCTGGGGCTATGTCCACAAAGTCTTCTTCTTTATTAGCTTCAGTTAATCAAGTTACAACACAAATCCATCCAAATCTCTCTTCGCATAGGATAGAAGATCTTCGTAGCTCTCTAGATCCTTCTTCCTTGAGTTACAACACTTAGCTTCCTATAGCAACCTCACAGTGACTTTCACTTAGCCTTGCAAGCCTTACACAGTTCGCACGGAGCACTTATTCAACATCACATAGATGCACTACCAATTGCACTAAGCAATCACACCTACTTCACATCTACTTCACATCTATTTATACATACAAAAGTGGGCCTAAGCATGGGTAAACCCATGGCTCGACATCCCTTTCCCATTACATTAACCCTAAACCCTAAAAGGACCCAAAAAGGGGTCTAGATTCCATGATTTCCACTTCACGTTGCACTCCATCTTTGAGAAGCTATCGAAGTCCCAAAAATGATCAAATATGCCCAAGTGTTCCTCAAAACATGGTCAAGGCCAACATGTCCTAAGGATTGGATTTACCTCTGACTTCTTTGAAGATCACATCTTGGCTATGCATTGTTCTCCTTGACGTAGTATCCCAAGGATTATATCCTTTCATACCTTCTTTATATCCGATGAAAATACATTTGAATTCCTTTTTGTCCATCTTGCTCCTCTTTTCCTTGGGAACATGCACAAATGCATCACATCCAAATACTTTGAGATATTTCACTGAAGGCTTCTTACCAAACAATACATCATTTGGAGTCATGTCGACTAGCATCAATGAAGCAAACATATTCACCAAATATCTTTCAATCTTGACTTCCTCCGCCCATAATTCTTGTGTGATACCAACACTGATGAGCATGCTCCTTGCCTTATCCATCAACGTTTTGTTCATTCTCTCGAAAACTCCATTTTGTTTTGGGGTATATGTTGTGGTATTTTGGCATGCTATGCCAAAATTCTTATAGAACTGATCAAATTATTTTACACAGAATTCACCATTAGTGTTGTTCCTTAACACTTTAATCCTCTTCTCTATTTGGTTTTCCACAAGAGATTTAAACTCCTTAAATCTCTCTAAAACCTCTGATTTCTTCCTCAAGAAATATATCCATGTATTCTTGGAAAAATCATCTATGAAGGAGACATAATATATGGATCCACCAAGTGAAGGTATTGTAACCAGAACAAACAAATCACTATGCACCAGTTATAGAATCCCATTCTCCCTCATTGCTCCATATGGGAAAATTACCCAACTTTGTTTCCCATATATGAAATGTTCACAAAAGTCAACTTCTAAACAACACTTAGGAAAAAGTTTGACCATACCTTTTCTTTGCATATATCGAAGTCTTTTTTCTCCAATGTGTCCCATCGTCTTGTGCCATAATGTGGTTGGGTCATTCTCATCATGTCTTGTCGAGTCGGTTTGAACCAATTTGTCTTGAGTCGAGTTGATTTGTGTCAACATCAATTTGGGTTGAGTCGTAGTCAACTCGATTTCAGGGGAAACAATGTTGTTGCATCTAGTCGAGTTAACATTCCCTAACAACTTCTACAGGGTACCAATCCAAACTCCTCTCATTAATACCATCTCACCCTTGACCATATTGCATGAATCCTTCTGAGATAGAGTATGCACACCTACATAACTTATCTTACTGACATATACCATGTTTCTTTCCAAACCCAATATGTCTAGCACACCTGGAAGGGTTCTTGTCCTCTCATCATGCAGTGTCATTTGTACTCATCCCTTTCCAACAATTCTAGTTGTCAATTCGTCCCCAAAGAATACATTCCCCCATGATATGTTTCAAATTCATAGAACCATTCTTTATTTGGTGTCATATGATAGTATGCTCATGAGTTGATAAACCAAACATCTTGATCTGAATGTGTACTGGTTGAAGCTAGGTACACATAACCTTCGTTCTCTGAGTTCTCGGTCGACTTCTTCTCATTGGATCCATCATTGCCTTATGTTTCCCTTGACTTACATTCCTTTTATAATTCCCAAATTTACTATATTTCTAGCATCTTCGCATCGACTGAAACACGGATTTATATCAACCCTTCGACTTAAAATTTCTACCAAAGAATCTTTGGCCGATCCTTCCATTTTCTTTATTCTCATTTTTGTTGACAACAAAGAATAAACCATGTCCTGTATCATTAGTGTGGTTGTATTACCCCCAATATCTAGGACTAAGTTATCCCAGGAGTCTAGCAAAGAACATAATAGGATGATACACTTCTCCTCATAAGTGATATTAATATTAACAAATGATAACTAGCTTAACATGGTATTAAACACATTTAAATGCTCAGTCACTAAACTGCCATCACTCATCCTCAAAAGATACAATTTATTTCTGAGAAACAAATTATTTACCGTAGATTTTGACTGGTATAAGCTTCCCAACTTTTCCCACAGTTTCTTGATCGAATATTCCCCACACATTTAACAACATCGAATCTGCAAGACAAAGATGAATAATACTTCTTTCTCTTCTTTCTAGTTTCTCTCAGTCTTCCATCGACATGCCTTTCGGTTGGGTACATAGATAATTTTACATTGTTCTCGACCCACAATAAGATATTCCATTTTAAGCTTCCAAAGCTCAAAATTCTAGCCATTCAATTTTTCTATCTCTATTTTGGAATTGCTCACCATTCTTTACCGCGATCTTTAACATAATTTATGAATTATGACTCTTACTATACCTAGGGTTTAGTTCTCATATTCAAGATTTGAAAATCAAGATATGATATACTCACCAAAGAATTACACCACTCTGATAACTCACTTGTCAAGGAAAACCTAAGCTCTTATACCATATGTCAGGAAATGTAGAGTAATTCCACACTAATCCTAGCGGAAGAGAAGAAGAATTTAATCAAGAATGCAAATGAAACAAACAATCACACAATACACCAATATTTTATCGTAGAAACCCTTAATCAGGAAAACCAACATTATTTTGAGCATTTTTCTCTCTTGTTATATTATTCAATCATAATAAAAGGTTACATGTCCAACCTTGGTCCACACAAAATATACAATCGACATTATACCCTCTTGCACATGCAATAACAACTTTGTAGCCAAATCAACTTACATATACATGACCAGTAACATACAATTTACCATGCATTGAAATTAAAACATTATCATTATCACATTCACCTTTATGGACTTACAACATGCCTCTTTATAGGCTTTACAACATGAAAAACCCTAAATATTGGCACCTAAACACAATTACAAATCCATGCATATCATTGGCTACAAATCCCGCAAATCTCGAGATTCTGTTATAGTCGACTCCATGTCAGGTTTACTAGTCGACCTCCATTCAATCTCTAGTTGATCATCTCATCCTCGAAGTTATAGCCCTAAAATTCCCTACATATGAATACATGGCATTGGCCTTTCTACTTGCACAATTTTCCAAATTACTGCTGAGGATCTCTCCTTAAAAAATATTTTTTTAGAGCATGTACGCACCGTGCTGCACTAATTTCCATGTATGAATGCATGTTTTATATTATACAACTCACTTAAATATGTAGGATTCATGCTAAACAACCTGCTTTTACCTCCAAAAGTTTAAAAAAATAAAAAAATTGCAAGGAATCCGACAGAGTTTATGGGCTATCAATGGTTTCCCAACCATTTTACCCATTGTAGCCCGTCCCCAAACCGAATAACCATATGTATTTCATATAAAAATAGGTCTTGGAGTATCATTCCATAATCAAGAAAGAGAACAAAGAAACTCTGCAAAAATCCCTTCCCCTTATAGCCCAAGATTTGAATCCCATTTTGAGATTTGGCCTCATCATTCCCCTTCATCTCTTTCTCTTTATGCAATCCATTCCCTTTCCCCAAAGAGATCAGTTGATTGTGAGAGGAATCACGGGAATGGTGCACTTGGAGAAACAGTAGGAGGATCCCATACCTAGTTCATGGGGCATCTGTCGATAATAAGGTTGTAATACTTTAATCTTCAACTCGAATAAAAGAGTTATTTTCTTGTCCCAATACTTTGTGTATTTATATCTTTGTTGATTAATGTTTCTACGTTTATAACTAAATAATAAAATTGATATATAGAGATGGTATATTTGCAGCATTGTTTGTATAGGTGCTCTTGCGTGCCATCTTTGGGAGGATACCCGCAGCTTAGGAAGCTACAAAGTTGAAGGAAGTCTACATCAGATGTTAGTGCCTAAGGTACACTTACCAATATTACTTCTTATTTTTTTGTCTTTATATTCAAATAGTTTGGGGTATTTTAGGATTAGGAGTGTCTTTTAAGGGAAGTCAATGGTCTTCCTATATTTTGACCCAATATAGTAATAGGGATATTTTCCCCGCTAACAAAATTGGTGACTCCACTGGGGAGTCTCTCTAGTGTCTTAGTGGGATGTTTCTAGTTTCAATTAGTTTTTCCAATTCCTTTTGATTTTTTTCAAGTTTATTGAGTCAATTTAGGGTCTCTAGTCACCTTCGAGGTGGCTACCGGCTTTCTCTTCCTAGTCAATCTTCCAAGTATTTTTATTTTTGAAAAGTCTCATAGGTGTACACGCTCTTCTTTTTCTCATCTCATGTACATACACAATCTGAACAATAGAAATCTTGCGTACATATGCACGTTGTTGGTGAAACATCCCGTGTCTATGTGTATTGAAGTTTTTAAAAAAAAGAAAAGAAAGAGGATTCTTTCTCTTTCTTGACATAAGCCTTTCGCTTCTGAGGCCTTTCCTGAAATTTACAAGGTCTATGTTAGTAGTCATAGGTTGGGTTAATGATTCGGTTTTAAATTGTTTCTTGATATTCTTGTTTTCCTTAGAGGTTTAGAGTGAGATTTCAAGTTTTAGGTCCTCCTCTGGGTTCTTTTGAATCCCATCATTTACATAGTTGGCCTAGGGTATGTGTCAATCTTAGGTTCTTTTCTCTCTTTATCCTATTTTATGCTTTGAAAAACAAAAATAATCTCTTACTTATGTTTTTCTTCTTTAAGCACTTCAAAAAATAAAAAAATAAAAATTGCATTTAGTTTGGTAGTGTAGCATAGGTTGTTTGTTTTCAAAAGAAAAGAGTTCCAGTTTCAAAGTTATTTGTTGTTTTCCTAAAAGTATACATAGGTTTTCTTCATGAAACAAAAAATATCTTTTAGGAAACTTTCAGTTATAAGATCTTGGAACATTATTTTGAAAAGTTGATATTCACAAAGATTTACAAGCTTTTTCTTTAAAATTTGAAGTATCTAGTTTTCTTTTTCATATAAATGCTCGAAAATTTTCTCCTCTTTTCAGCTCTTCCAAACACCACTAGTTGAAATCTATTAGACTTTCTGGTTGTAGGGTTCACCGACTAGTTTAGGATTTTAGGGCCTTGAAATAGGCGTGAAGAGGAAACTCTTCAAGGCCATTTAAATGAAACATTGAAGTTTGATATAGGAAGTGTCTAAAGTATAGCATCGTAAGAGTTAGTCAGGACACCCCTGTAACATAGGGGTTAAACACGATGCCGCGTAAGGAAAGGTAGAGGAGATAACCCCTCCAAAGTCGAACCGATCGTAGTGGGGATTGTATATTGAAGGTCTTTCTTTGGAATCACACTGATTTCATTTGACTATGGAGCCTCGTGGACCTCGATTTTGTTTAATATCCTCAATTTTCTTCCATACCAATTGCTTTTGGCACCCTTGAAGGACTCCAGACTTTTTATCCATCTCATTACAATCAACCTGACTATCGAATGTACCTGCCTGGTGACTGACTACGAGTTGGTAACCTAGTTTCCTATTTTTAAGAAATTACACAGGTGATTGTGGGGGTATACCACGATAACTAAGGAAGATGTCAAATCGTGCTTTGCAGATTACACCCAGAAGGTGCTTCCTTGTTCAATTTTCACATGCACCGGTAAGTTTCTCTAGTGTCAATTGGCATAATTGTCCTTCCCACTAGTTAGTTATCTTCTTGATTTTCCTTTAGGAAATTTTAGTGTGTTCTCTATGATTCACACTAGCTAAACCTTACAGTGTCAGTTGATCATTTCAGAAAGTGGAAGATCAACAACTCTGTCGTTCGCATAGGCTTTAGGGCCTATCATCAGTTACTTTGTAGCCACCTCCACCACCATTGAGGTGCAAGATTGATCAAGAAGGATCCTTCGAAGCTATCGGGCCACAAGAAACTATACCTGAGCCATCTCTGAGAGAATAATTTCCATCCCCAGAGGAATCCATCATTTCTGACGTCGAGACCGAAGGTTTCACGCCAGCAAATCCTCTGATCATTGACTTATTGATGTCGATTCTAATTTAGATAGTCCCTCCCTAGGTGACTTCTCTTGAACGCTAGTTTATTCGGCAAGGGGTGATGGAAGAAAATGTTGCTACTTCATCAGGGAGTCCTCCTACTCCCATTACGACTATCACTGGAGGGGGCATTGTAACTCCTCCTCCACCTCTGCCTGCCCAGACCATGATTTTCTGTACACCCACAAATTTGGGCAGTGGTTTGACTCCTTCGACGACTTCAACTACTATTACATTTAATCAAAATGCGTTGGGTGATCCTTTGTCATATGGGATGCCTATTTTTAAATCTAATTGGGTTATTACATACTCTACTTTACATACCATGGGTCTAGGGGAAGGGATCTCTAATGCTACCTTCCAAGGATCCATCGTGGCACCACCCCATTCAATGATATTCCTTACAGTGGGGGTGACATACTGCCTCTGTCCCCTTCGCTCGGTGGTGTGTTTCAATAGCCAATACGACCTAATGCCAACTATAGTTTTTTTGGTGCAAGGAGTCAGGCACCTTTATCCTACATGACTCTGATGGGATCTATGCCATTTTATTTGTTTGGTGTGTTTAGAAATAACACTTTTACTTCATATTCTTTATCGACTGGGGGAAACGCCATCTTTAGTGAACAAAACCCTGCACAACATTTCATTCTTTCACAGGGATATATGACATGAGTTTACTGCATGCAAGGTCTTTGGAATCCTTGTCTTGTCTTGATTCCCTAGAAAGGGATGTCAATTGAGGGAAACCCCTCCCACACTATGTGGAACCCTGGGAAAATTTCAGTACCTATGGGAGGAGGGTTAGTTGGGGGCATCCCCAACCAAGGTTTGTGGAACATTGTACAAGGATAAATCCATGCTCAAGCCATGTAATCTAAATTTGGGAACCAACCGATGATACAACATCATACGCAAATCCATTTCACTGAACTGGTCCATCATGACATATACCAAAACCTTGGCCAATAGTCCAACTTTTCCTGACAAACTGATGCTAGCCAAAATCCAGGTCCCTCTTTTCATATAAATACTCCGCAATTGAGACTACCCTTTCTGGAAAATCTGCATTTTCTAGACTTGTCGATATTTTTAAATGACCCAATTTTTCATTATCAACGTTGGCCCCCATGCCGACTAAGTTTCCTTCCGATATTCCTAAGTTTTATGGAAATCCTGGAAAAGATCCAGGTGATCACGGGACTAATTTTCACTTGTGGTGCTCATCTAACTCATTGAAAGATGACTTAGTTCAATTGCACTTATTTCAATGCACTCTTATAGGGGGTGTAGAGAAATGGTATGCTCAACAACTCGAAGTATTCTTACTTTAATGACCTGGCTATGGTTTTCTTGAACCATTTCCAATTTCTAGTGAGATACAATGTCGGAACTCATTTGTTGGCTAACTTCAAGCAGATTAAATCCGATCATATCTCAGATCATATCCAGGAATGACAGCGACGAAAGAGTTTGATTAAAGTCAAATTCCTTCCAGCATTCTTTCTCGAGTGGTTCTTAATGTATTTGGTTCCTTACGTATCCAAAGATGTAGCAACATCTAGGGTGTCTTCTAAAGAAGAGGCTATTATGAGAGCCCAAAATATAGAATTGATTTACTCTCAGTCTGACATGTTTTACGAGATCTTACCCGATGCACCATGGTCAACTCTCAACAAATCCAAACAAAATTTTGGGTCCCATGCTAATGGAATAGTGGGATAAACACAAAGAAATTCCATGGATCTGTTGTATAATCAATTACAACAATTATCGATTCAACAGACTGTGGCCAGCCAAACTCATAGTTTGAGTTCTCCTGCAACCCAAACATCGGATGTACACAGTGTGCAATCGACAACTCCCAAGGCTAACCAACAGACCGAGGGAAAGAAGAAATGGAAAAACATGAAGGGTAAGGGGGATAAAAAGTCTACTAGCAATGTTGGTGAGGGAAAAAATGAAGAGAGGAAGGTGAAGTTTATGTGTAAGCTTTGCACGGATGACCACTTAACTCACCTATTCCCTCGGTTTGCAGAAGCCCAAAAGCTATTGGCACAACAACATCATGTTGTGTTGAAAAACACTTTTCCACAAGGGAAACATATGGCTCAAGACTCTGCATCCACGAGCGTGGTTGGGGGTAGTCAGGGACCCCCCGCTTCTAATCCAAACAACCCGGCCATAAAAACTTCCATGATGAATGTTGAAGCTCATTTATCAACCAGGACTCGTGACTACGAAACGTCAGAATCTGTTGAGAAGGAAAAAGAGGGCTCCAACCCATTGAATATTCTTCAAATTGATAATACAATGGGATAAACAATGATTCACATCCCTAAAGGTGTGTTCAAGAAGGATTCTCAAAACCCAAATGAGAGGGTTTCTCATAATTACTCCATTGTGCAGGATCTGACACAAATTACTTATGTAATGTTTACTCTGGAGGTTATCCAAAGTTTCCCCTCATAGAGAAAAGAGTTGTTGTCCACCTTGGGAGTAGCAGAACCCAGTAACTCAAGAATGATATTTTTTTTATCTCAATTACCTTAAACCTCGTATTCCTCACCATGTCTCCTTTCAGATAGTAGTGGAATACACCACATAATTGCTGACATGGAACATTTTTCATTCGGTGGTTGATGGAGGGCCATCGAGCAGCCTGAGTTGTCTCTGTTGCCTATGTTGCTTACGGATTTTTATGGTCGATCGTTTAGACCACACAGTATAATTCCCTCTTTTCCTGTGCAGTTGGAGGGTAAAATTGTTAATCCCTAAATAGTGGCACATTACCCCTTAATTGGGGAACATTACATTAATAATGTTATTTTTTTTTATGTCGGGTTAGGTCCATTAGTTGGAATGGTACCTCCTAGTATCTTGTAATTTGGAAATTTATGTGGTGTTTAATGAGGTTTCCCCCTCGAAGAGGCTTATTATCTGAAATTATATCTTTTTCAAGGTGTTGAGTACTTATTCTAAGGTTCTTTTTATGCTATTTTGATATTTGGTTCTTAACATTTGGTATTAGAGCTCAAGGTCTTGGGGTTTTGCTTCTACATATGAGACACCTTTTGATTTTATCTATATATTGTTTTACACAAAGTTTCAAAAGGAACCCCTTGGAAGATATTTATCAGACAAATTAAGGTATGTGGGGTTCAAAATTTATCTCCGGAGGCCTTATACTTTCATATATATAGCTTGTGTAATATAGGGTTTTGGAATCATCCAGAATTTAGTCATCGCGAAAGTTTCGTTATAAATTTTTTTATGTAACATTTCAAACCCTGAAATCCGAAGCGTATTCATAGAAATTATCTGGGTAGTTGTCATAAATTTTTTATCTTTTGGGGCATCCTACTTTTGTAGATACACCCTCTGCAAGATAGGGTATATGAATAGTCATATTAACTAGTGTCAAAAAAGTCTTCCAGGTAAATGTTATAACCCTAAATTGCACCAGACATGCATATCTGGAATCATTCCATCTAACTTGATATATTTTCCAAGCCATCACTAAACAAGCTCTTCTAAAAATCATTGTTTTGAAGATGTACGTGCCCTGCACCACTACTACCCATGTACACATGCCTGAATATCGTGAAAATGGAAAATTGCATAGGATAATGGTTTTTGGGCCATTACATAACCGTTTGACTACCCATAGCCAGTCACCCCAACCGTTACTATCTCTTTTGGCCTATAAAAGAAGGGGTTGGGGTCCCATTGCAGGGAGAAGCAGGAGAGCATAGAAACTCTGCCCATTTCTGTATTCCCCCTTTGCCCTAATATTTTGCAACCACATTGTGAGTTTGAGCCAGAATTCCCTTTTCCTCCATTGAAATCCCTTGCCATTTCCCTAGAGAGAACTGAAGAGGAGAAGGAGACGTGGAAGCAGTTGGTGCATTGTGAAGAGGAGCCCAAGACCGAGTTCAAGGAGCAGTGTCAGTCTCATATGGTAAGTGACTTTTGTGATATTAATATAACAAAGTACTTTTTCTGTCCCGCCAAATGACGTCTTAAATGTCAATGATTTGTTTACATTTCTTGTTTATGATGTCTAACCCACTAATCCATATGTAGAATGCATGCTTGTAGTTTCTTGTTTGTCTTTTGGTGAATGCAGTTCATCCTTGGGAGGAGACTTGTAGTCAGGAAAAAACTAAGCACAAAGGGATCGACACCAGACATAGAGTTTAAGGTATGCCTACTAGATCCCTACACTTTGTCTTTTATGTATGATTGTGGGGTAATGTCGGGATAGTTGATAAAAGGTAGGATACTTTAGACAGTTAGCTCTACCTACATTTTAGAACCCTGTTGTAGTCCATAGAGGGGTTTTCCCACTATAGAAGAATTGGCGACTGTACTAGGGAAGCCTCTAGGGTATTTGGGGATATTTCTTTTTGGGTGCTTTGAATCAGTTTATTCACTGTTTTTTGAGTTTCTGTAAGCTTCTGTGACTTTAAGGGATTCTGGTCTTCCATACCAGTACTCCCTACCTATACTTGACTATTGGTTTTCATTTTTTTGAGTAGTTACAGAGGTGTACGTGGCCTACAGTAGGTTTGCACGCATCCATATGCACCCTTCCCTTGGACAACCCACATACATACGATGGTTGTTCAAGTGTCAGTAGCATGCTTGTTGATAAATTTTTTGTAAAAAGAAGAGGTAATCATCCTCTTCCCTGTCAGGAGTCACACTTCTCAGGGGTTTTCTTGATCTAGTCCTAGTCTCTATTATAGTAGTCTATAGCCTAGGTCTGACTTCATTTTAGCTTTCTTTTGACCAAAGATTTCTTGTGTTTTCTTTAATAGGGTTTTTAGACAAGTTGGTGAGTCTACTTTGATTTGCCTACTTGGTATTGTCAGTGACTCCCTGCGATCTGTGATTGGGCCAGAATCCATTTCTTGGTCCTATCTTGTCGTCATTTTTCCCTTTTTTTCTTTGGAAGAAAAGAAAAGAATTCATTTTCAAATTTCTTGTTTTGAAGCATAAAACAATAAAACAAATATTTCACTTCTTTGTTTGGTAAAGTAGTTTAGGTTAGTTTCTTTATTTACCAAGGAAAAATAATTTTTTCTTAAGTTCTTTACTTGAATGCTTAGGACATTAAGTATCTCGTAGTCGAGTGAAATCTTGATTCAAGTTTTTCTTTTCAAAGATCTGAGAAAAGTAGTTATGAAAAGTTTGGTGAAAGAGTTTAAATTAAAAAACATTTTGTGAAGAAGAAGTAGTTTTGTTTCCAGTTTCATCTTATTCTCTCCTCTTTCGTCTCTTAAATAACATCACTAGTTTCATTTCTATTCCTTTTGACTTAATACAACCACTAAAATTAACGCTTAATTAAAAGTTATTAGAATTTGTGTTTGTAGGGTCCATCAACGTAGTCTACGCTAGAGCCTTGATTTAGGATTGGAGAGGAAACTCTTCAAGGCTACAAAAACAAACATAAGAGTCTATGCTAGGGAGTGCTTGAAAGTCCAATAACCATGAAAATTATTCAGGACCCCCCTCTAACACAGCAAGGATCTTTCAAGGCGACCGATTACAGGAAATTGTGCCCGACTCATATCCGAGAGGAGAACATTTGATTTGAAAAAACCAACCATTTTCGACCTCGAAGCGAAAGTTCTTGTTCTGTATAACCCTCCGATCACTGATCTATCAGGGCCCATCATCATATAGGGTCAACCTTACAAGCGTCAGGTAGTTTCATAAGCAACAATGGAAACAAATGTTGCTACTCCTTCAGGGAACACTCATATTTCCTCTATGACTATCACTACAGGGGGTGTTCTGCCTCTTAACCAACCGTCGTCAGTTTGGGCCACTATGGTATTAATTGCCTCTACCTCGAGCAATGGTCTGGTTTCATCTATGGCGACAATCACTGCTCCTTTCACCCAGAGTAAGACATGCCCTTCATTCTCATACAAGATGCCTGGATTCGGTACAAGGAGTGTACTTTCCTACTCCACTCTACAGGATTTAGGTCTTGGGGTAGGGAGCTCCAACACTCCTTTGCAAGGATCCATGGGGGGCACTTCAACTCCCCATAACACTTTCCCTTATGGAGTGGGTCATATACCTCCTCCGTCCTCTTCACTCAGCGGTGCTCACTAGCACTCTGCTAGGTCGAACATAAATTATAGTTCGTTTGGAGTAGGTAGTCAAGGACTTCCTTCTTATAACATGCCAGTTGGTTCGACACCATTCTCTTTGTTCAGCGCGTTTGGTAACAACACTTTCTTGTCAGTTGTTGTCTCAGTCGGGGGCAACCTCGGTTATGGAAAAATACATCCTATACAAGGTATTATTACTGTACAGGGGGGAAACTTAGGAATTCCTTCCTCACAAGGACCTTGGCATCCATGGCAGAGATCAGTTCCCTTGTCAAGGATGCCAACCGGGGGAAACCCCTTCCATAGCCAATGGAACCCCGGGCAAGGCTTAACACTTATGCCCATCAGATCGACAGGGGGAAACCCTTCCCAAAATACTTAGAATGCGACGCAAACCCAACCCTTTATGTCCTATTATGGGAATCGACCAATGACATCTCAACAAGTGTAGAATATGTATGCTGGTCATGGCCATGGTTATTACCAGAACCGTGGCCAACAACCTAACTTTTCTTGGCAACCAGGTGCCAGCCAAACTCCAGGCTCCTTTTTCCCTGGTTATAATCAACAACCCAAATTACCGTTTCTGGCAACTTTGCACTTTCCAGACATGACAAGGTTATTAATGGACCCCATCTGTCACAATATGCATTGGCCTCCTATGCTGACCAAGTTTCCTTTGGACATCCCAAAGTTCGAGGCCAAGCCTAACGAATATCTAGGTGATCATGTGACTACCTTCCATCTATGGTGCTCATCCAACTCATTGAGAGATGACTCCATCCAGTTGCGTTTGTTTCAATGCACTCTCATCGAGAGTTCTACAAAATGGTACATCGAGCTCGACCGCTCAAGATACTCTTCCTTCGACGAATTGGAAATGGATTTCTCAAACCATTTCCAATTACCTGTGAGATATGACACCGACACCAAATTGATGGCCAACTTTGAGCAGAACCATATCTCAGAACACATCCGAGAATGGAGATGTCAGACGAGTTTGATAAAAGTTCTAGTCCCACCAGCATTCCTACTTGAGTGGTTCCTTAAGTCTTTGGTACGCCAGTTATCTAAAGACATCGCAACCTCAGGGGTCTTTTCAGAGGAAGAAGTGATAATGAGAGCCCAACAACTAGAACTGATTTACTCTAAAACTAGTTTACTTTATGAAGTTTTTTCAAATGCACTAAGGTCGATGCTTGAAAATACCAGATAGAGGTCGGGACCACATGCCGAAGGTACTTTTGGTTCAGCACAAATGAAGCCCGTTGATCAGCTGTCAAATCAATTGTAGCAATTTTCAATACAGTAGACAACGACCAGCTAGACAACTAGTTTGACTGCGACCCCTACCCAAACATCTAATGTACACAATGTGCAATCGACAAACTCAAAGGCCACCAATAGCCTGATGGAAAGAAGAAAAAATGAAAGAAGGGTATGGGGGATAATAAACCTACCGATAATGTTGGTGGGGGAAACACTGAAAATAAGAAGTTGAAGTATCCATGTAATATTTGCAAGGAAGACCACCCGACTCACCAATGCCCTCATCTTGCGTAGGCCCAAAATTTATTGGCATAACAACAGCCTACCGTGTTAACAAATCTATTTTCACATGGGAAAAATTTATCTCAAGCCTCTTCAAGCATGGAAGGGGTCGGTCAAGGAACCCCTCCATCTTCGAGTAATCCTTCATCCATGAAAATGTACATGATGAAAGGTAGCATTGACATAACAACTAGGACACGTGAATACAGAATGCCAAACACCTCTTAGAAGGGTAAACAAGATGAAAACCCATCTCTTCCTCTCCAAATTGAGAAGACATTGGGAAAAAAAATGACACACATCCCCAAAGGTGCGTTCAACAAAGCTTCCCACAACCCAAATGCAAGGGCCGCCCAGAACTACTCCATGGTGGAGGATTTGTCACAAACCCCTTGTGCAATGTTAGCTTTGGAAGTCCTCTAGAGCTGCCCTTCCTAGAGAAAGGCCCTATTAGCTACCTTAGGATCTGATGAGACTTGTAATCTGGGAACGATCATGCTTGATACGACCGACTTAAAACCTTGTCTTCCTTACCACGTAGAATTTTAGATAGTAGTGGCTTACACCACGAAAATTTTTACTCGGAACATTTTCTGCACTGTGGTGGATGAGGGTGCCTCGACATGCATGCTACCTTTGGCATGTTGGAAGGCCATTGGCCAAGCTGTTTTTTCCACGTCACCTACTCTTATTAATTCTTCCGATGGTCATTCATTCCAACCACATGGAATCATCCCCTCTTTCCCCATGCAGTTAGGTGGGAAGACCATGTGCGTTGAGGTTCAAGTGGCCGATGTGTCCTTCGACTACAATCTCTTGTTAGGAAGGAGTTGGACCTACTCTATCCAAGCAGTGGTCGCGACAATTTTATGGTTCTTGTTGTTTCCACACAAAGGTTATATCGTGTCCATTGATCAGTTATCCTTCTCTTTTCTTGACCCTTCATCGGGCCTATCCACGGTCCTGATGATTGATAACCCTTATCCCGGTATTGTCAATGTAGGGGTTGGTTTGTTCCCACCTTTGATGGGTACATTCGAATACCCACCTCTAACCGGAAATGTCCACTGCATATTAGCTGTCCCCGACCATCCTAGGGCTGGAATCTTTCAAATATCATCGTTTTGCAAGACTTACTTTAATGATTTGTGGACTCTTCCTTCCCCATCAGCAATGATAGAAGGGATAGGGCACCATGGCATGTCCATGCCTTTGTCCGCAGTATAAGTTTCATACTCTATAGTCCAGTAAGATTCTTCCGACCCCGATATGATTCCCACACAGGAGTTAGATCAGCTTATCGAGCCTATATGGGCTGAAGGTTCTGTCACCGATATCGATTCTTTAGACTTCGTATTTCCCTCAGACGAGGCGATTATTGAGGCAATGACCAGTCTGGACAGACCCTGGGATGATCTTCATCACAGATCTTACTACCTCCTAGAGTTAAGAAGAATTGAAGCAATTGAATTCACTCTGACTATGACTGGAGATAAGGCTTTTCCTATCAATCCTTTGGATATGCATGTTGTTTACATTGAAGGAAATATGGCAACCATTTCTCAAATGATACCTATTGATATCTCCAGAACCCCTGGCATTGTGGAGAATATCTTCATCAGAGCAAACTTCTCCCCCGAGGAGATTTGAATCTACCTAGATATATTTAAAGAATTATGTGATGTGTTTGCTTGGTATTACGAGGAAATGTCAGGCATAGATCCAAGAATCGCCGAACATGAAATCATGACATATCCTGATGCTAAGCCGGTCCAATAGAAGCTTCGTCCAGTCAATCCTAGGAAAGAAGAAGCTATTAAGGCTGAAGTAAAAAACTACTCCAAGATGGTTTCATCTACCCCGGCCAATTGACTCAATGGGTGTCAAATCTCATTCCAGTCAACAAAAAACAGGGTATGATTCACGTATGTATGGACTTCCATGATTTGAACAAGGCATGTCCAAAGGATAATTTCCCCACACCATTTATTGACCAAATAGTCGATGAATGTGTAGGCTGTGAAGCCTTTTATTTCATGGATGGTTTTTTGGGATACAATCAGATACAGATTAAGCTCGAAGACCAACACAAAACTGCTTTCATTTGTCCGTGGGGTACATTCGCTTATCGGAAGATGTCATTTGGTCTAAAAAATGCTGGAGCTACTTTTCAATGAGCATGTATTTCTCTTTCCACGACCTCAAACACATATTTGAGGCTTATCTTGATGATTTAGCGTCACGATATCGCAAGAGAGATGATCATCCCACACACCTCTGACTTATCTTTGAGCGATGTCGCTACTACCGGATTCGCTTGAATACAAACAAATGCAGTTTTTTGCGTCACATCGGGTCGTCTGCTTGGTTTCATAGTTTCAACAATAGGGATCATGGTCGATCCTCTAAAGGTTGAGGTGATTTTTCAGTTGCCTCCACCGTGCACAATCCCTCAGCTTCAGAGTTTATAGGGAAAAGCAAACTTTTTACGACGTTTCATTGCAAATTATGCCGAGATCACAAAGGGTTTCATGTGTTTATTGAAGAAGGGCATTCCTTTCCACTGGGATGAAGCTGCTCAACACTCTTTCAAAGCGTTGAAACGCACCCTCACATCTACCCCTCTACTTCGGCCACCCAATTATAATAAATATTTCTTATTGTACTTGGCCGCGGTGGAGTCGACCATCGGTATGGTCTTAGTTTAGGAGGATGATTTGCTCTCAGAATATGTGATTTATTACCTAAGTCGAGGCTTGGTTGGACCGGAACTCAATTATTCCCACATTGAAAAACTTATGTTGGAAATAGTTCATCCTGTCCAATGGTTCTGTCATTGAATCTTGTTTCGCAAAACCACCGTCATTGCCATTGTGAATCCATTTCAATACGTGTTGACACGACGTGTGATCGACAAAAAGATCAGTAGATGGATAACTATCCTCCAAGAATTTGACTTGGATTTTGTTTCGGCGAAGTCCAAAAATTCGTTGGTCTTTGCAGAATTCATCTCAGAACTTTTGGTCGAATCAGGAGATGTTATACCCAAGGAGTCACCTATCAAAGGAGACATGTTTTTGATCGCATCTTCGGACCCTTGGTACAGAGATATACTAGTATATCTCTAGAATTTGAAGTGCCCTACCTATGCATCTCATGATGAGCATCTCCATATAAGCCATCAGGCCAAAAACTATCTCATACTCAATGACACTATGTATCGTCGAAGTGTAGATTGCATCCTTCACCGGTGTCTCACCCATGAAGAAGTGAAAATCGTACTTAACGATTGCCACAATGGAGCATGTGGCATTCATTTTTTTAGGTTGGAAACAACCCAAAATAATCTACGAGACGATTACTTTTGGCCGACATTAATCAAATATTATGTTGAATTGGTCAAGAAGTGCCACCCGTGTTAGATCTTCTCTCGGAATATGAGGGCACACCCCGCTCCCATGTTTCCCTTCACCACAGTTGGTCCCTTCACCAAGTGGGGGATTGATTACGCTACATGAAACCCTCATTTTGCAAGGGGGCACCATTATATCATCGTAGCAGTAGAGTACCTCACGAAGTGGTTCGAAGCTATGCCAACGTTTAAATATGATGGCGAGACCACAACTCTCTTTTTGTTTAACCAGATAATAGCAAGATTCGATGTCCCGAGAGAGATTGTCACTAACCATGGCAGTCACTTTCAGAAAAAAATGATGTCTGAGTTAACATCAAATCTTGGTTTGAGGAAAGAACATGCATCACCCTATACCCACAAGCGAATGGTCAGGTGGAAGCTTTGAATAAATCCCTTAAGACTATTCTACAGCGAACGATCAATTCGGCCAGGTCAAACTAGCATTTGATGTTGTATTCAACATTATGAGCCTACTGAGCATCTGTTAAGACTGAAACTAGTTTCTCACCCTTTGAACTCATTTACGGCCTGGAAGCAGTCTTGCCTATAGAGTGCTAGAGACCCTCTCTAAATTTGGTAGTACAGTTATTGCCAGACACTTCACCACTTGAAGAGCATTTATTATATCTTGAGAATCTCAATGAGCAGCGTCGGGATGCGGCCTTGGCTAACGAGGCTCACAAAAAAAAAGTCAAGTGTCAGTATGATCGGTCTATTTGTCCTCATATTTTCTCTAAAGGCGACCTTGTCCTAGTCTATGACCAAGATAAGGACCCCCTGGGGGCAGGAAAGTTCAAACCCATGTTGATCGGACCTTTCATTGTGAAGGAAGTTCTAAAGAAGGGCGCTTATCGTCTGGTGTACTTTGAGGAAATGCTTTGGCGGAGCCTAGAAATGGGCTCTACCTCAATAAGTATTACTCGTAGGTGGGTCGCCTTGGGTGACTTCTTGTAACATATGTATAGTCTTCTCCATTTTTATTTTTTAATTTTTTTTAGTTTTTGTCATTTTGGTTTTATGGATGTGTCATTTTTGATGTCATCTTTTTCACTATGGAAGATGTCAAGTGAATCAGAGGTGTTTGTTGGGTTTGCAGACGACACTATCCGGCACACTCAGAGGCTTGCTTCCGCATCTTGGGTGATTTTCACACCTCAGGTCCACTTGGTATCTTCAAGAGGTATTTGTTTAGGTGACGCCACAAACAATGTCGTCGAATACAGTGTAGTATTAGAGTTTATTTTTTATGCTTTGTCGCATGGTATCTCTCACCTTTGGGTCTACTTAGACACTTAGCTAGTTGTGTCTCAATTAAATGGGATTTACCACGTTCACCATCCTACACTACACGGACGGTTCCTTAGGGTATGTCTCTTAGAACGAAGTTTTGATTACATTACGTATATCCATGTTCCTAGGAGATTGAATCAAATCACAGATAATTTAGCTAATCATGTATTAGATTGGCACATTGCACACATGTAATAAAAAGCACACACATGCAGATGTAAATACATTTGTAAAATAGATGTAATCCATAAGACGTAAAAAGATGTAAAATATGCATATATATATCAAAATATCAGAGTACATGGGTGGGCACAAGCACCTCAAAAATATGTCTAGTAAGAGTCATGGGGCTTATGCCCTCAAAAATATACAAAACTTTCTCTTAGCACATCAGTAGCATATCCTAGCTAAGGGCGGGGCCTGTTGGCCCTACTATAGTGAACAACAACGTTTGGCAAGTGCCAAAAGAGCTAGACCTAGGTCTGTGGCACCCCAACTACATGAGGTAGCATCGACGATGGGAGATCCTTGATATTCTCCATAGGGACTGTACAAGTGATCACGGTAAGGTTCTACTCTACCCATCTCAATACTCTCTCAGCCTCTCCGGCTGGAGGCCCTCCTGCTGCTGCTGCTGG
>JZKD02S1667180.1:330617-348354 GCA_000966675.3 Picea glauca
ATGAGGTAAATGTAATGATGTGGAGGTGATATGAAGGTGAAATGGAAGTAATTGTGAAGGTTTTAGTGAATTAATGGAGTGAAAATAAGGACCATTTTGAGACTCAACAACGACATAAATAAAATAACATTACTACTATAATATGCCCTAATTAAGGGGTAATGAGCCAACATTAGGGCTTAACAGTGGTACTCTAGTCGAAAATCCATGCATTTATGCACTATACTGCACATTTCATGTGTGCCTAGGAAGCTTGATGTAAAGCTGCAGATCCAATGATTCACCCAATAAGTAGAACTATCACTTTGAGTGATAGGTTGTTGATCTTATGTATAGGCACCTGAGAACCTACTTTCTCAGTACCAGCCTCGCAATGGAGTCCAATCAACTCCTCAATGTTGTGAGGCCTGAGGGGAAAAGTGCACAAATTGACTAGATCCTCTCTCCTCGAGAAACCAGTCAGGAATTAAATGTCCTTAGTCGTTGGAGTCAACGACTACCCCTCGAGCATGAATGCCTCCACATCAAGATGTCAGTAATCTATCAATTAATTTAGCAACTTGGGTTGTGCCCTCATAAACAGACACTAGAAGAACTTTAACAACCTGCATTGTGACAAAACAACGATAGAAGAAAGGTCCTTGGAGACCAAAAAATCAATGTCCTCATGCTCTCTCTCTCTCTCCAATGAACATACATCCTACAAAATGACAAGTGGTTGGAGAGTTAACTCTTGTTTTTTTTATTTTTTTCACTTGTTTGAGGGTGTACGTGACCTGTCTTGAGGACAGTCGCGTGTGCACGTGGGTAAATTATCTTCTTCTCACGTGTACACACAGGTTGTGCTTGGACAACCCGCATACATGCAAGGTCGACCTCTTTAAAGGTCAACGCCCCCCCAAAACACAAAAATAATTGCAAAAAAGGAAGAATGAAATGAAAGAGAGGTTAGTATGTACTTACTTGGTCCAAACAGAGGTTCGTTTCATCCACTGAAGCTCCCAGAATCAACTATTTCGGAAAAGGGGTGTTTTTTTACTCTTGGTCAATTCTCAATTTACAATTGTGATAATGAGTTGCCATCTTTCTATTTATAGAATTTTTGGCCCCTTTTTGTCATTTTTTGGACCATTTTTGTCATTTTTTCTAGATTTAAAATTGTTTACTATGGTTCTTGAGTTTCTCGGGGGATGTTACAATAAGTGTTACTTTGGGTATTTGGGAAATGTTTTGACATTTGGGTCATTTTTAAAGGTCTTTTGGTAAAAAGTCATTTTTTCAACTTTGTGCATGTAAGATAGTATTCCACCTTCACTTGTTGCACCTCGTTGTCTTTTTCGCTTTTCTGTAGGATTGAGCCCACCGAATTGAGACACGGAACCCTCACTCCTGCTCTAGAAGTGTCATAATTTAGTGGTAGAGCCTACCTTCACATGGATTCCCTAGGTAGATCCTGGTTGCATTTTGGTGTCAATGTCGTCACTAATGACTATAGGCTCAGGAGTCCTTATTAGTTTTTCCTAATTACAAGTTTGAGCCTCATTTGAATGATTCATTATCACTCTTGACCTCACCCTAGAGACTCCCAAAACACAACGAGTCTTCTTTTAATCCCTTTTTAGACCCTCTAAACATGAAAATATTTCTAAGCGATCTTGTTGCCCTTCACGCTCACTAAACTAAAATTTGAAGGCACGCCTGTCAGGCGGTAGTTTACCCCTTTTTCGGTCTGGATGGTCAAAAGAACAAACAAAGGTATACTCTAGGAGCCTCGATTCTCTAGAAGAGTACTCTCAAGTATAATTTTAACCCTTTTTCAGGCCTGAGGGACTAAATCTACGAAAAAGGAACCCCCACGGAGTCCATAGTTAAGCTCTGTTCAGACTCCCTAAAAATGAAAAGATGGTCGAGTGACCTTGTTTCTTCACACTCGTTAAATTGGTCCAGAAGAACATTCCTTACAGAGTCCATAGTTAAGCTCTTTTCAGACTCCTTAAATATGAAAATATTGTCGAGTGATCTTGTCTTTGTCACACTCATTAAAATGATTTTGAATAGACACATGTTCAGTGCTAGTTTACCCCCTTTTTGAACCGGCTAGACTACCTTCGAAAAAGGTACCCCAGTGGAGTCTCCTTTTACGCTTTTTCAGACTCTCTAAAAATGAAAAACCACCAAGCTTACCTTCTCTGGGCTCGTTAAAATTACATCGAAGGATGTTATCATTGTGTCTTATTAATCGCATTTGCATTCCTGTGTCTTTGGCCTAATGTGGGCTCCATGTTTCTCTCAACTGAACCATATAAAGCATGCCTTATACGCAAGCCTTGTAGCATTTTTCCTCTACATCTTGACACCTTGACCGATGGAGGATTTTTCTCGGGTGTCCTTTTTCTGCATATGTCCCCTTGCTCTAAGCATCAATCTGTTCCTTACACTTGGAACTAATATGTCTGTGACACTCGATCCTCCTTTGTAATGCAACACTCTTTATTATTTTTCAAGCTTCCAAAAATTATTGAAAAAGACAAAAAAAAATCAAATATACCCCAAAAAGAGTAAGGGAAAAATATTTTCTTTTTGTTGACATCACAATGATTCGCCCTTGGACAAAGCACATTCTTTCATTTTTTCATCAAGCCCTAGGATTCAATATGACCTTAGGAAGTTGTTCTCGCTACGTAGAGTTATGTCCTCTTCTGTTTGGTTATTCTTCCAAACATATGGAGAGTTTGCATTGCCTCCTACATTGCCTCAAGTCCTTGTTCAAATTCAATGAAGTTCTTTGCATTGATCACCAAAATCCTCTTGTCTGTTCCCAACAAGTCGTCAAAGACCTCTGGGCAATGAATGTGTACATTGATATTACACTCCTACCCAAGTTTTGAAGATTTTTAAGTTGTTTCTCGAGATATGAAGACCTCATCTCCAGCCATCAGGGGTCATTGGCTTCCTAAAGATGGATACCATACGTGTATATCTTTTGATTTTGAGATTTAGATCCTCTGTGTACCACTCACAGCGACACTTTATATAGTTATATGACATGGATTTGTAGTGTATTTGATTGGCAGCCATAATTTTATTTCATCCTGAGCATGGGTATGCCTACCTCGATGAGACAAATTGTTATTTTTGTTGATGATACCTCCTGAATTTTGGTTCCTAGGCTCACTCGCTTCTCACATTGGTGAATATTTGTAATGTATTTCGTCTATCAGATGCTCTTCTGACCTCAAACATTAGGGGGCATTTGTTATAACCCTAAATTGCACCAAACATGCATACCTAGCATCATACCATCTAACTTGATATCTTTGCCAAGCCATCACTGAACAAGATCTTCTAAAAATCATTGATTTGAAGATGTGTGCACCGTACACCACTACTTCCCACATACACATGCCTGCTTCCCCACTACAACCCACGTACACTCACAACATATCGCGAAAAATGGAAAATTTCATAGGATACTAGTTTCTGGGCCATTACATAACTGTTTGACTGCCCATAGCTAGTCACCACAACTGTTACTATCTCTTTTGGCCTATAAAAGAAGGGGTTGGTGTCCCATTGCAAGGAGAAGCACGAGAGAATAGAAACTCTTCCCATTTCCATATTCCCCCTTTTCCCCAATATTCGAAAACCACATTGTGAGTTTGAGCCATAATTCCCTTTTCCTCCATTGAAAGCCCTTGCCATTTCCCTAGAGAGAACTGAAGAGGAGAAGGAGACATGGAAGAAGTTGGTGCATTGTAAAGAGGATCCCAAGACCAAATTTGAGGAGTAGTGTCGGTCTCATATTGTAAGTGGCTTTTGTGATATTAATATAAAGAAGTACTTTTTCCATCTCGCCAAATGACATCTTAAATGTCAATGATTTGTTTACATTTCTTGTTTAGGATTTCTAACCCACTAATCCATATGTAGAATGCATGCTTGTAGTTTCTTGTTTGTCTTTTGGTGAATGTAGGTCATCCTTGGGAGAAGACTTGCAGTCAGGAAATAACTAAGCGCAAAGGGAGTGACACCGGACACGGATTTTAAGGTATTCCTATTGGATCCCTACACTTTGTCTTTTATGTATGATTGTGGGGTAATGTTGGGATAGTTGATAAAAAGTAGGAGACTTTATACAATTAGCTCTGCCTACATTTTAGAACCCTGGTGTAGTCCATAGAGGGGTTTTCCTACTATAGAAATAAAACAATTATATCTTCTTCAGTGTGTATCCAAATTAAGTGAGACCGGTTGCATTGGACAATGGACATTCTTTAGTATTTTTGGTACAAGTTTCAGAATCAAATATTATATATTGGGATCTTGGAACGCTATACCAGTACGCTCTCCTAGAAGGGAAAAAAATCAGCAAATTGTGGGGAAGTTACCATAACTTCCACTTGGCACATCAAATTTTGATCAGATGTGTGACATTGCAGAGAAGAAATATTAGACAAATACAAAACGAAATTTTTAGACCCATAATGATCGAAACTTTGGAGATACAACAAAAGAAATATCGTCTAGCAAAACCACCTCAAAATCAAGGTTTAAAAGTGATACTTGGCCAACATGCCACCAAAAAAGGGAACTTCTACACCAATGAAACCTCTCGACATTCCTACTTTGACTCTTAATGAAGGTGAAGAAATGCGCAGGGACATAATTGATTTTAAAAAGAACACAATAACAAAATATGAACTACAAGGGATGATGGATTCAACTGAAGCTAAGTTGGAGGAAATAAATACTAATATGGATGGCTTAAAAAGGGATATCATGGAAGGATTAAAACATTTCCTAATAGAGAGGACACCTAAAAGTGAAAATGTATCCCACGAAATTCATAATGAAGACAAAAGGAAGATGAATCAAGAATGGAGAAACTCCAACTTTAGGTTGAAGACCAACCACTTTCCTAAGATCAATATGAGGAAGTTTGATGGCAAGGATCCAATCACATGGATACTTCATATGGAGCAATTCTTTGATATACATGATGTGCCACATACACAAAAGGTCTGAATTTCTTCTTTATATTTAGAACCCAATCATTTTTTGTGGTATCGATGGATTTTTTCACGCAAATCACTTGTCACTTGGTCAATTTTCATGGAAGAAATGATAGCACACTATGAGGATACAAGGAGTGATACCTTCTTTAGCCAATTGATAAATCTCAATGAAAAGGGTTCAGTTGCAGAGGACATCGAGAACTTCCAAAGATTGAATATAAAGGTAACATATATTCCAGATGAGCACCTGATTGATGTATTCATACAAACTTTAAAGGATAACATTCAACATGAGGTTCGCCTAATGCAAGATAACATTCAACATTCAACATGAGGTAGACCTAATGCAGAAGATTCACTTGTGAGGGTTCAAAAAGATTCGGTAGTAATGTCATCTCTCAAATATTAATTGAAGGTGAGTGGAGCGATCTACTATCTTGTGAGAGTGAGGAGTGAGATCATTGAGGTAAGCTTCGATAATATGTTTGAGATCATTGAGGTAAGCTTCGATAATATGTTTGAGATCATGAAAAGTAAAGGTCATGGAATGTTGGAAGGTTGCTCCAGTGTTTTTAAGGATGAAAGGAATTTTCCAGTATGAAAAAGTACCCCAAGGACAAATAAATGTTGTCTTGTGTTGATCCTCAGGTTTGATTTGAATTTGATTATATCCTAAAAATTCATCCATAAAAGAAAAAAATTTGCTTCTCGCGCACTTATCAAGAATATGGTCACTTATCAAGAATATGGTCAATGAAAGGAGTCAGGAAGTTGTCTTTAGTACAAGTCTTGTTCAGGTCTCAAAAATTCATACATACACATATGGTTCATTTTTTCTTATTCATGGGAATGGGGTTGAACACCCATTCTATCAAGGGAACTAGGTAAATGAAACCGGAATTAAGTAGCTTCTCTACCTCTTCGTTAATAACACGATGCTTCCTAGGATTAACAACACTAAGACATTGCCAAACATATATAACATCCAAATAAGTATTGATCTCATGTTAAAAAATGTTGGGGTCGATCCCTAACATATCTCCATATGAGCAAGCGAATACATCACAAAATTATTTGAAGAGATCTGTGTAGATCTGAATCTATATAGGTAAACAATATGCACTAATATATACATTCTCAATTTTTCTAGGAATTCAAGGGATGTCGATCGTGAAGGTAGGAGAAATATTCACCATGTTTCCTTCGGCATAAATACCATGCATATCTAGCAGAACCACAACATTACCGACCATCTCACTCAAGGTAGATCTAAGGTCATCTTGTTCGATCCTAACAAGCTATGGGAGGAAATAAGAGATATGATGCATATCGTCCCAAGGCCTATCAGGACCATACATGGCCTCTAAGATGGCTTCCTTTGAAGGTAAAGTATCATCAAGGAAATCATGTGGACAATATTATTGGGTGGCCCATACGGGATCTAGAATGGGATCCTCCTCATCCATCTACAAGGAGAAAGGATCCAGGTCAACAGTAGTGTTAATAATAGCCTGATACACAACATTTGTTGCTAACAACGACATTTCCATCCAATGTGTGATTGATCATCATGACATAGTCTGGGAAGTTAGGGTCCAAGGATCATTGAAATATGAAGTACGGAAATGAATAGACCTCATCGATGATGAAGACCTAATGGAAATGTCATGAATGTGATGGATTGGTGCCGTGAAATCAAAGCTACCCATGAGAGAGGAATACATTCCGACACCAACATCCTTGGTTTCCTGTATATAATTGTCAATGACTGGGATGGAAGTTCCAACTGATGCATTAGGACTAGCATGCACAAAGGACAATTGATCAATCGTCACCATTTTCCCTTCATGAGGAAAACACAAAGTATGGAAAATAAACAACATGAACATGGTCATGGCATAAGTCTAACTACTTCCTAGTAGTAAATTATAGTCAAGGGGTGCATCTATCACCTCGAGGCTTCCTCGATTTTGGGGCATAGTTGGGTAAGGTGATCATCTTTATAAATTTTACAAGGAAACTTCACCTTCTATTTTTCAGTCTTTCCCTCACCAGCATTATTATTTGATCTATCATTGTTAGTGTCATCCTTGGATTTGTTATTATTTTTCCCACCTTTATGATTATTACCTTGTATTTTCTTTCTATTCCCTCTTGGTTGTTTGTTACCATTTGGGTTGGTCGATGATTATACAGAATGCACATTCATTGACTGAGTGGGAGTGGAGGATAAAGTTGAAGATTGTCCTGCTACAAGATGTCTTAGAGACAAATCCTTCAGCTGGTTCATCACCAAGTATGTAGAATTAGAATTTTCAGAGCCTATGATGTCATCGACATGAGGCCCAATATTTTTTCTAGGGTCATAATTTGACCACAGCGCATCAGGAAGAATTTCATACAACATTCCAGACTAAGAATACACAAGGTCTAGTTGTTGGGTTTTAAAATGGCTTCTTCCTCAGATGTTACTCCATATGCAGAAACATCCTTCGAAATATAAGGAAATAAGAACTTAAGGAACCACTCCAAGAGAAATTTTGGAGGAATGTAGGCTTTTAATCAACCTCTTCCATCTACACCACTTTCGGATATGGTCTGAGATATGCATGGCCTCATCTTGGCGGAAGGTAGAAAAAATTTCTATGGCCGCATCATAATGAATCGAAAATTGGAAGTGGTTGAGAAAGAACAAAACCATCTAATTAAAGTTTTTGTATGTTCCCACCGATAGCTCAATGTACCATTTCATGACAATCCCCATGAGGGTGCATTGAAATAGTCTCAAACGAATAGAATCATCATTGAGGGAATTGGATGAGAATCAAAGATGAAAAGTAGTAACATGATCACCCAGATCCTTGCCACTATTTCCTTCAAATTTGGAATGTCCGAAGGAAGCTTGGTGGGGACGGGGGGCCATTATGGATTGTGACACACCGTGTTATTCATTAATCTCAACAAATATGGAAGATTAAGTGTGGCCAGAAAAGGGAGTATGGGTTGCGACGTCTGAGCCCATGCTCCCGGGAAATATTGGTGTTGAGGGATTGCAATCCATCCATGGTTTTGGTATATGCAATCGCCATGTCTGGTAGGTGAATATCCTCCTCCAAAATGATTCTTAAGAGGTTGTATGGGCACCATACCTGTAGGGGAAACATAACGAGGGTTATAACCATTGCCCCCAGTTGGAGGAGCTCCAAGCTAGGGATTTCCCATAGCATAAAATTGACTCCATCTGGTTGGAACTCTAGAGGGTAGAGGTCGATTTTTCATAACAAATGTGTTTGTAGGAATCAACATGGAGGAAGAAGGGGGAAAAGATTGAATATAGGAAGTGACTTGTCTGCCAGGTTGAGTACTCCATCTAGGAGCATTTAGAATATTATTAGAACGAGAAGGAAAAGGAAGTTGGCCTCCCACCATAGGATTCATTTGGGGAATATGACCTCTAACAAACGAGAGAGGAGTATGTGGAGGAGCCATGCCCCCAGGTCCAAAACTAGGATTTGCATTAGTTTTTGGAATAAAGGATGAAAGTTTCAAAGTCATATTGGGTATACCAAAATAAAAATGGTTAGAGACCAAATGTATGGACTAAGGATTGTATCCTAGCATACCAAAAACAGACCCAAAAGGGTTCGTTTGTATGGGTTGAGTAGAAACCATAGGCTGGGTAGCAGTAAGGACATGAACCCCTAGTACGACAACCATTGTGATTGAAGGAGTCAAAGAAATCCCACTAAAAATAGAAGGTATAGGATTCAAAGGACTCCCTGTGTCGCTCAGACTTGACTTAGTACCCATAAATGGATAATCACAAGTCTGGGAGGTGGAGATATATGTACCATGTTTATTAACTTTACAACTTTTAGAAGTAAACTTAAGTAAAGACTCAAAATGCAGTGGTAAATTCAACAAATGACTAGAACTACAAGGAGGTTGGTTTTCATCCATGATGACTCTAGACTTGATATGTGAAACCAAATCCTAAGGCCAACTAACAATCAGAGAGCACACCAAAATAAAGAAAAAAGTCCAAATGCACATAAACAAGATATAGTAGTTGAAAAGGGATCTCCCTCACTAGAGTAGTTATGCCTTTCCCAAGAGGGGCCTGAGACTCCCTTCAAAATATTGGAGGTATCAAAATCAATTATAAGAGCCCTCGTTGGATTAACAGTGCATTCAGTTAGATCCCCCCGAAGAGGTAATCCTCCATAAAGGTTTTGTGATGTCCGACCCTTATGTGACTCAGAGTACCTTAAAAATAAATCCTTCAAGTAACCTATGTGGTTACCTATATCAAGCAACTAAAGACACCACAATATAATAAATGAGCAGGAGAACAATCATAAGTTTGGTCCACTGTATGGGCAGGGTAACAAAACTTGAAATATTGAAAGCATCGCCTCTCATGGAGGTAAAGGTACTAGAAATACCCCCATATATAAAAGGAATCACAAAAATATATCTGATGCTAAGAAGGTATTAGAGGGCTATATTTGCAACCAACTTTTCACGACCTCGTGCTTAAATCCGGTATGAGAGGAGCCTACTGACGTCACTAATTACACAATGGGTTTCACCACTCCTTGGTTAGACACATTTTTTTAGTTTAATAGCCTTGGTGAAGTTTATTCACAAAATCATATTCCAAGGCCCTATGTCCTATGCTTGTTTGTGTACTCTAAGAAACAAAATCGTCTCTAATCAATTTTAGTTAATCGACATTACTTTTAATGGATTCTTCTTACTAAAGAGGCATGGTCGTGAAATTGGAGATATTATGACTTAGCATATGAAAGAAACGAATATAAAAATACTTCTAAGCCCTAATATTAAATTCTCAAGAGATGGTAAGATTTTAAATGTAGCTTTCAATGCAATTTCTACAATGTCAATAAAATCAAATCTTTCCACATGTGTCAAGATCAATACTAAGTAATCAAAAGAGAAAATGCCATAATGAAAAATGAGCAATTTTTAGTTTTTTTGTATTTTCAATATAAAGAAAAGAAAATGCAAGGAATGAATAACAAATTCACACACAGACCCCACTACAAGCAAAAAGATACAAGCCAAGAAGGAAACCAAGAAGTAAACACTTAGACCAATGTGCAAGGACAACTAATGAAAAAGTTGATAAGAAATAATTTCTCTCGAAAATTCAACAATTAGAAGGTTTCCTATCACTTTGTAATCACTTAACAATTAGGATAGAGACCCAAGAAGACTCAACAACCAACCAAATTCACCCAACAAACATCAAACTCATCCAATAAGCCTAAATATATGATGTATGCAACTATTTGAGAAAAAATCACGTATGTGCGCGCCCTACAGAAGGACAATTCACGTATATATGAATATGTCAAGGGAAAAGCCACGTATATATAATAGAACACTACCATGGAAATGATTAATCCAAGAAAATTAGATGCAATGAAAAAATAGGTTGCCAAGCAATCATGCAAGAAGGTAACTCAGGCTAATAGAGATAAAGTCAAGGATAAAAACACTCCAAACCCAAAACCCCAAACAGAAGATCAATCCCTCGTATGGTTTCCAATTATGTTACGAGGAAAATCTCTCTATGGAATGGGGTAAACCACAATAAATGGAATGACACGTAGAAATCAAATCTAATCCCAGGTATGCTATATACATGAAATTCTAACAAGACAAGGTCAAAATCCTACCTCATCCAAACGTTCGATTAAGACCACCATTGAGTACGCAACTCAAAGATTTATACCTGCAACTTGTCCTCATCAACCAAGATACAAAAGCATATGGTGATAATATATAATGTTAGCATATATATTATCATAATCCATTAACATACATGAAAAATATTCCCATGGAGTAATAATTAAAATATTTGCAAGATATCAATTGGACGAGAAAAGAGTATTTCTATAAAATAATCAACAGAAGTATGTAGGTGACAAATTGTTGTAACGACACATATTAGAACCGAGAAACTAAGTATCTCCAGTTGGGCCTCCACCACTTCAATCCTCCACCAAAATAAATCTCATATAAAGGAGATAATGAGGTTCTCCATCACAAAGAAGGAAGAGCTTCGGGACTCAACAATGAGTTCAGACTTTCAAGGATAAAGGGATGCAAACTCGACATGAAGTGAAATTTATATAGAGTATATTTTCTCTCAAAAGTTTAATTCTCTCCTCCTCCAAGGCTTGGATATGGCTCAATTTATATCCTTCAAATGGAACTTAAGGATCAAGTCTGAGAATTTCCAGTATATGTAAGGTCAAGGATCATGGATCCCATGACATGACATGGAAACCCGGCATAATTTTTAATTTTGAGCACCAAACCCAATGTACATGGGTTCTAGTGGAGAAACCTGCGTATATTCTTTTTTTCTAACTGCTAAGGTGTGTATATGTGGAAAAATGTGTTTTTTTGGCTTTGGAAGGTAAAAAGGGGGACTTCAAGTATGCATAGGGAAATGGAAAGGCCATCCAAGAAAGTTGCATGGGGTGGGGAAACATTATCTATAACACTTCAACATTCTCTAAAATGCTACGACTCCCTGCACCAACTATGTGGTTGAAGAGCGAGTAAGTTAATGAATTTCTGAAGTAGCACAAGGGAGGAACTAGATTTGTGAGCAACTACTTGTAAGATACAACATGTAACCTTGGTACTTCTAGAATCAAGGTAAATTCGTTAAAATACTCGTACAAATAATTTTCATGGCTACTTTCATGCATTATTGGTTTGGAATCTACTATGTTTTTATCAAGAAATGTTATATATTCCATGAATTATGCCATGCATGAAAAAATTGTCACCTATTGGGGTTATCTCATCTCATGTCAAAATTTTCTTCCAACTTAAAAACCTAAAAAGAATCAAAAGTTTTATATGACTTTGTACCTCATTTTTCCCATTGCTTATGGCCATGTTTTTGAAGATTTACCATGGGAAATACATGTTGATTTTAATTTTGAATCAATATATGCATGGTATTCATTCTTGTATAAACATAAATCCTAATACAATTTCTACCCAGTTCAAAACAATTTCATTTCAGAATTCAAAAAATTAATATTTGGATAGAGTACATCAAGGTTATCCCTAAAAGCAACTGTCCTTCTCTATGAAAAGGGTTTTATTAATTGTTCAAAGAATTTACTGTAATTATATTATTTGGAAGTAAGGAGAAGCATTTCTTATTACCATTCTACACATCAGATAAAATATTTGTTGGATAAGTATGAAGGAAATACAAGACTTGGTCCCACTTCTTCCATGATAAGAGGAAAAAAACAATTTATACCCCTACCTTGGAAAATTGGGAATTGCATTTTTAAACACATAAATCACCTTAATGAATTGTTGGGATATCATGAAAAAATTGGTTTGAAGGAAGCAAAATTTGTTGAAGGTTTTGATCTAGACAAGAAATTTACTACACATATGCAGCTAATAGGGTATTCTTCACACTTCATCAGAATTGAACAGTTTCAAGAAGGCGGCGGAGATATCTTCAATCTCCAACAATTGGAAAGCTACCAAATTCCAAATAAGACAGGAGAAGTAAAATGCATAAATGAAGGACACGGACAACAAGGAAGAGAAAAAACAAATCAAAACCCCAATTCCCCAACAACATATCAAATAAGCACTCCATCGATAATCAAAAGTAGAACCAATGGAAATGATATTATAAAAACATCAGTTGGAGGTTCATATGGCATTGGATCAAAATACCCATCGAGAAAAAGTCTTAAGAAAACATATATTACATACACTCTTGTAAAAAGAAAAAGAAATATATCATTCGTAGAACTAAATGCACCAAAAGTCTAGGAAAGTACCCGTGCAATGGATATGAATGAGATCATTGAAGAACCTGGATGGTTTGTGTATAGGTTATTAGAAACAAGAGAAATTGGTAATTCTATGATGTCCCAGGATCCTAAAATATTTGAAGAGGAATCTATCACTCTGCACCAGGCGACATACAACCGTGAAAATAAGAAATTGTTGTTGGAAAAAGTTAATACCAAGGATAAAAATTCATCAGGATGATGGAAATATTCAATTGATTGGGATGGAGTAGCACCATCCAAAATTGTAGACTTTCATGGAGTGACTAGTGAATATATATGCATTAAGACAATCAATTGATAATATGGAAAAAGAGAATTTAGAATTAAATAAGAGAATAAAAGAGTTAGAAGTTGATTTGGCACCATGAGAGTTATTTCTATAACCTTTGAGTTTGATTCAACCTACACTTGAATTGGAGGATATCCCAGAAATAAGTACAAAATACAATGGCTCATAAAGTTTATTATAGGCTATAAGAAAATATGTTGGTAATGCCATACAAAAGAGAATTGAAATAATTTAGGATATTTGGGAGCTTTTTCAAAGTATTGCTAGCTTTTCCTCTAGAATAAAAAATTTCAAAGAATACTTGGAGAAGGATTTGGAAAATGATGAATGATTTTTTAAGGAAGATGTAAACATGTTTTCAACCAAAGTCTCAAGTTTAAATGAATCCCAAAGGAAGGAACAAAAAATTCTCATTCCTTACTGTATGAAGCAGATTAATGCATTTTGGCTAAGAAGAATCAAAGAGTTAAAATAAATGATAAATGAAACTGATGTCTTAAGGAAGTAAAAAAGTGATTTATTTATTAAACTTGGTAATCTTACTAAGGAATTGTATGGTCCCAATTTATTGATGGATACCATGATCTTAACAAAATAATATTTAATGAGACAATTTAATGCTCTAAAAGTTGCTTGGGCTAATGAATTTACCGAAACTATAGATTTTTCTAAAGATGGAGTTGAAAATGGTTAGTTTGATATATCAACATGAATGATGATGTAGGTGACACATTGCATCAATCAAATCTAGATTTTAGGGAATTTTAAAATAAGGTATTTGAAATTAAAACTAAATATCTAATTATCGCGACACCTTTAAGAGAGTACATTTAGGAATGGTTGAAAAATGTGTTAATAAAAATTATCGAACCAGAAAATTAAGAAACAGTTACAACGATTATGCCACATCAACCACAACATACACCCATAAAGGAGCCACATGAAAGCAAGAAATCGTTACGAGATCTCTCCATCACAGTGAGTCAAACATTAAATTGTCCCTTTCATTTTTGTCTAAGTTCATTTACGCTACAATCATTTTTCATATTTCCTTTATCTTCTCGATATTCTATGGGATTTAGGTTGATTCTTGGTTTTCCTTGTTTTATCTTCCAAATCATTTCACTTTATGGGATCTTAGTCATCTTTGAAGGGTGAATGCATTTTATTTTCTTTAAATACATTTACCTTTGTATTTAAAGACTCATTATTGTTTTTGAAAATCCAAGAGAGCTAATTGGGATATTACATTACTGTATTCTCAAATACTTTTATCATAAGCTTGAGTTTCCAATTGTTTTATCTAGCATAATTGTTTTGGTGCTTTACAGAATGATAACTTAAAGTTCTATTTTAATTGTGGTCCATTTTCAATTCTCTTTATCCATGGATATAATTCATGTTATGATGAATGTTTTGATGGATATATCATTCCCTTATATTCGGTGTGCATCTTATCTATTTATTTTGTAAATATTGTACATACGAGTTTTTTTTTAAACACTTGGTCACCAATCTAAGGTGTTGTTTTTGCTTGAATGTGAATGTAAATATTAAGTATGTTCCTTCTCATACTTTGTTTTATTTTGTTTTCTTTTCATGGAATTTTAAGAAAAAGAGGAGCACCACCTCTTTAAAAATACAAGAGGATTCATATCCTTATGAAGTTTATCTTTAACTATGAAGCCGTATTTTCTATAAACAGATACCTATTATAAAATGGATGTTTTGAACATCTTGTTTTTTATAAAAATAAAATCTCTCAATAAAATCATTATACCAACACTCCACACTCTTTGGATCACTTTTGTCCTTCACATATTTTAACCATTTTTTTTATCATTGTAAATGTTTGAGACATATTTTCTTGTCATCAAGGTATATCGAGTTCTCCATGTGAACAATTCACCATATTTATGTAGAGATGAACTTGTCCCATATCATTGTAATATTAAAACCATTTTGAATCAAATGTTGTACATTATCTCGTATATCATCCATAAAATGTGGTGCATAATTGAATTTTTGAGGCCTACAAATTATATCATTCCCATGATAGACAAAATTTGATTTTTCAATATTCCTAAATCGGTATAAGTCATAATGGCCTCGTCTAGTTGAAGTTGAAGTCATCGTACAGTGAAGTGGAATCGACAACCAAATTTAATGCTTTGACATGGATTATTTTTTTTCTTTATATAATCTACTACTTTCATGATAATTTTCCATGTAAATGCTCGAACATATGCACATCAATAGACATATAAAAGAAGAACAGATAAAATATTTATGCATTTTTCACATAATGAACTTGAAATATATTAAGACTCACATACAATACTCAAGACTCACCTACAATACTCAAGATATCTTCCCAAAGTAGTTACTTTGATATCCTCCATTTTTCTACATTGTCTAGTCTAAACAAAAAAAATTGTCTACATGGAATTTTTCTCAATTTCTTCCTACTTATAAAATCCTCAAGTTAATATAACATAATAATTATGATTTTGTCCCATCAAACTTTTCAAGTCAATATTACATAATAATTGTGATTTGTCCCATCAAACTTTTTTTCCTGTAAAAACTTTTGTTGAAAAATCCATCATATCTTCTAGGTCGTGAACCTTGAAGTCATTAACTTATTCTCACTTCTTAATTGTTGAAATATCCATACAACTTTGCATTGAAAACTAACTTTTTTTCCTATAAAAACTTTTGTTGAAAAATCCATCATATCTTCTAGGTCGTGAACCTCGAAGTCATTAACTTATTCTCACTTCTTCATTGTTGAAATATCCATACAACTTTGCATTGAAAACTAACTTCATTTCAATAAGTATTATAATATTGTTTAATGTTTTTTTTTCATAATATGTGAAAATAACTTTATAAAAAATAATTAATTGTTTTTTTAATTTGCTAAAGTTTTTCTAAATTATTTAATTATTTTTTATTTTTTTTAAATTTTATTATTTGAAATTGAAAATTTTAGAATAATATCTAAAAGTTTAGTATAAATATAAAATTTTAATAATTATTATAAATATGTTAATTTTATTAAATCATTTTACTTTAAAATAATTAATATACTATTTATGTATTTGAAAGTTAAAAGAAAAACAACTACACTTAGCATCACACCAACTTTTATTTAAAAGTTAAATTAATATTATTTATTTATTTTAAAGTTAAAGGAAACAACTATAACAATTGAAAAACCAACTAAGAATCCTCAAGGATTTTTTCTCCAATATGGGTATGACTTTTAATACTAATAAGACTAAGGTCATGATTATTAAATCCAATAAGATCCCTTATGATACCTTTGTATATGACAACAACAACTTGGAGGAGGTGACTACATACAAATATCTTGGAATTGATATTCACCACAATCTCAATTGGAATTATAGCATTGAGAAAGGGATTATTGGGGGATGGAAAGCTTATTATGGGCTTGAAAACAATTGTAAATTAGCTGATCTTTGGAGTTGGGATAAGAAGAAACTCCTCTTTGAGACTCTTATTACACCGATTATTCTTTATGGATGTGAAGTATGGGGTTGTAGTATCTCTCATGAATCTTGGAGAAAGATAGAAAAAATACAAAAGAATTTTATAACCTATAATCTCAAAATTAAAGGAAATATGCCCTATCCCATCCTTCTCTTAGAAACGAGCCTTTCCCCCATTGAGATCATGGCTATGACTAGATACCTAATGTATAAGAACAAGTTAAACAACATGGAAGACAAGAGGATACCTAAAATTGCTTCAAAATCAAGTCATAACCACCATCGACTCAAGAGAGGATAGCATAAATACACCCTGTCTTGGCTAAACTATTGGGGAATTATGGAATAAACCATTTTGTAGAATAAAGATACTATTAAAAAAAATGTCAAATTAAAATTTAAGGAAAAAATGTGGTGTGATAAAGAGTTAGAGGAAAACAGAAAATTTAGGTATTATAAATATGTAATCAACCCTAATCTAGAAGATCAAAATTATCTGTCTGTTTTGCCAAGTGTAAAGAAAAAAATAAACATTGCTAAGATAAGAACAAATTCTCACGAGCTCCATAGTGAAACTGGGCATTGGTCAATTCCTAAAACGCCATGGGATGAAAGAGTGTGTCACCTTTGCGACACTAAGAAGATCGAAGATGAAAAGCACTTTCTCTTAGATTGTCCATCCTATACCCATATTAGATCTCATTTTCAAAATATTTATCACACAACCAACCTTCCTAACCTCTTAACTCAACAAAAGTATGGTGATCATGGAAAGCTTCTCTTAATGTTTTTTGAGCACATAAAAAAAATTCTAAAGAATCACAAGTAATCACTTACCCTCTTAAGATCCAATAGACCAATTTGGTCTTAGTGGACGTTAATCATCATCATCATCATCAATGTAAAGGATTATCTAAACAAACATTATGCATATCTATATCTATATCTATATCTATATCTATATCTATATCTATATCTATATCTATATCTATATCTATATCTATATCTATATCTATATCTATATCTATATCTATATCTATA
>JZKD02S1667180.1:348404-365123 GCA_000966675.3 Picea glauca
AAGAATTAGAGAATAAAATAAAATAAAGATATTATAAGGAGGTGGTTCACCCTAATCAAGATCAAATATCTTGAATAGCTATTGTTTGACAATACCCAAAACACCGTGGTATGAAATAATATGTCTCCTTGTGACATGGAGAGGGTGGAATATGAAGATCTATTTTTCATGGAGTCCTACATATACCCAAATTAGATTTCAATTTCAAAATATTTTTGTTAACACTAACCTTCCTAACCTTCTAAGTCATCAAAAGTGTAGTTATTTGGGAAACCTCCTTCCAAAATTTTTTAGCATGAAAATAAAATGGTAAATAAATCTAAGTAATTTTTCTGAATAAAAATTGTATATTAGGTATTAAATTGAACATAGTTTTTATTAACAATCTCTTGGTTTTCTTATGTTTGAATAGACCAATTTTTTATGTCAATGGAGTTTAATCTTCATCATATTAATATAATTTTCTATATAATTTTTTCATCAAGAGTTAAATCAATAGATATAATTTGATATATTATGATCCACTATTTATTTTAATTTTGAGTTTAGTATAGCTATGGTTTATGAACTTTAAAAAAATACAAATTATTAAAATTTCTACATTAAAAAAATTAAATTTATTAAAATGTCTATAATAAAAAGAATTAAAAAAATAGAAGAAAAAATAACATCCGATTATATTATATTATTAAAATAAATAAATAAAATTAGTTTTAAAAAGAATATTATTTGTATTTTTTCAAATAAAAATATTAAATTGTTAATTTACACTTAATTGTTTTTTTTTTAAGTAAAAATAGATGAGAATCCTTCTATTCAATCCAAGAAAAAAGTACAAAGTGATACATCGATTTGTTGATGGGAAAATACCCTCCAGAAAGAGAACATGGGATCACTTGAGATTAACCTATGCTAAAAGAGAGCCACAAGGAGTGTGTGGGAAAATCGAGATGAAACATTACAAGATAAGGAGAAAGCGTCAGGTCATTTTGTTGGTCGGTGAGGATCCTTTCTGCCTTTTTTATTACGAACATCAATCCAACCATAGGAGTTGATAGGCTCAACAACTTTCACCACCAAAACGAGATGGTTTGAGGAAATGCCATAATATTAAGTTGTTGAAGCAAACGGTGCTTCTTTGTCACTGTCTGAATTGTCTAATTCATGAGGACGCTTTTGAGTCCCTGGGAGAGGGGTTGTGGTCATGATTATGTCATTCATTTCCCCCTTTTCAAGAGGTAGGTGGAAAGGCTTAACTGCAGGAATCTGAATCAAGACTTCTGAAGCTTTAGGATTTTGTGCCGAAGTCGAAGGCTGGTGTTTTGGGTTTGCAGTTGGCTTCTGTGCAAATTTTGGAGGTTGCAAAGGCGTTGTAGAAGGTGGAGGAGTTGGTGCTTCTTTTCTATGTTGCTTGTTGTCAGAATAAGGGCTCGGGAGACTTTTGTGAAATTTTGGGTCTTTCCAACCATTATCTCTTTTCCATGCTCCATAGGTTGAGGAAGGGGTTGGGGATAGAGGATAAGTTGCCTGGAGGTGCCCTGTTTGTTGACATGAGCGGCATCTGAAGGTAGTGTTCTCATAATCGACCATCTTCGTGTAAGTATCTCCCTCAGTCCAATATATAAGAATCCTATCTGGAAGCCCTTGACTAAGGTCAATTTCAATGCCTTTCGATATCCAGTCTATGTCTGTCTTGATAAATATACCCAACGCATTGTCCAGGGTAGGTAAAAAAGATGGAGTATAAAAATGTGGGGGTAGATTGGGTAGTCTTACCCAGAACGGTGTAGTCATGGCTGTCATGGTTAGTGGATTGAAGTCGGGGAACCATATCTGCATGGAAAGACCAGATCTGCCCTAGAACCAAGGACCTTACTCTAGCACACGCTATCATTCGACTTCTATGCAAAATTTGACGATGAAGAACCCTTTGGAGAAAAGGAACAACTCATGACCTGGATACTAACTCTTGTTAACCCATTCTCTTAGCACAAAGGCTGAGGACCATAGTCCGTTGAAGCGACAAATGAGGGCTTTTTCCGAGTAGACAAAGGCAGAGCCATAGACGTGGGGATCTTCGACTTCTGTTGTTGGAGTTTCTACAAACTGCTCCACAATGAAGGTAGAGACAAAACGCTCCTTTTCTCCTAAAGTTTCAGCCTTGGATCCCAAAGGAGAGGAAATCCCTGTTTTCACAGCATGCTTGTAAGAGCTTGGATGAGTGAAGGAAGGCGCTCCTCCACAGAGATGATAAGTGAGAGAAATGGTTGCATTTTTTAGATTCCCATAGTCCTGTAGCAGAGAGCCATCCACAAGATGCCCTCCTTCAAATATTAGTACTTGAAATCCAGGCGGAGTACCTGTAGCCCGGTGGATTTGTGTTTTGAGCTAAAAAATGAACTCTGAATATTGAGCATGCAAGAAGAGAGAAGATACGACAATGGTATTTACAAAAAGGGGAAGCCTACCTCAATATTGGATCTAGTCTCGACACGATATTCAGAATGAAACCTTGATATTACATCACTCTTAACTCGATTTTTATAACAGAGCGAAGGCTGAGAATCCCCCAAGAGTCGAAGATCCCTGAGGTCTCTGATAGTTGAATGGATTTCGTACTCTAGATCAAGGAGGCGATGGTGACGGCTAGGGTTCAACACTTTCCGCGTCCACAATCTCTTCTCAGCTTTGATCCGGGCCCAAATCATTGGTTCTCTCTCACTAGAGAATGAGTTGGATCCTTGTTGGTGTTAAATATTGTTAATTGATTAAATACCCAACTATTTAATTGTCAACCCGGGGCTCGTAAACTTTGAGGTGGAGGTGCAGGAAATGCAAGATTAAAGTGAAACTAGCTTAATCTAGTGATTGAAAAGGAAAAACACAACTGAAATTGAATCTAATTAGGAAAGCAAGAAATTGCATAAAAGACAAAAATACATAACAAGCAACTAGTGAGCTCACATGAAATCAACACCACTAACTCATAATAAAGAATCCTCTACTCAATATGGAGAAATCAAGATGTTAGTATTAAATCATAAACTCTATTACATAGCATTCCAATCCAAAACTCTATAAAATGACTAACTCACTCAATCATTCACACACTTATTAACTCCATTCTTTTACTAACTCCTACTCCTTCAATAATTCTTACTCATACTCCTACTAATCCCTACTAATCTTAAATGGAGAGAGAGCACCCCTTTATACATGAATTTCTTTGAAAAGAGGATAAACAACTAATAAATGTAGATCCACTTTCCTCTCAGGTAGGTACAACCAATTTGCTAATAATTACATAATATTTATCTCTACAAATCCTCACAAATCCTATCACAAATCCTTAATATCTTTGATAAGAAATTCTATCCATATCTCCATGATCTTTGTCCTTTGAATAATCTTGAATAATTATCCTCAAATCTTCAAAGGTTGGAGAAAAGATTCGAGAAGCTTGAATAATCCTTTTATTGGAGTCTTCAAATATTCCTACACATTACAAAACTAATCCAACTTTGAGATATAGATGAAAATATGTCAATTTTCTAATGTTTAATCACAAATTCTCTTTTAATACTAAAATAAATGATTTGGAAAATAATAAGGCTAAACCCATATTTAATTATGAAAATGGTATTAATGAATGGTTTATGGAGTGGTAGAATATCGATAAATGTGAAGAATGGTGAAAGGAAAATAGGATGAAAATATGACCATTCTGAGACTTAACATACCCCCCAACTGAACGTGTTGCATGTCCTCATGTAACCTTGCATACAAACTTTTCTTCTCAATTTTGGTTCTGCATGATTATATTTTTTTAACAATAAAGAGGATGAAAATTCCCCCCCAAATAATCTTGTGGCATGTTCTCATACAACCTTGCATGGTTATTATTTAGGAATTTTGGCTTCTAAATGAAATCATTCCATGATGTGAAATACACAAGTAACAGTTGTGGTTTCTAATGGTTGGTTCTTGTGTGACAACCATGAATATAACGAATGTCCACCCCGCCCCCCCAACCAAAGATGTGTTATGTGTATGAAAAGGAGAAAGGAAGTGGAACATGGTGAAGGAATTTTCCAAATTCATTCACTCTAGAATGTAAGGAATTGCATGATTAAAGAGTAGAAAACAACATACCTCCACTTACCCAAAAAGTAGATGAACCATACAAGAGGGATGTCGCTTGTTATGAGGGAAAAACTCTCTATGGCCAAAGTAAACCACAATACACAGGTATGACTGTAGAAATCTACTCAATTCCAACATATGCTATATAAACCAATGTGCAAGCGAGATAAGAAACAAACCTACCTCATTCCAACGTTTGATGATGTTCCACTATTGAACAGTTCGACCCAAAGCTTTATACCTGCAACAAGTTTTCAACAAACAAGCAGAGCAAGTATATAGTGATAATATAAAGGGGTTAGCACATGACATAGGATAATCCATTAATAAACATTACAAACATGCCCATGGATAATAATCATTTATTTGCACGATACCAATAGGACGGGAAAGGAGTATTCCTATCAATAAATGATCAACAGAAGTGATAACATTACAGACTTTCGTGTCGGCATGGCTCGGAACGAAGAAACCAAGTTCCTTCCAACTAGGTTTCCACCACTTCAATCCTCCACCAAAGGCAAGCTCATAGAAAAGAGACAATGAGGTTCTCTCAACAATAGGGAAAGAGCTTGGGGGTTGAACACTATGTTCAGACTTGAGGGACAAAGGGATGTAGACTCAATATGAAGTAATTTCTCTAGAGTAACTTTGATCTCAAATTTGAATGTTTTCTCCCCTTTTCCATAGCTCGGAATTGTGCTCTTATAGCCTTCAAAATGCAATTGAAGGGCCAAGTCGAAACATTTCCAGTATAAGTAAGGTCAAGGATCAGAGATCTCGTGTCATGACATGGAAACCCGACTTCATTTTTGTATTTTTTGGCACAAATCCCGATGTAGGCAGGTTGTAGTGGAGCAGCTTGTGTATACGCATGTTGTATAGTATATAGGGCGTGTACATGTGGAAAAATATGTATTTTTAGCTCTGGATTCATCAAAAAAGGGATGACAAGTCTACATAGGGAAATGGAAAAAGGCCCTATGTTCAAGATAGCAATGGTGAGGAAACTTTTTCTATAACAGATGCCCCCTACTATGAGATCAGAGAAGTATCTGCGATGGCCGAAATACATTATAAATAAACCAGAAGTGGAGTGGTGTAAACCCAACTAGAAAGACTAGTTGCTCATTACATTCTGTATTGACTTTAGATACATGGATTCTAATAGAATACAATGCATATCCATGTGGAAAATATACCAAATAAGTGTTTGTGGCCATGAATAGGAAAATACAAATGCAGTTATATGCCAAAATCTATCATAATCACGAACAAGGCCCAGTAGAACCAGTCTCAAAACTAATCTAAAGATATTTGTATACAATGGAGTATAATATGATGTCCCATGATTATTGAAGTCAAATAGGTGTTGGTCCAATGACAAGGAAGCAACAGCTCAGGGAAGCTACGGACACATAGTGATGTCTTCAAGTCTTCTACACATTCGCCAAAGGTGCAAGTCTACATCATGTGAATAAAGGAGTTGAGGTCGAACACAATGAGACATCATTTGATTACCAGTCATTGAAGTATACCGTTAACAAATGTGAGAGAACCTACCAATAATGAAAGTAGGTATCAAGGCACCAATCACATTCCTACAAGTGTGAATAAAGGAGTCAGATTCGAACACTTGAAGAATCCATTGATCAGGAGACATTGATGTATACCCATTTGTCAATGGCAAGAGAGCCTGCCACTAATGACTGCAAGCCTCAAGGTACTCATAAAAGTCTAGGTCCCATATCCAGAATAAATGAGCTAAATTCGATGGAAAGAGACTCGTTGAAAGGAGAGCATTAAGGCATCTCTCATCAGTCAGCACAAGGAACAACGAAAGAGCTTCATAAATTGGTGGAGATAGGATGAAGAACATGTTCACGAACCAATGACCCTGTGTGTCTTTCACGTGTACCAAATGCAAGCAGTACACGAAAAAGACACTATGAATAGTAGCCAATGATGAAAACCTCTGACAAAGGCAAGGAAACCACCAATAAGGCTAATGGCATCCAAGACACTGCATGAATCCCAAAGTGTGAATAGATGTCTTGCTATCAAACACAAGGGAAACCACTCAGTCAATGATCAATGATGAAATGTCGACTGTTGGGTTCAAGGTGACCTACCAATGATGAAAGTAGGGCTAGGTTGCATGATAAGATCATAGTATCATGTGATTCTGAGACAAATTGAGGGTATGGCCGACATCCAAAGTCAAGAGTTCTGAGGAATGGCCGACATAGGTTGATAGACTTCCCTTGAACAAGAGCATGAGACATATGGTAGACTCCGGTAGCATAGACTCAATGATGTAACTATTAGATGTAGGAGGCATCAATAATGTTCTCTATAGGGACTGGAAGAGTAACCACTCGGTATAGAAAACTCTATAACTAGATCAGCTTCCTAAGGCCATGCTAAACACAAAATTATGATGACACAAGGACTCAATAACTTTGTGCTCTATTCAATGGTGACACGACTGCTGCCAAATATAATATAGTACTCCCTTCCTGCCCACCTTTTTTTGTTTTTTCATAACAAATGAATTCTATGATACAAAGGACGAAACGAGTGTCGTAAGTAAGCAAAACTAGTTCCAACAATGGAACGTACCTATGCTTAATTCAAGGAAATGTATGCAGGAGATGGACACTTGGGGTGATGTTCCCTCCAGGGTATACGGTGTCAAATTGAGAAGGATATAAACAAGGCTCTGATTGGTTGAGGATGCAAAAACTGCTTAGGCAACCATTTATAACGCAAAGAGAGAACTAACTAAAGGCTCAATACTGCAAGCAAGGGCACGAGATGCAATCACAACTTAATGCCAAAAAATTCTTTTTTTATGTATTTTAGTCTACTTGGTGTGAAAAAGGGATAAACCTGTGCCAAATAGACGTATTTTCAAATCCAATTTATGAGTGTGAAAAAGACAAGTTCACTCGGCGATCTTTTCTATTTTTGGTAAGGATTTGGAAAATAGCTTAACTAATATTCACAACCTTTCAAATCCAATTTAACGAGTGTGAAAGGGGAAAATCACTCTGCAATATTTTCGGTTTTTAGACGAGTTAGAAAAGAGCTTATCTAAGACTCTTTGATGTTGTTCTAATCAACATATAAAGGGGGAGGCTAAGGCTCCCATACCGGTCTTCTATGGAAGGTTAGTATCTTAAGGATAGATGACAAAAGCTTGGGAAAACCCAAATCTCTCCAAGTTGAGGAGGATAAAGTGATAACGGAGTATATAGTCTTTGTGATGGTTCGAATAATGTCTCTTACTGGAAAAGACATAGGTGGGGGTATGGGATGCCCCATCAAGTCATCCCAATTGAAGGGAACCTCATTAGGACTTGGAGAGAGAGCATTCGAGGGAAGAATAAATCTCTCTCGTTCAGAAGGAGAAAGATCTGGCATGTTGATGATATGACTGAAGGATGTATCATTCTCTATACAAAGAGTGGGATTGACTAGATATTTCACTAGTATGACCACCTCTTCATATCTTGGCTGAAGAGGATGTATGGTGATAGGTATAGGATGCACAACATCCTTGACAATGGGGGTGAGGTCAGGAGAAGGTAGCACCATGTCGCTCGAAGGAGGAATAGAGTGTGGGGAAATGACAGATGTCTCAGAATCAGAAGGACTCTTGGGAGAGCTCCAATCTCTCGGTATCTTGGTAGTAGTTGGACATAAACGAGTAAGGTGACTTCCTTCACAATTCCTGCAAAGGAATTTAGGCTTACGTCTGAGACGTCTAGGCTTCTCGATGCCCCCAACGTTGTTTACAATGGTTGGCGACATGCTCTCATCATGACTAGCAGAGGTAAGAGAGTATTCTCCTATATGATGAATAGAGGTTGGAGATGTGACACGACTATGATTCAGGGTGAATAGGATGGTTCCCCCAACATAATTGGCAGAGGTTGGGTGCAAGTTGTCGACATAATTTGTAGAAAATGTTGACCCATCTCCGACGTGACTGGCAGAGGTTGGTGATGGAGCACCAGTATGACTGACAGTGACTGGGCTAGCGAAATATTGTGGCATTTGATGCCAAGGTCCCTGGAAATATTGGTTTTGAAACATTGCAAGCCAGGAAGGATCCTAGTGTATCTCTTGTCCCTGCTCAGAAAGGTGGTGGCTTACGCCAAAATGGTCTGAAGAGGTTTGGATGAGCATCATCACCAAGGTCTGTGAAGAGACAAAAGTAGGATAGTAATTATTCAAGTGATGATACATGTTGCCCCCTTATGAAGGGGTCCCATAAATAGGGTAGCTCGAACCGTAAAATCGATTCTCCCCATATGAAATACATGGCGGTACTTGAGGACCTGTCACAGAAAAAGTGTTCAAAGGAACCAACGTGGTAGACGAAAGATACATGGATGGGGCATAATAAGTGGGATAAGCACCCATCTAAGCACTGGCTCCTGGAAGAGCATAGCTATCATTGGATCCATAAGGGGGAAGGTTCCAACCTCCCATGGGGACACGACTCATATCAAATGAGGAAGTAGGCATCAGAGCCATGGTGCCCCTAGATCCAATGCTAGGATTCATATACGTGGGCCAGGGAGAGGATTGCATGGGTGAAGGCATATCAATAGAAAAATGACTAGAGACCCAAGGCGGGGACTAAGTCTTATAGTTTTGCATACCATTGTGAAAAGAGGAAGGATCCGTCCCCATGAAATGAGTAGGAATCATGGGATGGGTAGCAGTAAATGAGGGATCAAAAGAAACTCTACTATCCATGATGATGAAACCTAAAAGAGACTCCTAAGGCCAACTAATATTCAAAGAGCATACCAAAAGTCAAATGACCAATATGCATGTAAACGGGCTAAAGTGGTTGAGTGGCATCCCTCGCTAAAGAAGGTATGTCTCATCCAAGAGGGACCTGAGACTCCTCGCTAAAGTTTGGAGGTAAAATAATTAGGTAACATGAGACTCCCTTGTGGCCTTAACAACCAGTCAGTCAGATCCCCCCAGAGAGGTAATATTCCATAAAGGTTGTGTGTTGTCTGACCCCTATCTAACCCAGGGTACAAGCAGAATAACCCCTGCAAGTAACCTATGATATACCTAAGTCGAGCAACTAATAAACCACTATATAACCGATGCACAAGCGAGCAGTCATAAGTATGGATTACCATATGGGAATGGTATCAAATCCCGAAACCTTGAAAGCACTGCCTCTCACAGAGGTATGGGTACTAGCAAGATTCGCAAATATGAATAAATCCAAAGAAATATCTCTGATGCTAGGCAAGTATCTGGGGGTTATCCCTTCAACTAACTTCGCATGACCTCGTGATTAACTCCGGTGTGAGCAGATTCTCCTGATCTTACCAATTATACAATGGACTTCTCAACTCCCTGTCTCAGACACATATGTTGACTTAATTTCCTTGGAGAATTTTACTCACAAAATCCTATTCCAAGGCACTAAATCCTAGACTAGTTTGTGCACCCTAAAAATAGAATCGTGACTGATCAATTTTAGTTTAAAGCATAAATTTTATTGGCCATGATTACTCAAAAGGGTATGGAAGTGAAACTCATGATATTATGACTCTACAAGAAAATAAATATAAATATAATGCAAAGTCTAATTTTAACATTTCAATGAATGTTATGCGCATAAAAATCGGTGCAATTTTCAATTTCAACTATGCAATTCAGAAGTAAAATGCAATCTTTCACTAAATTCACTAAGCTAATGATAAAGATTCAGAAGAAAAAATGCAAAGCAGTGTAAAATGTCTATTTTTTGTATTTTCAATATACTAAAAAGAAAATGCATGGACTGATAAGCAACGTGATATATAAATTCTACTGTGTATAAATAGAATAACTCAAGCAAAATACGAAGCAACCAAGCAAACAACCCAAAGTTCAAGGACAAATAAAAAATGAAAAACAATGAGAAAGACTCCACCCAAAAATTCAACTCCAAATAGGTTTCCTATCAACTTAGAGAATCTTAATAGGCACTACAGAGACCTAAGAAGGCTAAGAAACTATCAAATCCCACCCAACAATCACAAAACCAAGAAAATAGGGAAGGAAAATTTGTATACACAACTGTTCAAGAAAACAATGTGTATATACATAGATAACAGTGAGACATCATGCGTGTATACGCTACTGTCAAGTCAAAAGGCACATATTGGCTTGAAAATAAGGCCAAGCAAGGGAAAAAGGCTAAAAAGTCAGACCCATAGTGAAAAGAATCTGTCAAGCAGTCATACGACAAGAAACACAAAGGAAAAAGAGCAATGCAAGGAGAAAAAGTACTTCAACCCTTAGAAAGAATATCTCTCCCCAGTGGAGTCACCAATTTTGTTACGAGGGAAAAACTCTCTATGGCCAGGGTAAACCACAATAGACAGGTATGACTACAAAAATCTACTCAATTCCAACATATGCTATATAAACCAATGTGCAAGAAAGATAAGAAAGAAACCTACCTTGTTCCAATGTTTAATGATGTTCCATTGTTGAGCACTTTGACCCAAAGCTTTATACTTGTAGCAAGTTCTCCACAAACAAGAAGAGAAAGTATATAGTGATAATATAGAGGGGTTATCACATTAGATAGGATAATCCATTAATAAACATTATAAACATACCCATGGATAATAATCATATATTTGCCCGATACCAATAGGACGAGAAAGGAGTATTTCTATTAATAAATGATCAGTAGAAGTGATAACATTATAGACTTTCATTTTGGCACGGTTTGAAACCAAGAAGCCAAGTTCCTTCCAACTGGGTCTCCACCACTTCAATCCTCCAGCAAAGGCAAGCTCATAAAAAAGAGACAATGAGGTTCTCTCAACGATAGGGAAAGAGCTTGGGGGACGAACACTGTGTTCAGAGTTGAGGGACAAAGGGATGCAGACTCAATATGAATTAATTTCTCCAGAGTAACTTTTCTCTCAAAGTTGAATGATTTCTCCCCTTTTCCATAGCTCGGAATTGTGCTCTTATAGCCTTCAAAATGAAACTGAAGGGCCGAGTCAGAACTTTTCCAGTATATGGAAGGTCAAGGATCATAGATCTTCTGTCGTGACATGGAAACCTAACTTCATTTTTGTATTTTCTGGCACAAATCTCGTTGTACGTGGGCTGTAGTGGAGCAGTCTGTGTATACGCATGTTGTATAGTAGATAGGGTACGTATATGTGGAAAAATATGTATTTTTAGCTCTAGATTCATCAAGAAAGGGATGACAAGTCTGCATAGGGAAATGGAAAAAGGCCCTCTGTGCAAGATAGAAATGGTGAGGCAAATCTTTCTATAACATAGTTGCCGCTAGATTAGGAAAAATGTGACTATCGTTGTCGCTGACTAGATCATGGGATGTGAAGTGAAGGAATATGAATTGTTGATTGGTTGTATGAATCAAAAGATGAAGTATGAAAGTGGAACTGTGGTACTCTCATATGGATGGAAAAATACTGTTGCAACTGATGATGGAGTCATGGAAAAGTGTATAGTCTTCACCTGTTGTTAAACGTGTTGGTACAATTCTAGTCTTGCAAATGAATGTGTTGATGTTGAGCATGAAAAGAAGTCATTGGATTACCGACCATTGATGAATGTCATTAACCAATGCGAGGAAAACTCATTATTGATGTTAATGAGTGCCAAGGTACCTAAGCACATCTTGCGAAGTGCGAATGAATGAGATGATATAGAGGCACTTGCAATATCTAACAATCAAGGGACATTGATGTATTCCCATGATTTTCATTGAGAGAACTTTCCATTAAGGCATGTAAGCCTCAAGGTATTCAAAAGGACTCTAGTCTCTATCCCATATAAGTTGTTGAGGTTGATGGGGCAAGACTTATTGAAAGGTGGGCCTTAAGGAATCCCACATCAGTCAATGCGAGTTGTACAAAATGATTGGTAGGACTATAGATGAAAAGATCTCGGTAGAAACAGTGTGTATGAAAAATAAAGCAGGGTAATGTAGTCATCAAAAGGGAACTGAATGGTTTTATTTGCAAGGAAAAATGAATGGCAAAATAAGAAAGAGATGTATGAGACTCAGAAAGATAGGCGTATGTGAAGTCATGATGGATAAAGCAATGAAAGGTGGACTTCAAAACATGGATGAAGAGTAAGCTTGGAGGGAGAAAGGTAAATGATCATGTCATGGTGTAATTGGTTTTCTGAAATATGGCGGAGTAGCGACAAACGTCATGACATGTGCGGTGAAACATTTAGCTCCTTCAAGCTTTTAATAAAGCATGTTTTTTCTGAAAATTTTTGTGATTCTCAAAAATCACTTCAGCCATGAGACTGGACTGTCTTCGAACCTATAAAATCTTAGTACTAATCCTCTTGCCCCATTTGTGCGCAAGTTTCGTCGTCGATTGTTGTTTGAAGTTACTCAAGACACCAAGTTAGCTCAATTATTTTAATATTGTTTTCAGGATTTAGGAAATATCCATTTGCAATTTCTTTTTAATTTTACAATTTTTTTTCTTCTTTTTATTATTATATTTTTTTATAATAGAACAAAACAATTAAAAAATTTATTTTTATTATTATAATAAAACAAAGCAAATAAAAAAATATATATTATTATTATAATTTTTTTATAACAAAACAAAACAAATAAAATATAATTTCTTTAATTTTATTTTGGTTAGTTTATATATATATATATATATATATATATATATATATATAAAAGTTTTATTATGTTAATGTTTTTTTTTTAATCTTTTTAATTGTTTTGCTATTAAAGCGAAGAAAAAAAAACAGTTACAGGAAAGCTAGAAGGCATCCAAGTGATAAAATCTGAAACACATCCTTATGCATATTTTGGAAATCTCAAGAGCAAACCCTTATCTCTGGGAGATCTGCAAAGATAAGGTTGCTACCTGGTTGATCTTCAGTCCTTCCATTTGAGCCTCTTCCAGATGCTTCCATCCTCATTGAATTGAATGCAGTGGTCACTTTCTCGGGAGGAGATCTCAACTTCCTGAAACCGATCTTGACCACATCCACGCCTGTGCACTGAGCATACGCACACCCACACCAATATGCAACGCCATCACATATTGGATCAGATCTGAAACAACTTACCAAACAAGAACCAGACTCATTTTTCTCATCGCAGACAGATCATCTTCTCGTTGGTGTGTTTTGATTGCAGGTGGAGATGGATTGAAATAAAACAATGAAAATATTAAGCTATGACATTTATATCGAGAACCAGAAGCACTCGTTGCCTGATTCAAGTGGGTAAAGAAAGGGCCTGCGCTCCATGGTGGGAAATTTTGATTTCATTCTCAGGTTCTAACAACACGGCTCTTAATAAACAATCTAAACATTGCAGGGCTGAACTGAATGGTCAATATAATCTCTAAGATTATTTTATTCCGATGGGATAAGTTCCAGAAAGAGCACTCTAATATCAACGAAGAAAAAAAATATTATAAGAAGCATGGCTCCCACTACACTGAAGAGATATACTAGAACTTTCCATTGCAATGTTGAATAACCAGTAGTGTCGTTGTTCCCTCTACAGTTTTTCATTGAATACATCTCTATTGTTTTCTTCTTTATTCCTCTGAACTTTAACTAAATATTATGACAAAGGTTGTTATAATAATGTAGATTTGTATAAAGGTGCCCTCGGTTTTCTGCCATTGTTTCCAGGTGGAGAAGAGGGAGAGATACAACTAGTGTGAAACAATTCACTAGTCCCAAAGGTAAGTACAACTGATGGACAACAACACGTCTTGGAGGTGAGGTGGCCCAATAAAGAATCTAAACACTTGTGGATCTTCATTTTGTATAATTTTTTAGCCACAACAGTGATGGTTCCAAACCCTGAACCTTGCCGATGAGGGTGGATTATAGATTGTCTACCGAGGACCCACTGAGAATCTAGTGGCTCTGCTTCCATTTGAACTCAAATTCACAATTGTTGGAGCTATTTCTGTAGCCATTGCTACCACTATAATGCCCACCGATATATTCATAGCCACTGGGGGAACTAGATTCGAGATCTCTATGTGCCCTGGACCTCTGACCCTTATTAGATATGTCACCAAATTGACATTTCCTCAAAATAGACCAATCAAGGTGCTCATCGAGATACAGGGCATATGTGCGTACAAGTGTGGAATAGTCCCAAGAATTTTAGTGTGAATCGTCCCTAAAATCATATAAATTGAGCAGGTGTGCACCACGCCTCATTCCCTGAAGAACTTCTTGCTAAAAACTTGGATCACGATCCTGAAATAACCTGTGAATGAGCATCAGTGCCTTCATTGCCACTATACAATTGTGTGTTTTTCTTATCCTCTTGGACAGACTGTGGACACAGGAACTAACATAACCTCTGGAATAAGAGGTGAGGTGCAAATGATATAGCTTCCACCCAATGATACACCAAACTCTTAACAAAGTAGATTCAGTTGATGAACATAGAATTTTAGGTTTTGCCTCTTTACCGATCACCGCCTCACACCCTGTATTCTGGAATATGCATTGCAAAAGCAATTTCAATACACTTTCACTAATTTCAGATCTTTTTGACATTGTGAATATAACTAGACAGACTGATCTGCATGTTTTAATTGTTTTGTTGTTTTGCAGGTTTGCATGGGTAGTGAAACAAAGGCCTTGCATAATTCAGTCAATCGCAATATTGTGAATTTTTTTTTTTTTTTTTAAATAAAAACACAACTATAGTTTTTTTTTTTTTACTTTCTGTTTTGGGTTTTATATTTATATTTTTATTTTTTATCACTTGTTAAAAAAAAAAATTGGAAATTTTAAGAAAAATTCAAATGAAAGTTTTTAGCAAATGGAGATCCATGTTATGTTTTTTTCTGAAAACGTTAGACATCCTACTTTCTGATCCTCGAAATATCACTAAGAACGGGAGGACATCATCCTTATTCAAAACTTATTCAACTTATTCAAAACTTAACGCCAAAACTGAAAATAACATCCTACCTACTCTATGCTAATTAGAAGTTGGAAATTAGTTACGTGTAAGAACATTTCCAATTTAACCATTTGCGTAATAGGAGCAAGAATATATTCACACACGATTTCTAAAATTGAAAACTAAAATGCATAGAAGTGTGTGAAATCAATTGCGGTAAATGTGACACAGAGAAATAGGGAAGAAAACATTGAATTGTCCTAATACTCGCTTGAAACCAGTGTTCAATGAGGCTTTTGTATGTGTGATTTATGTTCTGATTAAGCTTACTTGCATTCTCTTCTTGGTCCTCCTCGATCTCCTATTCAAATAGTTGTTCCTCATTTGATTCTTCGAGTGTCCATTCTTCTTTTTCTTCAAGAGGAGAGGCTAAGTCCTTGACTGCTATCAATATCTCATCTTCTTGAGAAGATGAGATCCCAGCTTTTGCTAGGATCTGAGAAAGTTGGTCCAATGTTATATTCATTCTAAAATCATCTTACTAGTATTCAAATGAGATATTTTATATAATAAAATGTAAGAAAACCGATTATATACATGAAGCGCCACCATGCTACTAGGACCCTATTGTCACCAAGTTATCTGTTCACACAAGTCGACTTCACTTCTCATATATAGAAAAAAAATGGCTAATTCTAATAAAACACAAATTCTAACTACTAACAGGAAGAGGACAACCTAACTTTGGAGAAACCCAACTAAAGTGGATGTGTGGTCTCTTCCCTCACGTTTTACTATCTTCTCTCTTCCCTTAGGTCATCCTTAAAAGCACACCACACTTGCATGAAAATAAACACACTTGCATGAAAAGAAACAATTAAGGATTTGGAAAAACAAAATCAACTTACTTATGCTCTAATCCCTTTAGCACCTCCCCGACAATGACGCCAAAATGTTGGTGTTAAATATTTTCAATTAATTAAATACCCAACTATTTAATTGTCAACCCAAGGCTCATAAACTTCAATGTGCAAGCGCAGGAAACACGGGATTAAAGTGAAACTAGCTTAATCTAATGATTGAAAAGGAAACACACAACTGAAATTGAATCTAATTAGGAAAGAAGGAAATTGCATAAAATACAAATAATACATAACAAGCAACTAGTAAGCTCTCATTAAATCAACAACACTAACTCATAATAAAGTATCCTCTACTCAATATGGATAAATCAAGATGTTAGTATTAAATCATAAACTCTATTACATAGAATTCCAATCCAAAACTCTATAAAATGACTAACTCACTCAATCATTCACACACTTATTAACTCCATTCTTTCACTAACTCCTACTCCTTCACTAATTCTTACTCATACTCCTATTAATCCCTACTAATCCCTACTATTCTCAGATGGAGAGAGAGCACCCTTTTATACATGAGTTTCTTTGAAAAGAGGATAAGCAACTAATCAATGTAGATTCACTTTCCTATCAAGTAGGTACAACCAATTTGTTAATAATTACATAATATTTATCTCTACAAATCCTCACAAATCCTTAATATCTTTGATAAGAAATTTTATCCATATCTCCATGATCTTTCTCCTTTGAATATGCTTGAATAATTATCCT
>JZKD02S1667180.1:403712-426604 GCA_000966675.3 Picea glauca
GACCTCGTTCTCGATCGCCACAAACACGCTGATAGAACATCAAAGGTTGAGCACTTGCCTTGGCCTAGGGCTCGTCTCTTAAGCGACTCGATCTCCTTTGGCCCGAAAAAGAATGAATTGTCGGTCATATCGTTCATGTTCACCATCTTTCCATCCTTGTATTCGATTTGATCATATTCAAAGTGGGGGAATTTAACTACGGGATTCGTCCGGGGTCGGAGGATTTCTCTTTTCCAAACTGGTCGAACTGAAGGCCTCGCCGCCCCCTTGACAATTTCGGCGAGAGCGTTCATGAACTGAACGAAGCCAATGGCGTCGCTCATGGCGTGATTAATACGCACGGCGAATATGAACCCTCCGCATCTCAGACGACTCGAAGAAATAGCAGCCAAAGCCACTGCCCATAAAAATGAAGAATAACATGAATTGAGTTCATTAGGCATAGTGAATTGACCTGAATATGGAGGACAGGAGAATTCGTAATAGTCAGGGAGCCCGGCACGTTGATCAGCAGATCATCAAAGCAGGGGAAAGGTGGGTGGAGGTCTCCGAAGTCTTCGAGAGCAACGCCCGCATCTGCTTCCACAAACAGAACGCCTTCGCCAGTGCACTCCACCACGAGCTTACCCGCGGGGGCATCTAACAGCCTTCCGGCATAAGGATAGTACAACACCAGAACCTTCTCTAGCCCTTCCCGGATAACTTTGGCGGGATCCTCGCCCTTCCTAGATGGGTCGAAGCGATAGAACTGAACTCCGGTACTATGAAATCTCAGAGTCGCTTGATCATCAATATTGGAAAGGTATAGAATTTATTTCGGAGTAGGGAGGGAAGGAGCGACGAGGACAGCGGGCTTTCGGGTGACCTTGAAATTCAGAGATGCCATGAAAACAAAGTTATCAATAGTCAGAGAACGCCTACGAAACGAAAGCACGCAATTGAGAATCAGAAGAAAAGGCTGCACCGCGTTACAGGCTTGAGGCCAGAGAAATAGAAGATGTGGGATTTCAAGGCGGATAATGTGCTGAGACTTGCGTGTGGTGACACTGTTTATAAGCGTCTTGGCTTGTAGTGATCTCACCAGGCGGATCAATAGGGTCAACCATGAAAGACTAATGCCGCTTCTAGACCCGTGAAAGACTTGTTGCCAACAACCGCCTATCGAAAATGGTCGTGAGAAGATTCGGAGTAATGGTGTGGTTCTGGCTGCATCGTATCGGAAGTTGTTGTTGTCAGGAATTACGGAGGATTTTAACTTTTATAGTTGCTACATGATCGCATCGTGAAGGTTAGGTGAAATTATGAATTGTCGAGACAATCCAGACCGCACGTAGATAATTTTGTACTCTCAAATTAACTTTGAAGTTAGAAATCGAGCTGTCATATGCAGCTATTCAAAAAAACAAGTTGAGACGGAGTACCCTTTTCCAAATTCAGAGGTGTCATCTTCAATTTTAAAATATAAAAGGAAACAATGCAATATAAGGAAACCATGCAAATTAGGATGGTAGGTGTTTCATTTTTCTCGGTTTTTTAAGGTATCAAAGAATTTAACCTTTCATCTTAATGTGGAAGAGCAATATATAATAGTCTATATTCTCAGAAATTTAAAGTCAGATATTTGTGAGAAAAAAATAAAGGATTGTTTTCCATATATTTATTTACTAGCATAGCTACAAAGGCTATGACAAGAGATGGAAGGAGCAATTTAAGTTAAATCTGTACATTGTATATTTTGTATTAAATAGGGCATTTAAAATGGGGTCATTTAATTTAATGTTTTATTTAATTTATTTATATTTTATATAAATTTTAATTATTAATTGATATATCTATTATTAATAATTAGTATAATGTAAGATATTTTTCACCTATTCAAAAATTATGCATAGACAAAAGTCAAAGATACTACAAGGTTTCATTTTTTTCTTCTAACAATTACAATCAATCAAAAGTTAAAAGAAAACATCACAACTTGATTTTTTTTTTCACAAATCACAGTAAAATACAAAACATGAAATTATTAGATATGAAAAAACAGAATTAGGTCATTAATAAGGTTATTTTAGAATAATTACACACTGAAACCCTCAACTCTAAATAAATATTGTATGAGATTAAATAAATATTGTATGAAATGATATAAGATTATATGGTACACACTGAAAACTTCAACTCTAAATAGATATTATATGAGATGATATAAGATGATATTGTAAATGAGATGATATGAGATAATATTATTGTTTATTTATATTTATATATTTCCCTAGGTATGGTGTAATGCCATGTTGAAAGCAATTCAACATGCATAGTATACCTAGGGTTGAAATAAATTCAAGATGTTAATTGACACAACTTAAATTTTTGTTCATCAATCATATAAAAATATAAAACATGAAATTATTATATATGAAAAATAAGAAGTAGGTCATTAGTAAATGATGACTAAATGTTATACAGTAAGTGTGTAGTGTTATGAACATGGTAGAATCACCACATGTGTAATTTGTTATTGTAAAAAAAAAAGTTATTGACCTCAAGAACTTTAGCCCTTAAAACTCATATTTTTTCATAAAAAACATGAAAGTTAACACCAAAATTAAAAAATTGGGTCAAAATTACAATTTTTTTAAAATCAAATAGTTTCCCTTAAAAAATAATAAAAAAACCCTTTAAAAATAATAAAATTACTAAAAAAATAAACTAAATTCAAAAATATATTTAAAAAAAAACTAAAATAAAAAATAATTAAAAATCCATAATAAAAAAAAATTTAATGTAAAATTAAAATATATATAAATTCATTGTTCTTTTAAATTTTAAATGAGTCTATAACATGTTTGTTGTTGAGTTCCAAATATTCTCAGATTTGGGGGGGTTTATGTGGAGACAACGAGCACTATGGACACACTGAGCACCGATGTCCTATGTAGTGAACTATATATATAATTTTTTTATGAAATTTTTTAATTTTTTTAGAAACCAAAAAAAAGCAACATGATTGCATCTTTTCAGCTTATTGACAGCTAATGTGCTCCTAGCCACATCCTAACAGACATATTTTGTGTCTTTTCCGAGAGCTTTAGTTTCCATTGATAAACATACCTAAAATAAATATAGGCCCTCCTCCCGGGTCCGGTTCTATTGCATATGTTGGTTGCCATCGAATATTTTTTTTAGCAGTCAACAGACCTATATTTTTTCCATTGCAGCTGTTGTGCAATTGAAGACGCAAGAATGGAGGATTCACAACTTCCCTACCATGTTAAACAACTCGTTTCCTTTCCTTGCTTGTATCATCTATGCCAAGTTGGACTATACCATAATTATTTTCAAATATATCAACATGAATATTGTTTTCGTGCTTCTTTGTTTGATGATTTGTGCTAGATACCGAAATAGCACATGTTGTAGTGAGTCACTCCTCTTTCTGGTAACGGATTCTGCATGCCCACATGGTGAATAGTGAATATTTCGATGTAAACGATGCCCAACACACCCATCAACATTAGGTAAAGAATAAAAAATAGATAATGCCTGAGGCACCCCCACAAACAGTAAAAAAGTTGTAGTAAAATACCTAAACAACACCATGCATAGTAAAACCCGAGGAGCCATTAATAAAGAAGGAATTAATAACCTAATCGATTACTTATGATAATCACCTTAATCTCCCTTTTTAATGAATATCAACCATGTTTTTGTTATACAAGGAAGTTAATAGTTAAAATCATACCATTTAGTTTATTAAATATTCAAATCATGTTTATAAAAATCATATCTATGATGAAAATTTCATTAATTTGCACTTTTCAATAGGTGCACCTATCATTGTAATAAATTATCATTAAATGAGAAAATTTCAAGAGTGCAAATAATATTAATATATACAATTATGTTTTTGTTTTTTTTTAAATTGATTAGGTCTTTATATCTAGATTTATTTTTCAAAATCACAAATGGAAATCAATTAGCAAATTCACTATTGCGAGAACAATATTGTAAGCTATGACAATTGCCGTGCTTCTTGTGTCTAGTTGTAGAAGCAATGATTATTTTCTAGACTCTTATCATTGTCTTCATTATCGTCATATATGTCATAATCAAATTAGGGATAGATCAAAATACGCTCATATGCCTTGTGCATTTACCGTTAGTATTAAACAATAATTTGCATTCACTTGCTCTTCATTAACATTTTAACAATTAGAATAATTCCCCAAAATATCATATAATACTTTTACATGGTTCATTTTAGTTTACAAAATAGGAGTTCTCGCCATTGGGAACCTTTGTGAAGAACTAATCTCAATGGGATATTTTCTATAAGGATTTATTTTTTTTAAACTTTCTAATAAGCATTTGATTGTTTTTATGATAAAATTGAGAAAATGTTTAAAAAAATTTTGGAAGTTGAAACAAAACATTGTGGTTAATGGATTTTCAAGGAATCTCATTAAAAATGAAGGTTACGATGAAGAAGGGCATTCAATTTAACAGAGATGAGAAAATGAAGAATTGTACTAGCAGAGATGATAGCTCAAAGAAGCAGGCTACTTGATGATGGGAGGAGAAGAATACATTGTACCTATCCCAAATCACTGGAGATTTTTGTTGAGCCATGGTCATTTACTAATTTCTTACAAGTGAGTAACGATATACTAAATATGTGTATGACTCACCCTTTTGTAATTAATTCCATGTTTAATAAAAATCCGATGGAACCTAGTTTTCCCATTGGATTTCTAGTATAAAATGAACTTTGTTGTATCTTGGTGTTAATGCCTATGTATACTTGATGTAGTTTTAGTTTTAATATGTTTATTAATTCTATGTAAACCACAATAAAAATAACATAGATATATTTTAATACTAGCTCTATTCACTCATTTAAATGATAGCTTGAGTGTTGGAACTAGTTGAGTGTATCATTGGTTCATTATTTATCCACATTCTACAACCCATATTGTGATTGCTTCTTGTTGGGTGTTTATTGTTTTGTGATGGATTTGTATGAGTACATAACATTTCAATTAGTTCTAGTGGCATACAATATAACATTGATGTATTTACCCATTAATCACATACTTGATCAGTGAAGTATAGCTACAACACTCCCGCATATATTCCATTTAATGTGTGGAGTGAACTTACATCTTAAAAATAAATTTGGATATCCTTTGTTAGACAAATATATGTCTACTAAAGCAAGTATCCAAGTGGTGAGCCAAATATGAAATGGAGCCATTATTTTTTATGCATGTTAGGTACTAGCAATGGAGATAATTATTTATTTTGGCAAAGATATGTGTTGAAAAAAAAGGATAGGCCACGAGCCTAGCATTTATGGATCATATAGTATTAGAGAAAGTTTTGAAGAGTTGGATAAGACCTGCATGGTAAACACCCACAACAATTACAAAAATAGTGGAGAAGCATCGTTTCCAGGTGTTAAACACCAAATTCCCACACTACTAAGTGTCGTGCTTATGTATCTCATTCTACTATGTGTCACACTTATGTATCACTTATATATCAAATTATACTAAGTGTCATAAGTTTCGTATCCACCTTATCGAGTGTCGTATGCACCTTACTAAGTGTCTCATGCACTTTATCAAGTGTCGTATGCACCTTAATAAGTGTCGTATGCACTTTATTAAGAGTTGCAACTTTGACACCATGGAAGAACATTTTTCATAATCCCTAGTCTTTGTGGAGGAGAAAAATACATCATGAGAAGGTCGAAAAAAATCATTTTACCTTGATATTTTGACCATTTCTAAAGCTCAACACTCCCCTGCCCATGTATAGGGAGCGTTGAACTCTTGTCAATGCTCCCCTACTCATGTATATATAGAATTGTCAACACTTTGTGCTCAGTGTTAGGGAAGCATTAAAGTGGTTAGAGTAAGTTGCAACTAATCCATATTATTCTAAGGATTAGTTCCAAGAATATGAAGTCAAGGGTTCAAGTCATATCCTGTGGCTTCATCTTAAGTAAAATCAATATCCATGAGATAGGCTAAATCTCAACTTATGAAGAAAAATCCTCAACCATTTGCTAAAATACTTCATGATAGTTAAGCCTCCAAACTCCCATATAATGAGTGCATTCCAAGGTGAAAGGGGGGGGAATCCACGAGAGAATCATAATTATGATCTGGAGACATTCAATAGAGGGCTGGATAGGAGAGCTTGGAGGAGCTCCTACAACATCAACGTTGGACTGTAAGTGCTTCACTATGGATTTTTGTTAATACATAACTCAGCCTATTCCCTTCATGTTTTGTGTCATTGGCTCATGCATGTCTATTATTGTGGATTCATCATAGATATATCTATTTTCACTTGAAAATATCATGTAGAGGAAGGTGGTTTCTCTCTTTTCTTTTGCAGGTCTTTTTTTGTGCCTAGGAGCTTGGATATCAAGGTCAAAAGGCTAGAGTAGCAAGGACAACCATCGTAAAAAGGTGTGGCATCTCTTTCCTCTTAATTTGATTATTGAAGTAGGTCTAAATGGAATTTAGTGTCCATTTGTTTTCTTATATATTTGGATCAAAGAAGGGGTCTTTATCCAAAAGGGGGTTTCACTTGTCCGCAGGGATAACTTTACCATAACATAAAATTGACGACTCCACTGGGAACTTGATTCCTTGGGTTTTATCCCTTTAGGAAGAGAAGAAAGAAAGAAGAAAGAAAGAGTCAAGACCCTGGAGGAAGAAGAAATCAAAGTTTCAGCTCAAGGGAAAGAAATCACAATCAGACATCACAAAGGTATGACAAATCAAAGATTCAATGTTATTACTGGAAAAAGTATGGTCACTTTTGAATGCCAAAAGAGACAAGAAGATATGAGAAAGCAAAATGCACATTTCTCTGAGAGTAGTTCTGAGACAATGTTTATTACCTGTGATGTAGCTCAAGAAAATGCAAGTAACATTTGGTTTCTTGATAGTGGTTGTAGTAACCATATGACTAGAAATAAAGGGTTTTTTAGTATTTGAATACATCAGTTAAAGAAAAAATTAAATTGGGTAATGATAATATTGTAGAAGTCATGGGAAAAGGTGCAATCAATGTAATAACAAAGAGAGGAAAGAAAACCATTCCTGATGTTTATTTTGTGCCTGGTTTGAAGCATAATCTCATAAGTGTGGGACAACTTACTCAAAAGGGTTATAGAGTTTCTTTTGAGAATAATGTATGCACTATATTTGATATTCCTCCTAGTAAAATGGTGATTGCAAAGATTAAAATGATAGCCAATAGAATGTTCCCACTTCACATGAAAAGTGCAATGATGGAGAAGATTGGAGTAAGTTTCAAGGCATCAAGTCAAGATCAAGCATGGATATGGAACTTGAGGTATGGCCATCTAAACTTTAAAGGATTGTGTTTGTTGCAAATAAATGAAATGGTAAGAGGCTTACCACCTATTCAAGCACCAATCAGTTCATGTGAAAGTTGTATTTTGGGCAAGCAACATAGGAAACGATTTCCAAAAGAGAATTCATATAGAGCTTGGGCACCTTTAGAAATTATGCATACAGATTTATGTGGTCCAATGCAGACGCCATCATTAGGGGGGAGCATATACTTTCTAACACTCATTGATGATTATAGTAGAAAAACATGGGTTTATTTCCTTAAACACAAATCTGAAAAATTTAACAAGTTTAAGGGATTCAAGGCATTGGTTTAGAAACAAAGTGGTCTATCCATTAAGATATTGAGATCAGATAGAGGAGGAGAATACAAGTCAAATGATTTTTTGGAGTATTGCAGGTATCATGAAATAAAGAAGCAGTTCATTACAAGATATACACCTCAACAGAATGGTGTTGTAGAATGGAAGAATCGTACAATAATGGATATGGAAAGAAGCATGCTGAAAGGAAAGAATCTATCTAATGAATATTGGGTTGAATTAGTAGCTTGTGCAATTTATATATTGAACAGAAGTCCAAAAAAGATTTTGAGGGGCATGGTTCCTCAAGAATCATGGAGTGGTAAGCATCATAGTGCTTCTCATTTTAGAGGATTTGGTTGCATTGCATATGCACATGTGCCTAAACAAACAAGGAGTAAATTGGATGATAAAAGTGAAAAATGCATCTTCATTGGTTATGATGAACAATTTAAGGCATATAAGTTGTTTAATCCTATAACCAAGAAATTCATTATAAGTAGAGATGTTATATTCAAAGAGGAAGAATCTTGGGATGGCAAGACAATTATAGGTACAAGAATACTATATGAAGAACAAGGGAAAAAAGGTCAAGGAGAACAATCAAATGAGCAAGGAGGAATACCATCAAGAATTCCACAAGAAGAAAACTCACAAAGGCAAGTTGAGCAAGGAGAAACATCAAGTCCACAAGTAAGTTATGACTCAAATCCTACACTTGAATCATTATTTCCAAGTTTAAGAAGCAAAAAGACTAGAAGCTTCATAGAAATATATGATCAAGGAGATAGGATAAATTTGCAATCCAATTTTTCTCTATTTACTCAAGATCCTATATACTTTGAATATGAAATTAAGGAATAACATTGGATTAATGCAATGAATGAAGAAATGGAGTCTATTAAGAAAAATGATACATGGGATCTAGTTGATTTACCTAAGGAGAAAGATTGCATAGGTGTGAAATGGGTGTATAAAACTAAATATAAGGAATATGGAGAAATTGACAAACATAAGGCAAGATTAGTAGCTAAAGGATTTGCACAAGAATATGGAGTTTATTTCAATGAAACATTTGCACCCGTAGCAAGACTTGACACAATTAGGATGGTACTAGCTATTGCAGCTCAACATAATTGGAAAGTTTATCAAATGGATGTCAAATTAGCCATCTTGAATGGATATTTAGAAGAAGTCTATGTGCAGCAACCACTAGGGTATGAAGTAAAATGTCAAGACGACAAGGTCTATAGGTTGAAGAAGGCTCTTTATGGATTGAATCAAGCACCAAGGGCTTGGTATAGAAGGATAGATTCATACATGATAAAAAATGAATTCATAAGAAGCACTAGTGAGCCTACACTATACACCAAAGTCAATGAACACGGACAGATCTCGATTATTTGCCTATATGTTGAGGATTTGATCTATACATGGAATCTCTCTATTGATATGTTTAAATTAGCAATGAAGAAGGAATTTGAGATGATAGACTTGGGGTTAATGAACTATTTTCTTGGCATTGAAGTCACACAAAATGATAAAGGCATTTTCATCTGTCAAAGTAAATATGAAAAAGATGTCTTAAAAAGGTTTATAATGATAAACTGTAGTCTAATTTCTACACCTGTGGCAATTAGCACAAAACTATGTAGACAACAAAATGAGATGGATTTTGACTCAACCATATTCAGAAAATTGGTCGTAAGTTTGATGTATTTGACAACGACTAGGCCAGATATAATGTATGGAGTCAATTTGATTTCTAGATTCATAGACACACCAAAGAATTCACATTGGCAAGAAGGAAAAAGGTTATTAAGATACATTGCAGGGACTATGAATCATGGCATTCTGTATTCCGCTTCAAATAATCTACAGATGGTTGGATACATAGATAGTGATTTTGCAGGAAGCATTGATGACAGAAAGAGTACATTTGGATATACATTTCATCTTGGAACAATAGTTGTGGCATGGGCATTGTTGTTCCAAATTCTATACTTAAGGCTAGAAAGTACAGGGTCTAGGCATCCAAAAATGAGTAAAAGACAAAAAGGGGAAGAATCAACCTTTGAGGAAAGAAGCTAAGGTTGGTTTCTAAGTTGTCTCTATCTCACTTCCAAATGTTCCTAGATGCTTATATCTCATTCAATTGTGGCCCATGAACGTTCGAGTTTTTCTCGAGTGATGGAAGTTTTAAGTATGGTGTCGAAAAGATTTAAAGCGATGTTGGTTTGATCTGATAGGCCAGGTTCAATGTTGGGTTGTCTTGCAATGGGCACAGTCATGGAGGAACAAAAATTGAAAAGAATGTTCAAGGTTTAAAATGCTACTTCAATTTTTTGATCATATAAAAGAGAATTTTCAAATCCGATGTTAAAGGTAGAACACAAACCAAAGGCCTTCTCCCGTAACTGAGTTAAATTTTTAAAGAATCATGTATGAAATGTGAGAAAACATTAAGCTATCGACAATGAGAGGCTAACATCAAGGGAGAATATCACCCTATAAACAAAAGAAGAAAAAGACAAGAAGAAATATGACGAAGCATAAAATATAGATATCTAAAAAGTTCACAGGCCTTGTAACTGTTGATAGTCGATACAAAGGAAAAACGACAAATGATTGGATGAATAAACAATTGGTCACCACAGTAGAAATTGTACTAAATTGCAACTAATCATTCATCAGAGATATATATGCGAAATAAAATTTAATATAAGATAACAGAGAAAACAAAACTCATAACTTAGTCTTCACAGGATGAGGAATCTTCGGTTTGCTTTGTATTAATTTTCAAAAGGAAAAAAGCCTCTATTACAATCGTCCAAGAAAGATCACCTATCTGGCTCTCCCTTCGAAATGCCTCTTTATACAAACTTCTAAACATTTGAATTTCAATCGTTCCAGAAGTTTTCGGTTACAAAATGGGAAATTTAAGCATTTCTCTTCTTTGTCTTTGTCCTCCTTCATGCGAGCAAAGCACCTTCCTTTATTTACTCTTCCTTCTCCAGAATTAGAATAGAATAACACTTGTCATCATTTGACGCCAGACAACTACCCTTTCGCCTGCCCAATGCAATTGACACACTTTTTGATCATTTGGGCTATCAACTTTGAAGGCTCTGTTTGGTTGTTTGCCTCAAAAGTGTGACAATCCTTCGCTAACTGTGGCAACCTTTCTCCTACTTGTCGGTCATTAGTGATGATAGAACATAACTGTACACTTGGTTTTATTAACCATTTATCCACTTGGACAATATCAATCTGGCTTATCTGTGATTTTCCAGCCTGCTCTATTTCCTCATTCTCCTTGATATCGAGCAGGTGTTGGGCTATATCGATCTGGCCCAGTGTCCCAGTGCTGCTTTCCCTATTGAGATCCAACAAACTTTCATTTATCAAGCCGAAAGTTTCTTCACAAGAATTTCTCATTTCTTTAGCTCATTCTCTGTTTTCTGATATATTACGCTTCCACTCGTTCAGCAAGATAGTTCCTTTGGTTTGCTCTAGGATGGAAAGTCTGGAACTACTGACCATTTCTTTTTTCATCATGGATATAACAGCCTCTTGTAAAGTGACCCGAGCCACCCTAACTTCTCTTTCTCTCAAAGAAATGTCTTCCAACACTTGGTCAATGGTCTGGCAATGGTTTTGGCTGGCTTCCACCTTAGCAAGTAAATCTTGCCGAGCTACTGACCAAAGGTAGAATAGCCTCTTGAAAAGTGACTCGAGCCACCCCAACTTCTCTTTCTCTCAAAGAAATGTCTTCCAACACTTGGTCAATGGTCTGGAAATGGTTTTGGATGGCTTCCACATTAGCAAGTAAATCTTGCCAAGCTATTGACAATGAGAGGCTCCCGTCAAGGGAGAATCTTGCCATGTAAACAAAAGAAGAAAAAGACAAGAAGAAATATAACGAAGCATAAAATATAGAGATCTAAAAAGTTCACAGGTCTTGTAACTACTGATAGCTAATACAAAGGAAAAACGAAAAACGATTGGACGACTAAAAAATTGGTCACCACAGTAGAAGTTGTACTAAATTGCAGCTAAGCATTCATCAGAGATATATATGAAAAATAAAATTTAATATAAGATAACAGAGAAAACAATACTCATAACTCAGTCTTCATGGAATCAGGAATCTTCGGATTGCTTTGTATTAATTTTGAAAAGGAAAAAAGTCTCTATTACAATTGTCCAAGAAAGATCGCCTATCTGGCTCTCGCTTCAAAATGCCTCTTTATACAAACTTCTAAACATTTGAATTTCAATTGTTCGAGAATTTTTCGGTTACAAAATGGGAAATTTAAGTGTTTCTCTTCTTTGTCTTTGTCCTCCTTCATACAGGTAGAGCACCTTCCTTTCTTTACTCTTCCTTCTGCAGAAGTAGAACAGAATAACACTTGTCATCATTTGATGCCAAACAACTACCCTTTCACCTGCCCAATGCAATTGACACACTTTTTGATCATTTGGGCTATCAACTTTGAAGGCTTTGTTTGGTTGTTTGCCTCAAAAGTGTAACAATCCTTTGCTAACTATGGCAACCTTTCTCCTACTTGTCGGTCTTCAGTGATGATAGAACATAACTGTACACTTGGTTTTATTAACCATTTATTAACTTGGACAATATCAATCTGGCTTATCTGTGATTTTTCAACCTGCTCTATCTCCTCATTGTCCTTGATATCGAGCAAGTGTTGGGCTATATCGATTTGGCCCAGTGTCCAAGCACTTCTTTCCCTATCAAGATCCAACAAAATGTCATTTATCAAGCCGAAATTTTCTTCACAAGAGTTTCTCATTTCTTTAGCTCATTCTTTGTTTTCTGATATATTACGCTCCCATGCCTTCAACAAGATATTTCCTCTAGTTTGCTTTGGGATGGAAAGTCTGGAACTACTAACCATTTCTTTTTTCGTCGTGGCTATAATAGCCTCTTAGAAAGTGACCCGATCTGCCCCAACATCTCTTTCTCTCAAAGAAATTTCTTCCAGCACTTGGTCAATGGTCTGGCAATGGTTTTGGATGGCTTCCACCTTATCAAGTAAATCTTGTTGAGCTACTGACACTCTCTTTTGGATCTCAATGGCTTGGGATTGGAATATCTCGATATCTATAACCTGGCGCTCGGCAGAATTCAACTTTACCTGTAACATCCTTATCAGTTCTTCTTGTTGGCTTACCTATGCTTGGTTGGTCTGGGATGACTGATGTATTTTCTCGAGATCAGATCTGAGCTGCTCGATTTCCTTTTGATCAGCTACTCCGGCTTGCTCTAGACCTGTGTTCACCTGATCTCTGGCATTTTCCTCTACTGTAGCTAGCTTAGCCTCCAATTTACTCATCAAGCGGTTCTTTTTCTTTAACTGTTCCTTTAGAGATATGACGGAATATTGGTTGGCTGTAGAAAAAGCCCCCAACATCCCTGCTATCTGAGAGGAAAATTCCTCCTTTTCATGGCCTTCCCATCGGCTAGGATTTTGAATTTTTTGGCTACTATGCCCGCTTCTCAGTAAATCTCTTGCATCACAACGGCCTTTCTCTTCTTATCAAAGAAAAATTCATTCGGAGGTAACTCTTCTACAGTAAAGGGATTTAGTTCTTCGTCGAAAATCCATCCTGCATCGAGGTTCCCCTTTATGAACTGTAGGAGAGTGATAGAAGCAATGGGACTGTTGATTTCCTTGGATGGTTTCTCTGGGATAACAACCACTTTTGGGCTTCCTTTCTGTGGGTTGGGGATCTCAGCTTTTTGTTTCGGGTTCCCAGTTTCCTCTGTCTTTTCCTGATTTTCCTCCCGGTCAGGACCTGAATCTTTTGAGCCCTTGGATTTTGTTTTTTGTATATATGTAGTCTGTGGGTTCTTACCCTGTAAAATTGGGGGAAAGCAACTCCACTCGTGTTCCTGAAATTTGAAGAAATCAGTCGTATCCCCGGGCGGCAGGGCTTGAATCCAACTTAGAACCTTAGCATAGGATCTCGTACCTTGGAAGATGTCATCATGAGGCAAATGCTCATGTTCGTATCTTTTCAGGCCACAATTCGCCATGTGATTACTCATGACCTTATGTGGGTCATGTTTCTTAAACTCGATGTTAACCAAATTAAATTCCTCCAAGGTCGTAGCCTCGGCTTTGGCATGTCCAAAATCTAATAAAGAATATGCATTAAAATGAATGGGGAAGGGCGGCCATACCTTCTTCGAAAAACCTTTGAGCTCTTTACTTACACCACCGAGCATAGTTTGCCTAGCAATTTCACGACATACCAGCTTATCCGGCACGAATAGTGGTAGAGGATATGGAGGAATAGAGGTGCCAAAAACCCTGATGTATGAAAACTCCGCTTCTACATACCAGTCATCCACACTACTCAAGTTGGCTGCGATGTCATCTGAAATCCTGGGAGGTGGGTTACCGAAAATGGAGACATGCATCAGTACCATTACCCAGTTGAAAATCTCGTATATGAATTCTTTGGCCTTATCCTCCTAAACTTTCAAGTGATAGACATGAATAGGCTCAGCATTAGATGCAGTCCAGCTTCAGCTCATTAGATGGAAAGGCGTCATGAAACAAATAGCGTCCATGATGTAGGCAGACATGAAAAATGAAGTTGCTTTCCCACTCGCCTTCTGCGCTCGATATTTAGTAATTCGACTGGTTAGATTGTTTGACAACAGTTTGGCCTAGTTGAAAGAAAAACCTTCAGCGACTTTATGAATCAAAGGCACCCATGGGAGGAAAAAGTGTGTGGTGTCCTCCCTACCATACAACCTATAGGTCATCATTGTTATATACCTAAAAGGCATCTCTAAGGAGAAGATTGAATAAATTCCATTACAATTCACCCTGAATTTTACGGGGTGCGAAACCCAATCCTTGATCAGATCGAACAAGTTTATGCCATATTTCTCACATTCCTTCCCCTTGAAACCTTCCAGAAACTCGGCATTGTATGCAAAGTTTGGTGTGGGTGACAACTGATACATTGCCTGCAAATGTTCTGGTCTAAAAGTCCCAATCGTCACCTTATGCTCCCTGATAATAGTCCTGGTCACGATATCCACATGGTTTAGCACCCATCTGATCATAACATAATAGGGAAGGAGTTGTGGCCTTGCCACTATTTTGTGCATCTCTTCTTGAATGATGATTTTATATTTGGTGGCCAAATCATCCTTCTTGTTATCGCTAGAATAATCTAAACAATTCACTGATTTGGACTGAAGAATGTCGGAGATGTATGTCTAGGTTTTGACAGTATTAATACTTTGGGGTGAAGTATCAGAAACAACATCTGAGCCCTGACCTAAACTCTCGACAGCTGCCTTGGATTCTTTTCGTGGAGCCATGATAGAGAACTCTGTACTCAGATCTCCTGTAGTAAGAATTGTAATTACAGACAAAAGTTATCATGATGAAAAATCTTTGCGCACAAAATAGAAATAAAATTGAAATAATGAAAGAAACTCCCTTGCTTTGATCTTTCAACTTTGTGTGAGTCCTTGCTGACAGAATGGTCAGATCATTTAATGGAAAGATTTGTGATAATAAAGAAATGTGGAAACATTCAAAAATATCATTCGTAGATTGTGTATGTTAAAGGTCCTTTAAGGCATTAATTAATTCAATTACGTCCCTTCAATTTTCTACTTTCATCCCTTTAAACCTCTTTTCGGCATTCTCCGTCTCAGATGATTTTGTTCATAGTCTTGGAGTCCAAAATACCCAAAATTGCAATGGCGCGATTTAGCCTTTTACCCATGACGTTACCCCAAGCTTTTAGTTAATCCATGTCTCAAGAAGGAAATTGCAACTTCGTGGATCAGAGTCATGAAGATGCAGCTTTTGGAGGGAGCGATCGCCGAGTCACAAAAGCATGATAACGTTTAAGCAAGGTTTAAAGGATTTACTCTTGACACTAACCAGGGTAACTTTTGGAACCATTTCACAACTTCGCATATCGAAGTTTGAAAACCATGCGACTTGTAACTACTGAAACTCAATAGCATGAGGTAATAAAGGTGATAAACTTGCTTAATGGTTAAGTGATGGTGATTTAGAACTATAACGGCCATCGTCACTTCGCATGTCGTGATACTGAGGCTTTCAGTGGATAAAGATCATGAAGAAAAAAACAGCCTGAAAACCAACCTTTGATTTTAAGAATTATATTTCAACCACTTGGAAAAGGCGGCTCCAACAGGCATCAAAGAAGAAACCAATAGCGACAATCTCACCAGCAGAAGCAGAGTATGTAGCAGGTACATCAGAAGCATGTCAAGTAGTTTGGATGTGAAGAATATTGAAGGATCTAATGCATAATCAAGAGGAGCCCACTACAATCTATTGTGACAACAATTCTACCATTGCACTATCAAAGAATCATATTTTTCACAAGAGGAATAAGCATATTGACACAAGATATCACTTCATTCGAGAACTTGTCAACAATGGAGAACTCATCCTACAACATTATAGATCAAAGGAGCAACATGCAGACATATTTCCAAAGGCTTTAGCGCAAGACGAATTTGAGTATTTAAGAGAAGCATTGGGCATTGTAAATATTGATATAATTAGTAGTAGAAATTAGGGGGAGTGTTGGAGAAATTAATTTCTCTACCTACCCACCTACCACACTGACGCTTTGACTCCTTTCTAGAGAATTCCTTTCCACCTGCACTCCAAATTGTTTCAAGAAAGCTCTCTCAAGATGCTTCCATTTTCTCTATATAAACAAGTTATGTAACAATTTCACTCATTCAGAAATAAAAATCTATTTCCCTGTGCATTTAAGAGTGTTCCTTTCCTTCTGCCCACTCAGGCCTCAGCGCAATGGTAACCTGAAAGTTTAAAGCACTAAGAGAGATATACCTCTGGTTAATTAAATCCCAGCATCCAATTCTACTTTCTTCTTTGCCTCAGCGCGATGGTAACCTGCAATGTTAAAGCATTAAGAGAATTATACATCTAGTTAATTGAAATAAAGCACTAAAAGAGTTATACAACTGGTTAATTGAAACTGACACAGAGACTGGTTAATTGAAACGCCCACATGGATCCTGACACTTCTCTTCCACACGGCCACACGCACCCAAAAAGGGTTGTCACCTATGGAATTGATCGACCATCTATTAGAATTGATTAGCCAAGGAGTGACTAAAAAAAGGACCGAGAAAACTAAAACTCATCCCAATAAACTGTAGGAGCAGGCATCAGTAAAAACTTAGGAGTAAATAAATGACACTTTGTAAAAAACAAAATGCAGTAAAATACCTAAATTTAAATGGAGTAAAACAACTATCAATAACCATTGTTATGCTAATCATTTTTAGTAAAATATTTAAATTTAAATGTTGTAAAATAATTTTGAATCATTATTGTTATGTTAATCACTTTAATTATCATTTTTAATGATGAATGGACTGTTTTTTATGCAAAGAAATTAATGTTTGAAATCATAGCTTTTGATCCTTTAATTTATTATAACAACTAAAAATATTTAAGCATATGAAATCATCTCTATTAAAAACTTATCTATAATTAAAAGACCATTAATTAAGCCCATAAACTTATACCTATTAAAAATAAATATATTTAATTATTTTTTAATTATAAATTATAATAGGCCTCATTGCCAAGCATTTCATATTGAACATGAGACAGATCTTCACGCCTCATTGCCAAGAATCTCATATTGGGAGAGGCGTTTCATGGTGTGAAGCATTTATATTCTATGGCTCGGAGTCATAGAATACAAAGGGGCATGGCCAGATGTCCTCTTCCTCTATATGAGGAAGAATGGCGCACAGAATTTCCACTCACTGACCAGGTATGGGCTTCGTGGGCTAACTTTGGATGGTGTGCTACAGTGACATTTGTACTTCTTCTTTATAGTTTCACTTTAATTAATCACAATAGATTATTTCAGTCAAGGGTTTTTTCATATTCAACTATCAAATGTGGTATGTCTAATATACACGTAACGCATCACAGACACGTAACGCATCACAGTAGAAAGTAACCATCTCTACATAGAAGGAATTCTCAAGAACTTATGGGTAAGTAGGGCTAATCCCTATCATCATTGTATTGCCAAGTAATTGTTTATTCCTTTATAATTTTTCATAACTCAGCCTTATCAGGATATGACGGATATGGACACTCGTAATTGTTGGTATTTGCACCTGTATGTTATGATTCTTGAACCAAGAAAACAAACTTGAAAAGAATATAGCGCTGGAATCCATTTAAATTTATTTAACAGCTTTAATTGCTCTATTGTATAGGGTGATCACTGATTTCATAACCTACTTCCATTAGGTATCGTGGTCATCCTTTTTTTTCTTTAACGTTGAAATCGATCTATAAAATGCCTAAATTTTAAACCTAATTTTATTGTGTATGAAGCTAGAGTAATCCATCCTAAGAAAGGAATCTTACATCGTTTTTCCACACCCCAAGCCCAAATTCCTATTATAATAGGTGATGAGTTGTATTAATAAGATTGAATACCCAAATGTTTGTATCTCTAATGGTTGATATTGATTCAAATGAGTGATCATCTTGTTTTTGAACAAGAGAATGGCCGAATCAAACAAATCAATATATCCAAGGCCTTCACCATAAATGAACATCCATGAGAAACTTGTATTTTTGTTGGGCATAGGGTATTAACTATTTCCTTCTATGTAGAATTCAAATGAAATTCAAAATTTTTTACATAATATGTTGAAAATTAACATATAAATTAAAGTACTTGTTGCAAAAGTTTCTACATTCATGCAAAAAAACAATTGTTGCATTGATGTAAAAACTTTCTGAGCTTTTTTTCAAGATAACAAACTACCAACTTACAGTAGGTGGATGCTTGTTATTTACACCATTCATTTACAATATATAATTATTTACATCATATATTTACATAATTCTTTTACAGTATATACCATTCTTTTTAATCAAGAGACCCTTCACTTTTATTTATATATAGTGTACTCCTCCCTCATTTAAGATTCCATAGAGAGGAGCTTTCTTATAGTTATTTTTTATTTTTTATCTGAATTGAATTTGTGAATTTGAAAATTAAAATCAAATTAAATAAAACAAATATAAAAAATTACTAAATAAAACTAACATTAAAAAAAATAAAATTAAGATTAAGATTATTTCTAAGGTTATTGAGTTAAAATTATTCTTATTAAAATTAGAATTAAGATTATTCCTGTTAGAGTTTTTACCAGCTTGCAGTCTTTTATTACCACTATCCTCAGCCTTTTTACCGGCCCTGAGTGGACGCTTTCTGGGCCATGGTAGCTCCAACCTAGTCGCCTATTGGCGTTAATCAGCCACAGATTATGTGGCTGCGCTAGTTGTAGCCATTTGCAATAGATGTAAGCCTATCGCAGTTCTATAGGTTTGATCAACAATGATAGGAATATAAATTAATTTTGGTAATTTCTTTTCCAACAGGTTTGACGTCGACAGATTCACACAACAACAGCATTATTGTTTATTAGGTAACAACAGCTTAACATTATTGCAACAACAACAGCTTAATAAATTAACATGAGCTACTGGTATTTAAAGAGAAGAACGTAGCGAATAAGGGGAAGCGTTCTCTATGGCTTGACGAATTTCTGCTTGAAATCTTCGCATGGCAGAGGAAAGCAAGCAGAAGGTGACCAGTGTTCCTTGCACACCACTTCTATTTCGATACGGGATGAAGAAGCTCCTGGACACTCCATCTGATACAGGTCCGCCGTAGGCAGCTCTTCCCCAACCGAAATCCACATCTCCAAAGCAGATTTTTGTAGTGTCTGAAACCACAAAGGTGCCCACCACCGTCAAGAGAGGGCGCCCTTTCAATTCCATCAAATCTATCGCCGATCGCGAGTACTCGTCATTCACAGCCATTTTCGCTTGGCGGATCAATTTCACAGCGAATGACAGAGGATTGTTTTCCAGCTCTCCAGCGGTTGTCTTCGCGCATGCAAAGCAGATTGCATTGCCGTAGAACCCTTCGGGAAGCGTTGGGTCGAATCTTGTTCGGACGTCCAGGGGGAATCTGAACCGAACTTCCTGCTCCGCGTGCAGTTGGAGACAACTCGTTCTCAAACGCCACAAATTCGCTGATAGAGCTTCAAAGGTTGAGCACTTGCCTTGGTCGATTGCTTGTCTCTTGAGCGACTCGATGAACTTTTCCCCGAAGAATAATAAATTGTGGGTCATCTCGTTCACGTCAAGCAGCTGGCCATCCTTGTCTTCGATTTGATCATATTCGTAGTGGGGGAATTTAACTGCGGGATTCGACCGAGGTCGGATGATTTCTCTTTTCCAGACCGGACGAACCGAAGGCGTAGCGGCCCCTTTCGCCATTTCGCTGAGAGCGTTCATAAACTGAAGTGTCAATGTAAAAACGTTTCATATTATAGATAACCTGTTAACGTTTCATATTATGGCTGAAGTGTCAATTTACTAATAGATAACATTATTACATAGATAAAATTCCACCTCAACCTCATTCAATTATGCATGCATATATTACATAGATAAAATTATAATCGAATTATGAGTTTATAATTGAATTATGCGTTCAATTATAAAGTGCCCAATGCCACGTTATTCTCTGACTTTTCATATTATGCCATATCCATATTACTATTGTTTCATATTAAGGCCGTATCCATATTACTATTGTATATTGTTTCATATTAAGGCCGTAATATAGGAATTGTCGATTGAGCACAAGCGAGAGGATGATTATTGTTTCTGGATGAGGAAGAAGGCTAACAAGAATAACAGAGAAAAACATCAACCAAGACGAGATAGGATGTAGGTTATTTGATCTATTATGATTTCTTGGTTTCGTTTATTATGATTTATGATCTATTATTATTATGATATACAGGTTATTTGATTCATATTACTAATGTAGCAGATCGATTAGATGCATTTGGATCAAAATCTAGAGAAAGATTATTTTTTCTGACATATTGGGCTGGGAAAATGATTAACAAAGCATAGCATCAACAAGGAGGAGGTAAGATCTTCATCAGCGTATTTAAAATTTTTGTAATTTTGTATTTTTCTAGGTTATCTGATCATTAATAGATGTTATGAAGAATTTTGGTTTTGCATGCATTCCTGCGGACCATTGAAGAGAGAGGGGCCATGAACCTGCCTTCAATGATCGGCAGCATGTATGCATTCACTGTCTCTTTAAAATTTCTTGCCCCAGGAAATGCATGCATTCACTATGTACGGCAAGAAATTTTAAACGGTGACTAGGGCATGCACGCGCCCTCTGTTAAATTTTTTTCCTTTGTTTAAAATTGGATTAGAACAAATTGGAATTAATGTATTATTTATTTTGACTGAATATTAAAGGAGATAATGGATTGTGAAAGAATATCTTGTGCACTTTGATTCAATATCAGATAGATAATCTATCAATATCTGAAGATTGTGAAAGGATATATTGTGCGCTCCAATAAATAGGGTTTTGAAAAAATAATCTTATTTATGCTCATTAATTTTTTGTAGATTAAAATCTTAGAGATATTACATGCCACAGTCTCAATTACAAAATTATCGTCCTTCCTATTATGTTCGTTAATGATTTCAATAACCAAATTTTTCTATAGGCCAATATTTGTAGATTCAAATCTTAGACATATTACATGCCACAGTTTCAATTCCAAAATTATCGTCCTTCCGATTCTCAGTTTCAATATCAAAATTATCCTCCTTCCGATTCTCATTTCATGGAATATGTTCGTTAATGATTTCAATAACCAATTTTTTTTAATACAACAATTTGGGTTATGTATACAAAAAATAGAGGCAAATATGTATCTAAAATGGAAAACTCATGGAATGATATTAAGACCTCCTTCTTTGATTGAAACAGTGATGGAAGTAGAGCCAACGTTTATACTGGTATTGAAATGGTATTGAGATTTACATATATCATAAACAGAAACACAGAGTAGCGGGACGCAATAGCTCCACAGTATCTCGCACGACAGAGACTGGCTGCATGCGTTTTCCAAATCTTCCTTAGCGGTCTCTATCACCTCGAGTCCTCGTCATGAATTGTTATTTGGGCCGACTGTCTTTTCTCCCGTGAATATACCATTATCATCCAGAAGATTTGACGCACAGAAACCCTCCATTTAATTGCAAACGACGATGAATAGATTCATAAAGATGACCCAGACTGCCTCTGATTGCAAGGAACGATGAATAGATTCATAAATGGACATAATAGATATTTGGTTTTGTTAAGATTTATTAATTAATATTAAAAACTTTAATAGTCCACCATTATCTAATTGCAAGTAATGATGAATAGATTTATAAATTGGTATTTTTAATTAGATTAAGCATTTAGTTTCAAGAAAGATTAAACATTAAGTGGTTCATTAAGCATCTTTTAAATAGATTAGGCATTTGGATAATTAAACTTAAGTAGTTAAGTGATAGATTAATTATGGAAAATGTTACCTAATTTTATATCAATAATTTTGTAAGATTTATTAATTAATATTAAAATATATAAAAAGATCATTTATGAGTTTGGCTAGATTTAATAGGCTTTTAATCGAGATGAACTTTTAAAAGATAGGATTTCATAATGATCTGAATATTTTTAGTAGTCACAATTAATTAAAAGTTGTGATTTCAATCATTAACTTTCTTGCATGACAAAATATGTAAGTTCGTCGTTAAAAAAGATGATTAAAATGATTAACACTAGCAATAACCACTTTTATGTAAAAAGTGGTTGATATATGTTGATCAACGCCATTAATTTAAAAAGGTGGAAAATGGCGCTTATGTGTGTATATCAACCACTTTTTACATAAAAGTGGTTGTTGTTAGTTGACAGACATGCCTTCCGAACCACCATTAATATATTAATAATAATTAATATATTAATTAATTATTACATTAATATTATATTAATGTATATAAATTAATGAAATCTATTAATGTAATGTATTAGATTAATGTAATAGATAATAATATTGTATAAATGTAATCTATAAATTAATGTATTATATTACATTAATGTATAATGTATTTGATTGATACATTAATAGTGTAATGTATTAATTAATTAATAAATTTATACATTGTAAAAATATTAATAGAGTAATAAAATAATACATTAATAATGT
>JZKD02S1667180.1:461466-487151 GCA_000966675.3 Picea glauca
GTAAACATTTTTCTCAAGTTTTTTCAATTAAAAAAATGTTCTCACCTCTCTGTGCATGATAGATATGGAGATCCATTTTGGATCTACCATGCACTGAGAGGTATCAAATTTCTAAAGGTGCAAATCTTTTTTCAAGTTTTATTTTATTTTTATTTTTTTTATCAAAGAAAATATTTTACCTCTAAGGACATATACAATGGTTCTTAAGTTCTTGAAATTTGTTTTTGTTATTAATATTTTTTTTAATTGTCACATGTCAACTCCATCTTGAGCATGGAAGGAATTATGCATCTCTCTCATACTAGACTATAAAAAGCACCTTTCAAAGAAATAAGAATTGTTTTGCTTTCAATTCATTTTATATCTCCCTCCCCCATACTGGGTTGGAGTAAGCACATTTCAATGCAAAGATAGGATGTGATAGTTAAGGTAGCAATAGTTAGTGTTGTAAGAAATAAGAGATGATAATTGTATGCTATCAAGAGGAGGAACCATAATCGGAATGGTTTTTGATGAAGGGTTTTTTATCAAAAGATAGCACGTTCTATTGAGATAAGTGAACTATTATTATTAAGAGTAGACTTTTATAACATCCCCAGTGTAATCATCGGTTTAATTAAATGCATAATGTAGATATAAATGTAGCTATGGCCAGACAATGTAAATGCAAAATGTATTTTCTGAATTGTAAATAAATATAATGTAATACCAACTCTTGGGATATGGATAGAGATGGGGGTTGATTAATCCATAAGAGAGGGGAAAGGGATAGAGAGTGTATTATTTCAAACCCACATTTCTTCATTTTATTATCATCTTGGGGGAAACTTCTATTTTTTGGTCGAGTGTATGAGATCCCAATCATTGTGTTAGCAACAATTGTGGTATCGGGGAACAAAGGTCTGCAGGACTGCACGATAAGTACCCTAGCACAGCACACAGAAGAAATCTGCTTGGGGCCCGAATCAAGCAAGCGAGCCTGATCCTAGACATGAGAAGCGGCGAAAGCTCCGCAAGAGCGCCTCATCGGAAATCGGGATATCGGGGATCCCGGGAGCTAGAGTTTTATGCATTTCATAATCACGACTCGCGATTTCCCGATAGGCGGGAATGGATGTCAATCATGGAGGACAGATGGTAGATTTTGCAATGAGGAGCGGACCATTGACAGGTTAGCGGTCATGAGCCATCGCGGATCGAGGAGTCACGAGTCCCGTGAACACAAACAYCGTGTCATCGCGAACGTAGAAACTCCGATGGGGGGTTTGGCTATGGTCACGTGGAGACAGGTCATTTGGATCATGTTTTAGCCGGTAGGGGCTAGCTCCTAGGAGGAGGAGCTCACCGCACATCGGGATATCGAAGATCTGGAGGCAAGGAGTTCGTGCATATCGAACTCGCGAATCCCGAATCCCTGAAATCCTGAAACCTCATCACATACCTCTATTACCTATCCCTTGTCGCCACATCCTATCCCCGTGTCATGCCAACAACAGTTTCTCCCGGCCCCTGTGTTCCCTCCACCTGGCTCATTCACTTCGAAGCCCACGATTTCTTCCATTTGCATGTGCCCTATCATTCTCCCTCCGCCACATCCATTTGTATGGCCTCTCCCCATCCCATCTCCACACCGAGCATGTCAAACCACCCATGCCTGATAACCGTCCATTCACCACTTCGTATCAAGCCCTCCAGTCATCACGACGGCCTCCACGTCTACCCGCTAGTCTCGCCACAATTTCTTCGAGCAGATCCAAATGGCAGAGTGAGAAGGCCCCCATGTCCTATAGGTACATAGTTGACCAGGGCCTTTCCCGATCCCAATGAAGCAGTTATTGCAGCAGTTGATGGTGGTTAGACATCGTTTCCACCTTAAATGGAAAGTCCAGAAATGAATGAAAGCTTGTCAATTCATTCACAGGTCCTTTTGGAGCACGATTGCGTCTGACTGAAGTTCACGACTGTCCAGAGACTGCAGGCGTAGTAAACATGCAAACGTAATGCCTTCAATGCGATGTCTCGAATTGGCTTCTATGTTTTTGCTCTAAGTATTTAGAGAAATTTCTCACATTTTGTAGGTATCGATGGTTGAGCAAAGCTCGCGGTTGTAAATTTTAATGAAGCACTGATACTCTGGTTATGTATAGACTTCTGAGACTTCTTGCCTTATGAATGCTAGCTTCTCTTACATCTTTGTTATACTCTGTTAGAACAGCTCGGAATTGGAGGGTCCAATTGAGTTGTAGCTGTTATAGGATGATGTTGTAATGGATCATTGTAGAAGTTATGATGTTTCTAATCAGTTCTTGTGATTTCTTTGACGATGAGTGACTTGGAATTGGAGGATCCAATCAAGTCAGCTTTCAGTTTCTTGAGACCCTGAACCGAGATGATCTCGCATTTAGAGTCTTTCTTCTGCAAATTGCTGAAAGATTGTTGCCCAAAGTTGTTTGTTCATTTTCTCCTAAGTCTTCTACCTGCTCATCTTTAAATCAACCTACTGGCTGAAGTTAGGATTCCAGACCTCCTTGGTTCTTTACGTACCAGATCCAGTCCCTGAGTTAGAATGATATCTCCTCGAGTATTTATCTCCATTTGATCATCCCTTTATAAACAAATCGTGACATAAAACTGATGGGTGTTGGGTTCTGGTCCTGCAAGCAATCCAGGAGTGACTTCTGACACTAACATTTCTGGCGCCGTTGCTGGGGACGAAATTGAAGATTTTCCCTGGGTAGAACGACATTGAGCCTCTGAATCCGAAGGTGCATTGGATTATCGGAGCCTTTCATGATTGTTAATTTGCACCTGGCGACTCCACTGTGACGACTCCGCTGGGGAGAACCTGCTCTGTTAATTGTGGCTTTCAGAGGCAGGCATACGCGGTCTCATCCACAACTGCCTCTAGCTACGCCTGAAACAGACCCAGAGGCGGTGCTCAGAAAGGGAAAGGCCTATGAAGAAGAATCATCCATCATTGAAATAGGTAATCCACCATATCCTTCTGTTGGAGCTCCTTTCTATCCTCCTCAGTTAGTTGACAGGCCTATCTCTGCAGTTTCTCGTTTCCTAAATTTTGGGAGTGTTCCTGTCGATTTTTCCTCTCCTGGTCCGGGACTGGAGGGTCAAGACCTTGTCACTCCCCTCTCTCCTAAAGCTATCCCTGGCATAGGCCCAGGACCGTAGAATATTTCCCCACTCCTGCACAAGGGGGAGGACCTGGTGACTTGAGCTCGATAGTCGGTTCCTTGAATCACCTCTTGTTTCCCACCCCACTCTGAGATTCATTCTCGGTAGCCCCTTTGCGAACTCCTTCTCCTCCAAATTCTCCCCCACCTAATATTCCTATGGTTGGTGCTAATCCCCCTCTGAATAGAATGGACGCCATAGTTGCTGCTAGATATGCTCCCTTGATCTTACCTCAGCCCATGAATCCTTTCCCTGCTGGAGATTACTTGAAATATATGCCCAAGTTCACTGGAGAAGGGGACATAACTGCTTAAGAACACTTGGTTTCTTTCTACAGTTATGCAGACAACCTGAACATTGGAAATGAAGATGTCTGGATGAGGGTTTTTGTCTAGAGCCTGGATGGTGAGGTAAGGAAATGGTTTAGAGGATTAGCTCACGGGTCTATTGCTGGAATGGAAGCCCTAGATAATGTTTTCCTGAGGCAATGGGGAGATAAGAAGGATTTTATGTATTATATGACTGAGTTCAGGTCTTTGAAGAAGATGGAAGGAGAGTCTGTCTCTGACTTCTCCAAAAGATTCCTGATGAAATAAAGCCATCAGAAGCCTCGGCCAAGATGTCCTATGCTAGTGCGTTTGGCCCAGATTTTTGTCTTTTATTAAGAGAAAGAAGAGCCGCATCCTTAGCTCAAATGCAAGACGCAGCCATAGAAGTGGAATCCAATGTATTAGAAACCGATAGATTGAGAAACGAGGCTGACACAGGAAGGAGAAAGGGAAAATCCGAAGCCTCAACTTCTGGTCCATCGGTGCCCCACCTTCAAGTAGATGAACTGACCAAAATGGTGAAGTCTCTATCTGCAGAGATGGAAAGACTGAAGGTAGAGAGAAGGCAAGTGTACAAGGGACCTCAGAGCACCGAAAACAAAGGAGGTTTTTGGAGGCCAAACAATATCACTTCCCCTATGATGTAAAGAGACAAAGAGGACTAGAAAATTTAGGCCCCTTTTCAAAACAATTTTGTGGCTGAGGAAGAAGAAGGGGAAACAGACGAACTTGAGCCTGAAATCCACTGCTTTGGAGATACTCCTCCTTTTCCTCATCTCACTCAATCAGCATACGAAGAGTCTCTCATGGATAGTCAGCTAAATGAATTGAGCAAGGGAGAAAAGGCTGGCGGCGGTCAAGGCAGGTATAACCTGAGGTCCAACAAATGGACAACAACACCTGATATTCCTGAGCAGTCCACTAGAATAGAAAAGCCTACTAACGCAGTAGCAGATGGTAACAGAGGTAAGAAGGCCCAGCCCCTCTCTCCTGTTGTCCATAATCATGCTCCTGAAATAAAAGAAATTCCAAAGCCTACATCTTCTTTTAACTTCGAGCATGAGATCCAAAAGATCAGGATCCCTATGCCCCTCACTGAGCTGATTAAACATGACGAATTCAAAAAGCGCTTCTATGAACTTTTACAGTCTAAAGCCTCATGCCTTCCCTTAGACTCCATAAGCCTCCAAGATGAAAAGCCAATAGTTGTCCTAGGCCCCATGGTAGAAAATAGAGATGACTCATCCCCCCCTTTCTACACATCCCTAAACGTACATGATAAAGTGTTGCACAACTGCTTGATGGATTCAAGGGCCTCTCACAACCTCATGCCCAAAACTGTCATGGAGGAGTTAGGGCTAGAAGTTACCCGAGCCTATCATGACCTTTATTCTTTTGACTCCAGGAGAGTGCAATGTCTTGGAGTTATCAAAGACCTGGTTATGACCTTGTTTCAACTTCCCATGAAGAGTGTGGTCATGGATATTGTAGTAGCTGATGTCCCCCCCAAGTTCGGTATGCTATTATCAAGATCTTCGATAAAAAGACTAGGGGGAACCTTGCAAATGGACCTCACATACGCTACTATCCCAGTGTTTGGGAGAGAGCATAGGAGACTGTACAGAGAAGCCCAGCTGGCTTACATAATCAGTGATGAAGCCAACCCCACCAATCATCCCATCTTCGCCTTGGACACTGATTTAGGTTCCAGTTTTCTACAGCTCACACATGCCCCCGAGCCTCCTCTCAAACTCAGAAAGAAGCCCACTGTTCCCCTTGCAGTTTCTCCATTCATCACCCCAATCAGGAAAATGTTCTTTGATGGAGCCTTTTCTCAAGAAGGTGCTGGAGCTAGGGTGGTTTTTGTGTCACCTACTCAGGAAACCATATCCCTGTCATACAAATTAGAATTTGAAGTTACCAATAATGTGGCAGAATATGAAGCTCTTGTCTTGGGGATAAGAGCCGCAAAGGAAATGGGAATCCAGGAAGTAGCAGTTTTTGTAGATGCAGAGTTGGTGATTTAGCAGATCAGGAATGCTTATCAGGCTAAGCATCCTCGACTCAAGAGTTACAGGAATGAGATTTGGGACCTTATTGACTGTTTCTTCTCAGCGTTTAATATTTCTTTCATCCCAAGAGAGGAGAACACAATTGCAGATTCCTTGGCTACATCGGCTAGCAATTTCAAAGTACCCTTGGCACCCAAATTCAGATATGATGTAGAGGTAAAATACAGGCCCTCCATACCTGACAACATCAAACATTGGAAGGTATTCGAGGATGATCTCGAGGTCAAGAGGTTCTTGGAGACTGTCGAGGAATTTTCAGAAATGCACATTGACCAAGATGTCGTCTCAGAGGAAGAGCTTGATGGGGGTAATTTTCTGAATAAGATTGCAGGGCGTGACATTGTACAGCTGCCCAACAACCACATTCCCAGAGGAATGGTTCCTTTGGAAAGAATTTTTTATGGAAATGATGTATCGTTAAAGGGAAAAGTCTCAGAGGAGGACGTTGGTACTATTCAGTGAAACATTGGGATCGAGGGTAAGCCCAAGTTTGTCAAATTGTCGAAGAGTCTGACAGAGGAGCAGAGGTCCGGATACATTGGGATTTTGAGGGAATTTGCTGATGTGTTTGCCTGGACCTACGAAGACCTCAAAACCTATGACACCTCTGTCATCGAGCATAAAATTCCATTAAAGGAGGAGGCAAAGTTGTTCGGGCAGAAGCTGAGACAGATTAATCCTATGTTGTTGCCTATCATGGAGAGGGAAGTGAAGAAGTTGCTTCAAGCTCAGATCATTGTGCCACTAAGATATTCAGAGTGGGTGGCGAACTTGGTGCCAGTAAGGAAAAAGAATGGAGAAATCCGACTCTGTGTAGACTTCGGAAACCTGAACAGGAGATCACGGAAGGATAATTACCCCTTTCCAAAGATGGAACATATACTGTAGAGGGTGACTGGAGCTTCCAGGATGTCCATGATTGATGGTTTCTCTGGCTACAATCAGGTCTCTGTTCTGCCTGAAGACAGGGAAAAGACAACATTCACCACTCCATGGGGCACATTCATGTATGCCAAGATGCCATTTGGACTAATGAACGTAGGGGAAACTTTCCAGCGTGCCATGGACATAGCTTTCGCCGGGGAAAAGGATAAATTTGTGGTCATTTATTTGGATGACATCACAATATTTTCAAAATCTGATAAAGAACACCATCGCCATCTCAGGAAAGTTTTATTCAAATGTAGAAAGTTTGGCATTTCATTAAACCCCAAGAAATCCCTATTCGCCCTGCAAGAGGTAAAGTTACTAGGCCACATAGTATCAGCAGAAGGAGTCAGGATTGACCCCAGCAGAGTTGAGGCGATACAAGCCTTATCGATCCCGAGGTCCAGGAAGGAGGTCCAATCTTTCCTCGGCAAAATTAATTTTCTGAGGAGGTTTGTGCCTAACTTTGYTGAGGAGGTAAATCTTATAACAACCATGTTAAAGAAAGAGAATGAAGTAAGGTGGACCCCTCAATCGCAGCATTCCTTTGAACAAATAAAGAAGGCCCTGACTGAAGCTCATGTGATTATCAATCCCGACTACTCAAAGGATTTCCTTATTTTCTCTTTTGCCTCACCTGACACAGTGGTTGTTGTTCTATTACAGACAAATGACAGTGGGCTAGAGCAGCCTATTGCTTATTTCAGCCGAGCATTAAGGGATGCCAAAGTCAGGTATGACACTATGGAAAAGCAGGCTTATGCTCTAGTAAAATCTCTCAAAGCTTTTAGAACCTACATCATGCAGTCAAAGATCATCACCTATGTCCCCTCGGCTGTTGTTAAATACATTCTTATTCAACCTGATATGGACGGGAGAAGGAGTAAATGGATAGCCAAAATCCTGAAGTTCGACTTGGAGATAAGGCCCACAAAATTAATCAAAGGGAAATGTTTAGCCAAGCTATTGGTTGAAGCAAACTACCAAGCGTTGGGGATAAGTTTCATCAATGAATGCTCAGGTATTCAGCAGGATCAACTGCCTAATATAGACCCTCAAACGGAGCCCCCATTGGCTCAATGTCCTTGGTACAAGGATGTCATATACTTTCTACAGGAGCTGCGGCCACCAAACGGACTGCAAAGTAGCAAAGCCAGAGCTCTAAAGCTCAAAGCAATCAGGTACTGCTTGATCAATCAAGTGTTATATTGGAAATATCCGTGGGGGGTTCTTTTAAAATGCATAAGTCCACCTGAGGCCGAGATGATCGTAGCCGAATTTCACAGCGGCCTGTGTGGAGGGCACCATTTCTGGAGAGCCACAGCCCACAAAATCCTCAGGGCTAGGTACTACTAGCCTACCGTGTTCACTGATGTCTGCAAGAGGCTCAAAGCCTGCATCAAATGTCAAAAATTTGCAGGAAAGCAGCAGCTCAGGTCTCTGCCGTTAAAACCGGTGGTGGTTTCAAGGCCTTTCCAACAGTGGGGCCTAGATTCCATTGGAGAAATTCACCTTGCTTCTAGTGGCCAGCACAAGTGGATCTTGACTGCTATAGATTTATTTACCAGGTGGATTGAAGTTATCCCCACTAGGTGTGCTTCCCACAAGGTAATCATTGGATTCTTTGAGGACCTCATCACAAGGTTCGACTGCCCAAATAAAATTGTCACTGATAATGCAACCGCTTTCGGATATGAACCACTAGCCAAGTTATTTGAATAGTTCGGGATCAAATTGATTCATTCCACCCCATATTATCCACAGGGCAATGACCTAGCGGAATCCTCCAACAAAATCCTGATAAGGATCATCAAAAGGTTATTGGAAGACAACAAAAAGGCTTGGAATTCAAAGTTGAAATTCGCCCTATGGGATGATTGGGTGACTACAAAGAGATCTATAGGTCTCTCCCCTTTCCAGTTAGTCTACGGAGTTGAAGCCATCTTCCCTTCTCAGCTGACCATTCCTATAGTGAAATTCCTTCAAGATTGTCAGGAAGAGCCCAATGATATGATCAGAAGAGTTCATCAGCTAGTAGAGGTCTAGCAGACTAGGGAGCAGGTAGTGGACAGGATTCAGGACCATCAGAAAAAGATCAAGTAGGTATTCGATAAGAAAGCCAAGAAGGAGTGATTCCAGATAGGAGACCTGGTGTTGAAATGGGATGCTCCTAAACAAGATAAGGGAAAACACAACAAATTTGAAGCCCTATGGATTGGGCCTTTCAGAATCTCCGAGATTTTCTCGAATAACACATATAGGTTGCGAGATTTGGAAGGTGAAGAGGTTTTCAGCAGCCCAGTGAATGGGCATTTCCTGAAGAAATGTTTTTTCTGAGTCTTAGATGGCTCCTTTGGTTGTAAATATTGTCTTTTGTTTCTTACTTCATTTTCATTTTTATTTTTGTGGCCTAATAATGACTCCATAGCCCAACAACAAGGCACTGGAACTGCAAAACGAGTCCTTAAATAATCACAGGGATGACTCTATCCCCCATGGAGCCTAATGTTAGCAACAATTGTGGTATCGGGGAACAAAGGTCTGTAGGACTGCACGATAAGTGCCCTAGCACAGCACACAGAAGAAATCTTCTTGGGGCCCAAATCAAGCAAGCGAGCTTGATCCTGGACATGACAAGCGGGGAAAGCTTTGTAGGAGCGCCTCATCGGAAATCAGGATATCGGGGATCCCCGGAGATAGAATTTTATGCATTTCAGAATCACGATTTCTCGATAGGCGGGAACGGCTGTCAATCTTGGAGGACAGATGGCAGATTTTGCAACGAGGAGTGGACCGTTGACAGGTCAGTGGTCATGAGCCATCGTGGATAGGGGAGTCACGAGTCCCATGAACACAAAGACCATGCCATCGTTAATGCTGAAAATTCGATGGGGGGTTTGGCTATGGTCATGCGGAGACAGGTCATTTGGATCATGTTTTAGCCGGTAGGGGCTATCTCCTAGGAGGAGGAGCTCATCACACATCGAGATATCAGAGATCCCGGAGGTAAGGAGTTCATGCATATCGAACTCGCGAATCTCGAATCCCCGAAATCCCGAAACCTCATCACATACCTCTATTACCTATCCCTTTCCACCACGTACTATCCCCGTGTCATGCCAACCGCAGTTTCTTCCCGGCCCTTGTGTTCCCTCCACCTGGCTCATTCACTTTGAAACCCATGGTTTCTTTTATTTGCATTTGCCCTATCATTCTCCCTCCACCACATCCATCCATATGGCCTCTCCCCATCCCATCTCCACACCGAGCATGTCAAACCACCCCTGCTTGATCACCGTCCATTCACCACTTCGTATCAAGCCCTCCAGTCATCACGACGGCCTCCACGTCTACCCACTAGTCTCGCCATGAATTCTTCGAGCAGATCCAAATGGCAGAGTGAGAATGCCCCCATGTTCTGTAGGTACAGAGTCGACCAGGGCCTTTCCCGATCCCAATGAAGCAGTTATTGTAGCAGTTGATGGTGGTTAGACATCGTTTCCACCTTAAATGGAAAGTCCATAAATGAATGAAAGCTTGTCAATTCATTCACAGGTCCTTTTGGAGCACGATTGCGTCTGACTGAAGTTCACGACTGTCCAGAGACTGCAGGCGCAATAAACATGCATACGTAATGCCTTCAATGCGGTGTCTCGAATTGGCTTCTATGTTTTTTCTCTAAGTATTTAGAGAAGTTTCTCACATTTTGTAGGTATCGATGGTTGAGCAAAGCTCCCGGTTGTAAATTTTAATGAAGCACTGATACTCTGGTTATGTATAGACTTCTGAGACTTCTTGCCTTATGAATGCTAGCTTCTCTTACATCTTTGTTATACTGTGTTAGAACAGCTCGGAATTGGAGGGTCCAGTCGATTTGTAGTTGTTATAGGATGATGTTGTAATGGATCACTATAGAAATTATGATGTTTCTAATCAGTTCTTTTGATTTCTTTGATGTTGAGTAACTTGAAATTGGAGGATCCAGTCAAGTCAGCTTTCAGTTTCTTGAGACCCTGAACCGAGATGATCTCGCATTCAGAGTCTTTCTTCTGCAAATTACTGAAAGCTTGTTGCCCAAAGTTGTTTGTTCATTTTCTCCTAAGTCTTCTACCTTCTCATCTTTAAATCAACCTACTTGCTGAAGTTGGGATTCCAGACCTCCTTGGTTCTTTACGTACCAGATCCAGTCCCCGAGTTAGAATGATATATCCTCGAGTCTTTATCTCCATTTGATCATCCCTTTATAAACAAATCGTGACATAAAACTGATGGGTGTTGGCCTATGCTCCTGCAAGCAATCCAGGAGTGACTTCTGACGCTAACACATTGAATACATGTCATAGGGTGGTTGTTAAAGTCATATCCCATAGTTATTGGAGAGCATGGAGCTAAGGTAAAATACACATTGGGTAATTTGTATGTGTAGTAATAGGCAATTTTACACATTCACTTTTACATGAACATAAAGAAGAGAATAGGGGAGAAGAGGTTGGGAGATGGAGTAACAAGGTTGGGTGAATTATGGAGTGCCTTGGGAGCGATTTTGGATCATTTTGGAGATGGAATTGAAGAGCCCGGTTGTGAGGCATGAAGAGTGAAGTCTTGGGTGAATTTCACTGTATCAACAAGTGTTTGTTGGTGTTTTGTTTTATGCTTTTCCTAGCAGTGAGTTCACTTGAGTTCCCAACAAAGAGATTCTTAGCTACCTGAGCTAGAGAGACCCTAATAAATGAATGGAATGCCTGATGGACTGAGAGAAATGATAGGGTACATTCCTTGGGTTGGGAAGCTCAAGAGGAAGAAAGCTAGAGTAATTTTGAGATATTTGTAGGAGAAAACTAGTGAGTTGTGTGATATGGTGTTATTAAGGACTATGAGAGACACCTTTTTTTATGAATTCCTAGCCCCAACTCGGACGTGACTTGTTGTTGAAAACTAGAAAAACAAGTCTATGGCTGGGTGGAACATCCTTCCCAAGCAGTTGGTTGCACAAATGTTTTATAAAAGATAAGTGTCTTTCTATTTGTTGAGTTATTCCATGAATTTAATTATTGTGCTCAACTCTATATATGTGAATGGTTAATTGTTTCTATGCATGAGTTATTAGATGCATTCATGGTCATTTAGAGTGTTGTAGATGCATTTAATTATGGGTATCAGAAATTAGTTGAATATGTGTTTAAATTGTAGCTGGTAAGATACCAGATTTTGTGTGTATTTTCACAAGTAATGTTCCCTAGTTGAGCTAGGGAAATGTACATAATGGTATTAGAGCACAAGGTTTAACACTGAGCTTATATGGGTTAGGATCCATAATGAATTGAGCATATTTTTGGTTATATATTTCATCTTGTGGTGAATTTGGGGAAAACAAATGGTGAATGGAAGTGAAATCCTTGAATTTTGAGCAAATGGTGAGTTTAAGTTCTTCAGAGTAGTTGAATAAGAAAACATATGGCATCGATCTACAAATTGCATAGTCGAATTAAACCATGGAAGTCAAATTCCTCTATGTTTCAGGGAGACTATGAAGTTTTGTGGATCAACAACCTAGATTTATTTGACCTAGAGAATCGTCGGTCCATATTCAATCACAGAAAATGGAGTAAGACATTCCAAAAAGGCCTCCAATTGGAAGGTTTCGGGAGGACTTGGATCCAGGCATGAGGTTGAGTTTGAAGGGATAATCTCAATGGTTGAATCCTGAAAGAACGAGAGTCATTGGATCAATTGAGTTCATTCTCAACCATAAGATATCGCAGAGATGTTCTTTTGAAAAAAAAAAATCGAGAGAGCGTGTTCGGAAGGTTGGGCATGTTTTGGCGTCCGACGAAATCGGTCTAATCGAGGAAACCATTGCACAGATTTTGGAGCCTAGGATGATCATGGTTGTTGAGCGGCACAATTGTTGATCATCCGATCTATTGGACAAGAATGTTTCCTTGGAAGGGTTGAGGATGAAAGAGAATGCCATGTTTGTTTCCACCTCATTGTGTTATGTTAGAAAGGGTAGGAAAATTAGTGAATTCCACATAGAATTAGGATACAGGTCTTTGGAAAAGAGAGAATTATGATGGTTCAGAAAGGATGGTTTTTGATAAGTCGTTGGAAGGAGGTTGTTGAAGGGTTCGTTCTAGGAGATTACTCTCGATGGGAAAGTTCGATAGAACAATATTGATAGGGCATCAGACTTTGGAGTTCACGAAGGTCAAGGAGCATGGAAAGTTATGTTTTCGATGGAGTTTTTACAATGGGAAGAGTTTGACAACGTTTCAAACTGCAGATTTCGGGGAATTTGTGTAACCAACAATTGAAGCTTTTGAATCAGAAGGTTCTAAAGAAGAGTTCTGATAGGATTGCAGAGGTCTAGTTATAGCTTGGAAACAATAGGAAGATAAACGATTGGGATTAATATTGATTTTGATATCAACAGTTTGGATCTAAAGACTTTTACAACAGTGAATTAGTAAATGTTTCCATGAAAATTTCAAATTTTGAAGGTCTTCATATTGCAGGGCATTTTTTAGGGCCTAAACAACATTTTTTAAAAATCAATTTTGTACAAAAGTGTTTGTCCCTTCTAGGACACAAAGTTTATACTTCTAAAATGATAGAGCTCAGAGAGAGCTTTCCGCAAGATAAATTTTTCGCCAAACAAAGCTTGTATGAGGGAGTTACATCCAAAACAATCAAGGGTAAAAATTTAGTACCAGATTTCTTTTAGAGGGAATAGCTCTTAGCTTAGGAGTCTCTTTGGGGCCAAGGAGTAATATATGGAAAAATAATGGACTGTAGAAGTCAGCCATGAAGCTAAATTTGAGTTATGGGTATTTAAAAAAATTTAAGGAGAAAAATGGGACACATGTAGCATGTAGGGTTGAAAAATGGAAAATGGTCAAAACTTCTAAAGACCATAACTTTCTGCTGGAAACTCAGAATTGGGGAAATAAACTGTCAATCGAAATATATTGAGGAGGAGAATCCATATGTTAAACCAAAAAATTATTTTGAGCAAAAACTTTTACATTCAACTCAAAAGAATATGATTGGTGGCGTTAAAGGGTAGAAACATGTATGATTTCTTTTCGAAATTGTGTATGTATATTTTTCATATAACATAAATTATTTGGATGCACATTTTTTGAAGAATTATAGGTTCAGAGAAGCAGTTTGGTTTATGTATGATAACAATATTGGAATATGCCCAAGGATATTACATTCATGAGCATGAATTCATAGGTTTTCATGTTAGCATGAGGAAACTTGAGATCAAGTTTAATGGAACAAGAGATGGGAATGAGCCTGTAACTATGAGAAGTCTACATAGAAAAATGAAGAGTTGTAGGGATGATAATAAAAATATTATGAATGCTCAAGAAGAGATACTTCAAATATTGAACATGTTGCAGAAGCAAGTCAATATGGACTCTGGCACAAAGCAAGAAGTTATTTCTAGACAAGTGACAACATCCAAATCCCATAGTAGAAGGGATGAGCATGGGAATGATAGGAATTCAAGGACCAGGAGTAGGAAGCATACTTCCCCAAAGAAATACACTAGTATATCTCATGCTATTTCAAGTCCAGGGAGCAGCCCAAGTGTTTCCCCTTTCAGGAGGCATAGGAGAAGGCCTAAGGGATACATCCTACAAGGTGAAATCGGGAAGATAAAGCCATCAAATTTCAATGGTAAGAATAGGATGGTAAGAATAGGAAGGGAGAAGAGGTCGAGGTCTGGATATTTCAAATGAAGACATATTTCTAGTTGGATGATTACACCTCCAGTATAGAAACAATAATTGCAACCTACCACTTGCAGGGAAATGCAACCATGTGGTGGGATCAGCTTAAGCAAGCCAAACATCTTGATGAGAAGAGGGTCTCATGAAGGTAGTTCAAAGGATATTTCCAAGAGAAATATTTGTTTGAGCATTACTACGAGAGGAAGATGAAAGAGTTCATTGAACTCAAGTTGGGAAGCATGTCAATGGATAAGTACAAGAAGAGGTTCTTTGAATTGTTGAAGTATGTTGACTTCATAAAGGATGAAAAGGTAAAAATGAAAATATTTTTGAGTGGGTTACCCTCTTTCTATAGTGAAAAGATACAATATGATAACCCCATGACTTTGGAGGAGAGAAAGACATCTCTATGAGCATAGCAAAGGGAGTCAAGTCTTTCAAAATTATGGGAATGACAAGATGAAAGAAAAGAGGGAGGAAAGGTAGTAGGGTTTTAAGACACCCCTTTTCAAGAATAAATCTCAAGAAAATTAACAAGGCCAGTCATCCCAAAATAAACACAAGACATCATATTATTTTGGGAAGAGGCCAATGAAGCAACATGTTCAATGCTGGGAATGTGAGGGAAATCACTTGTATAAGGATTCCCCTCACAAAGGAGAAAGAATGAGGACTATCCACAACATTAAAGAGGCTGAAAAAATGGAAGATATGGGAGGAATACTGTGAAGGATTTATGTAGCCTTGGACAAAAAGAAAGTAGAGTATCAATCCCCATGATTGAATTGGAAGGTAAGATTGATAACCATCCCATAGGAATTTTAATTGATTCTGGAGCTATCCATAGTTAAATAAACTCTAACATTATTGAAATATTTCACTTGAAAAGTAGTAAGCATAAGAAATCTTGGTTAGTTCATTTATCCACAAGGACTAAGAGAAAGATAAATGAGTTGGTTAAAGATTGTTCGATAGAAATGAATGGACTCAACACTAATGTAGATGTGAACATTATACCTTTGGGTTCCTATGACTTTCTAATTGGCATGGATAGGTTAGAAAAACACCATGTTATCCTAGATTGTCACAACAAGACAATAAATTGCCTTGATAATAAAGGGTAGCAAGGAAACATCCAAGGCATTTAGAGAGTTGTAGTTTTTAGAAAAATTTAAGCCATGTAGCTGAAAAAGAGTTTTATAAAGGGATGTCAAACTTTTGCATCCCACATGGAAGAGGGAGGTAGTGATAAAGTGGAAATAATTGAAGACCATGTGATCTTAAAATATTTTGAAGATTTTTTTTAGTAAACCCTAGTATTTCCACTGAAAAGAGACATTGATTTCTCTTTTGAATAGGTGTCAAGAGATTCCCTACTATCCAAGACACCTTACAAAATGGGCACACTAGAATTGAAAGAGTTGAAGATGTAACTAGAAGAAATTTTTAAGAAGGGGTATATACTCCCAAGTGTGTCACCTTGGAAATCCCCGGTTCTTTTTTGTGCAGAATACATATGAAACCTTAAGGTTGTGTATTGATTCCATACAATTGAATAAGGTCAAAATAAAGAACAAATATCCCTCTCCAAGGATTGATGATTTTGATCAGCTGAAAGGTGCAAGAATTTTTTCCAAGATTGACTTGAGATCAGGTTATCATCATGTGAGGATTAAGGAAGAAGATATTACCATGACAACATTTTGAACAAGGTATAGGCATTATGAATTCATGATAGTGTCGTTTGGACTATCAAATTCCCCAGTTGTTTTTGTGTGTCTAATGAATGGAGTGCTCAAGGAGTACCTGGAAAAGTTTGTAATTGTTTCCTTAGATGATATTCTCATCTATTATAAGTCTGAAGAGGAGCACGAGGATCATTTGAGGATGGCGCTAAAGGTTTTATGGGAGAATAAATTGTATTCCAAGATAAGTAAATGTGTATTTTATCAAAAGAAGATCCATTACTTGGGGAATATTATTTCAACAGATGGAATAGAATTTGATCCTGAGAAGATAGAGACCATTAGAGGATGGCCAATGCTAAGAAATGTGACATAGGTCAGATCATTCATGGGTCTTGCAGGTTATTACTGAATATTCATAAAAGGGTTTTCAAAGTTTGCAAGCCTAATCACTTCTTTGCAAAACAATGGAGCGAAGTTCGAATGGACACCAAAATGTGAAGAGAGTTTCTAGCAGTTGAAAAACATTTTGACAAGTGTGCCCATAATAAATATTGTAGATCAAGATGAAGACTTTGTAGTGTGCATGGATGTGTGCAATGATGCAGGAGCATCCTTTCCACCTCAACAATGTGCCATATATTCAGCACATCAAAGCACATTTAAGGTAGGGAGAGGCGTAGCCCTCCCATTTTAAAATTTTAAATGTAAATTTAAATGCAATTAAATGTTGTAAGGCTTGAGAAGAGATGATTTAATGCCTTTGTAGAGGTTGTAGTTAAATTCACCTTTAATGGTTGACTGTAGGTTGATGTAGATCCGATTCATACTAGATTTTCATAGGCGTTTTGATGGTTATTAGACACCACTAGTGTAGTTTGGAGGGAAGGCTCGATGAGCCCCTATTGTACAAAGAATTATAACATATGCCCAGTATAGGCTGTTGAAGGCTGAGAGAAAACCATTGTAAGCCAAGGAGATATTCAAGACTTAGCTATAGTTTGAGCTCACATATATTCTAATTGACATTCATCTTAATACAAAGAGAATTTTTTCTTGCCTATGAGTTTTATGTGGGTTTATGTATTTTATGAATGATTATATGTGTGTGTTTATGTGCATATGATGTAGATGTGTATGATAGGTTTCCATCTGCATGAATAGACAAAATTATCTATCTATGCGTTTGTTGGATTATTTCTGGGTTCTTTAGGCTAAATGCAAGGAGTGCATGATAGAGTGTTGAGAACTCTATGAGCCAACGCAAGGAGTGTGTATCTGAACTCTACTTTGAGTTCATAGGAGAACGTGCCAGGAGGGAATATCGGAATAATTCACAATCTCAAGGAGGATCCTCATGGTTACTAAACACCCTAGAGGAAAGTATTTGCAGGAGTAAGTGTATCCAGATTTACTGGAAAACTCGGTAGAGATCTATCAGGAGGGCATTGAGCAGGTTCAAGTGTGCACAAGAAAATTATTTTTAGAGTTCTATAAGAAGAGTGTCAAGGAGAAGACACCCACAGAGTTATTGAACACTTTGTAAGATTAGCAAGGAGTGATTTGAGCAAGTGCAAAGAGTGCATAGGACCAACACATTCTGAAGTGTTGGAGGAAATTGAGGAAAACCCAGAGCTATTGAACACTCTGAGGGAGAGGCTCTGAAATGATTACATAGAGCAGGAACAAAGAATGTGTCAGAAGATTACTAGAAAATCTTCTAAGTCTGAAATCGTTTGAAGGTCAGTCAAGTGCAAGGAGTGCACAGAGGCAAACCTATTTCAGGTTTGAAAGCTCAGAAGAGCATAGAGTGTGTTAGGAGGGCATCAGAAGTTCCTTTATAAGAAGAAAAGGGTTGATACCAATTTGGAGTTCTGAGAAAGTTCACAAGTTCAGAAGTGAAAGCACAAGGTGTGCGCAGGAGAGGGAACTAGATTCAAGTTTACAGAAGCTCGGGAGAAGTAGTTCAAGTGTGCATGGTGACTCTGCACAGTGAGTAGAGGTCAAGGACCTTTATAGTTTCAAATTGTGAAGATAGTGTAGGTTCGTACTAAAGAGAGTGGAAGGTGTGTTCTAGAGACGAACTTGCTTCAAGTCCCAAAGATCAGGAGGAAGACCAACAACAGTCGTTGGATCAGCTGCAAAGAGAAGATATGGGTTGTTGAATCCTACGTCTAGACACTAGGAGGAGTGCGTTGAGGTGAAGAACATATCCTAACCGTTGGATCTGGGTGCGAAGGACCAACATCCGTTGGATCCTAGTAAGTGCACAGGACTTTAACTTGTTTTATGTGCAAGGAGTGAGGACTTTCCAAAGTTCCGATGTCCCCATGTGAATCGGGACCATCCATTGTCTAGAAGGGACACGTGGTGGAGATCTGTGTGCTTCGGAGAAAGAGTAATTCGGTGAAAAGTGGGAGTGGAGTGTGCAAAACTCCCGAAGCCCAAAGTTGTGAAGCATATACTGGTCGTTGATTTCTAGGAGTCACATGGCATCAGATCCGGAGGTATGAAGGTATAACTCTCTAGAAGAGAGTAGGAGCAGATTTGGGAGAACTCTCAAAGTCTTCGGGGGGCCAAAGAAAATCTGAGTCATCGATCCTGCAGGGACAGGTGTCACTGGATCCTTCACTTTGGAGTAAGATCACTTTGGAGGTTTGAAGGTGTTCAAAGAGAGGGATTGTCGAAGTGTCGAAGTGGCGAAGTGAATCTAAGTTGTCGATATCAAGGAGGATACGTGGTAGTAGATCAGAGAGTTCGTGAGAAAGAGCTCCAGACGATTTTTGTGGAGCAAAGAGAAAAATTCATGAATTCGCAAAGCGACAAAGTAAATCTGGACCATTGAAAATAGAAGGGAACGTGACGAAGATCCGCATACTTCGGAGGAAATCACTTTGGAGAAAATTATGTGTGGAGGGTGTAAAAATCGTTGAAGTCACGAGTCCTTTGAGACTGTCGATCTGAGGAGAATACATGTCATCTGGTTACGAGATCCAGAAGTGTGCACCTAGAAGGGAAATAAATAAATCATATTATTTTTTCATTGTTGGAATACATGGTGTCGGGACTATCACTTCGGTGATATGACACTTCAGGGGAATTGGAGAGAAAAGTCTCGAAGAGAAAAAGTATCGAACTCTTGAAGTCAATAGGAGCCATTGGTGAACATAGGGACACATGGACAAGGGAGAATCACTTCAGAGGATTGATGCTCTGGGAGAAATAAGAGCAAGGCGATGTTGACTCAATTCTCCCAAAGTGGAATCAAAAGACAATCTCGATCGTAGATCGAGACGAGCACGTGGTGCTCAATCCATAGCTTTGTTTAGAAATACTTCAGGGAAAAGGGTGTTGAAACATTAAGAACTACCAAACACCGAAGTCCCAAAGTATATCACAATCATTGGCTATCAGGAGAGCACAAATTTTATATCTGGTCCAAGTGATTTTGTCGATTCAAAGTTCAGGGAAAAAGTGGTGAGGTGCATTCAAAAATGTTGAATCCCGAATTTTTGAATGAATCGAGAGTTGTTGATCTAGGAGGACACATGATGCTTGATCTGTAGCTATGGTTATGGAATACTTTAGAGGAAAAAGGTGTTTGGAGCCCTCAGAACTTCTGAAGGCCAGAGTCTCGAAGTAGATCATAGTCGTTGGTTGTTGGAGGAACGTGAGTTGTAGATCTCACCCGGGTAAGTTTGTTGGTTCGAGGTTTGGGTAAAAAGGATTCAGCGGTAGTTGAAATGGTTGAAGACCGAATTTTTGAAGCACCTTAGGGTTTATCCCTGGTTCATAGCCTAAGGTCATATGAAGGAGATGGGCCTAGCAGAAGGAGCTAGCCCCCGTTAGTTTAAAATTGCATAGAACGACAAGAAAAGGGTTTGTGGGTTACATAGGACCTGTGCCTAAAGAGATACGGAACCTATGTTAAATTGATTTAGGTTCCAACAGGGGCCCAAAGAGTCAATATGACTCCCTATTTTGAATGATCCTAGACCAGGAGGTCAACAACCCCTAGGAGAGAAGGGAGGTTTTCATTAAGTGGTATAAGAGCTTAGGAAAAGGAGATAGTCTGGTACCACCAAGCGATATCAGAAGCTAAATTTCATCCGTAGACAACAGGTGAAGGAGGAGACAAGGTGTTGATTCTATGTGAAATGATTGTTTTCAAGTGTGTAGCAATCAATAGATAGCCACGTGGGTTGTAGGAGAAGTTGGAAAAGCTCTCATTTGTAGGGTAATACACATACTTTCTAGGAGGGAAGGAAGAGGTGAAAATGGCTACTGAAGGCCAGAGGAGAGGTTGAGAAGGAGACCATGAGTGGAAAATTAAATCATATATGGTTAAAGAGCTCAAGGAGATCATAGAAGAAATGGAGAGGCTAATGTTGAAGATGAAGCAGGGAGCCCAGGTGCACTGGACATATGAATGGCCTTTGAAGAGGAAAGCAAGGTGGCCTGTCCAGAAGTTGTTGACCAGAAGGCAGCAATAGGTGTTGACAAGGTGGTTGAGGGAAGATAAAAACATCAGTGGCACAGAGGATAAAGTGTTTTACATATGTGAACCAGAGGTTGTAGATATCCTTAGTGATGAGGAGGAGAAGAGATCAGTTGATCTCATGAACTTCCAGGAGGGAAATGATGAAATTTCAAATTTCTAGGTGGGAAATGAGAGGAGATCAGCAGTTGATCTCATAGGATTCTAGGAGGGAAAGGGAGAAATCCCATATTTCCAGGTGGGAAAGGGAGAAGAGGTGAACTCATAGGTGAGTTCAAATCAACAAGGAGTGTTGACAGAGGAGAATCAGAGGAGAATTATGATCATTGGTGGAATTAGTATATTCCCGCCAATTATCCCAGTAGAGGCTAGTGCACAAATTCCAAGTGCAGCAGAAGAAGAAGGATAGTCAGTTCTCATTGTCATAAAGGAGGAGGAGGAGAAGAAATTGATGTCTTCCCCAACAGAAAAAGAGGATCACACAGTTGATTTTCTCACTCAGTGGGAGAAAGAGTTCAAGATGTTGGAGGATTGGTTGAACAATCTAGAACCAAAGAAATATTGTCAGGATGTAGTCATGCAAAGAGAAGAAGAATGCTAGCATGAGGAGAAGATGGAGTGTTGTTGAACTAATTGGTAAGTGCGGACACAAACATATCTCCCTAGTACCACTGGGAACTAGAACAAAACAAAACAGAATATAAGCATTTCCCTCGACCCTAATTATTGAGTTTACTACCTATCAAGAGATAGACAACATACCTTTTAAATGTAGTTTTCTCTTGTCATTTCCATCCTCACTCTATTCCAATGCTCATGCAATATTGAACCTACAAATGAACACAAGCCAACAAAGTGAAAGCAATAAAGCATACTCAACAAGAACCTATGTATGTGATCAAGGAATCATACAATAAAACAAGAATGGTTTTATGGGAAATAAACATATTGTTGTATCATATTGAATAGAAAGTGGATAATACAACCAAAGGCTTGATGTCGCCAGGTCCCCTTTCAATGGCCCTTTTATCTAACATACACACCTTTTCTCCAAAGCCTTTGAATGAAGAAGATCCACTATGTATCTTGTAGAACTAAAGCAAAAATTTCAAGAATAATTTGAAGTAGAATTTCTCAATACAAATCTTATTTGTTTCCATGAGAGATCCCTCCTTATATAGTGTGAAGGAGATATGGATGATGATATTAGGATGATCCCACCAAATCAGAAAAGAGAGTAAGATACAAACCATTTGGAGGCGACCTCATATTCTAGAAGATCCCCTTCTAGAACCTTCGTGAAGTTTGAATTTTCCTTAGCTTTTGGCATCATCGCACCCTAGGTATAGTGCATACTACGAAGAAGTCACAGTCCAGATATAGAGTAGGGGGCGAAAATCAGGCATCGTTTCACCCCATGCATTTTGAAGGGTGCGATGACCTTCCTTAATAGGGTTTTTGAGAAGGGAAAGAAAATAACTTTCCTCATGGAGAAAGACCTTTTTATCTTTTCAGGGAACATGAACACATGTTTTCAGTGGGTCATAGGAGTGACCAAATAATGTGTAACAGAATTCCCCAAAAGTATGAATCTCGAACTCATGACAGTTGAAATAATTTGTAGAATGTTTGTGTCGAACAAGGAGCACATCAATCGAGAACCTTTAAACAATCAAGCATCAACATAATAATATACCATTGTCTAAGGTAGGCATTCCCATACTCAGATTGCTAATATCAAGTGATTCATGGCCACTGAATATACACTGTGGATCCATGTCATCGTGAATCAGTATAGCCACCAAGAATACACTGTGGATCTACACTCTAAAGAATTCAAAATTTGGACATAGCCACAAGACATATGCAGTGGATCTATGTGTCATAACTAATTCATGAATACTCTGTCGCAACCTGGATCAGAATGATGAGATCTAGGGTCTTCATTTCCATCGTCCTTAAGTATGAATCTAACCATGTGATTACAGGTGTCAAAGTCAAACATGGTAGAAACCACTTGATTATCTGTCAATAATGAAAACCGTTCACAAGTGTGAGGGAAATCACCATTGATGTCAATGACTCCCAAGGTACCCTAGTACAATCCAACGAATGTGAATAAATGAGCTGAAGTCGAACACTCGATGGAATCTCCCAATCAGGGGTTAATGATGTGAACCCACTATTGGAAGCGAAGAAACCTTCCATTAAGGCATGCAGACTCTAAGGTACTAAATGATTTATAAGTCTTGTTACCGGATAATGTGTTGAAGTCGATGGGAAAAGACTCGTCACAGGAGGGCCTTGATGTATCCCCATCAATGACATGAAATAAGTAAAATATTTGAAGTAGATCAGAGTATGAAGTGATTTGGAACTGACTCAAGGAAGGATGACATGGTATAAAATTTACAACTGCAGATGGCTGACTCGATGGAGGGCTTATTTTGGTTCGAATTCTCTTGAACATATGAACAAAATGATAATGGTATTGGAAACATTGAGTTAAGGAGGACCCAACATATGAATTTTTGGATGGTCAAATGAGAGACAAATGGATTTCCCAACCTAGACACAATGATGAAGGGGGTGTCATGTTCAAGAGCGACTATTACTGCCACTGAAATGAATACAGAGACACATTTGTTTCCAAATTTTCGCCCACCATTTTTGGCGAGTACCTCTTTATTTTTACGCAATCTTGAGGAGGATAACATATTCTTGTTGATGTAATCTCATCCTTCAGATGAATCCCTCGGAGTATGTTTAACAAACCCTAAGAAGGAGTGGTTTGGTCCCATATGGGTCTTTCGATGTTTGTTTAATGAGTCCAAGGAAAGAAAACTCAGGGGTTTTTCAATTTTAGAGACTCTAAAAAACACTTAAAGAGAAATTCAACAAGTCCTTTTTCATAAATTAATCTGAAGAGACCGAAAAAGTGATAACCTACCGCTCATCATATATTTTCTTCAAATACTTTTATGAGTGTGAAAAGAACAAGGTTTCTCAGCCATCTTTTCACATTTGGAGATTCTGAAAAGAGCTTAAAGAAGACTCCAGGGGGGTTCCTTTTATGTATAAGCTTTACGAGTCTAAAAAAGTGATAAAAGTATACTCAGTTGTATTCTCATTGATTCACAAGCACAAGAAATAACAAAGACTAAGTTCAGGGTTTTTCCTGAAAAACCCTAAAAAGAATCTGTACATGCAACAAATACATATAAACAAAACAAAAAAGTGGACCCTTGTTCCAACGTCTCACCTCTAGACTTTTTCAATATACAAAAGTCAACCACTTGTAAAGTTGTTAGGACTTTAGGATTTGGATAAAGCATAAAAAATAATATAAAATACAAATGAAAAGTAATAAAAATAAATAAAATAGGTAACAAACCATGTTTTACTATTTCATTTGTAACTTTGCCCAAACATTGCTCCAAAGCCCTCTTTTCAACTCGATTTTCAATTGTTGATTGTGGAGTGTACGGGGGATCATCTTTGCATGGTTTTAAATTTGATTTTCATTGGTTAAAATCTTGTTTTGGGTTGACTTTTTGGGGGTTACCCATGCATTGAGGTTGTCACAGGTGGCCCCTATCAGGAACTGTGACGATCTAGGATCATCACAGGTGAGCCTAAATCTAGGGGGAGATGACGTCACTCTGTGCAAACACCCTGGACTGCGACGACAACAACCCAAAATTTTGAAAGATGAACTCAACAAGTAAAAAACCTCGAGGAAAGAAGATTATGGTTCTAATACCATCTTATGGTCCCTGGGCAAGTCATCCATGGTTAAAATGTTAGAGTGGCACAAAAAAGAGCACAAAGAGAAATATTACTTCATCAGGAATGACCTAGGAATAGGGATGTCCCTCCGATAGTGTGGGCTACTAAAATTCTTCAAGATTTATGGCATGAGGGCCCAACTAAGACTACTTGAGTACCCAGTTCTTATGTGGAATGTGGATGAGAAGTCATTTCATGTGGGTGCTCACACACTCACCATAGATATTGAGGATATTTATTTCCTAGCAGGACTATCTCGTTGGGTTACACTTACAGGTAGCAGGGGTGGCGGTGAGCCAATGAACTACTACATCAGTCAACATTGTGTACTGGGAACCGAGAAACATAGCGGCAAGGTCACTATTAGGGATTCCATGATTTGCCTTTGTGGACTATCCTCTATACTATTACTCACATGGCAAGGAAGGTTACTCCCCATATGGCTCTCTGATCAGGGGATCAAATTTTGCTCAATTTTCAAAGTGCTCGGATTAAGATGAAAATAGTGCCATTGTGCCCGTCTCGTTTTCCTGATTCTTGCGGTATATTTATTTTCGCGAATGGAGTCCGTATGGAGGAGATATCACGCTTTGACCACCAAGTCAAATAGGGAAAATTTTTGGGATGCTGACTATACCTGTCCGTACAGTCGGTACGGCCACGTGGAGGGCCGTACCATCATGATGACGTGGCGTATTGATGATGTGGTGCAGTTTGATTGGGTGTTCATTGAACAATGATATGCTGACACGTGTCGCTATGTGGTTGGCTTATGTTTTTGTGTTTGTATAAAATGGTTTGGAGGCCACGGGGTTCAACCCCCGGACCTCCCAAACACCAAAGTTATGACACTACGCTAGCCAACAAACCCGCACTTGTTCCTTGTTATATAGTTCAGCGCATATATATTTAAATTTGGATGTTGTATTGCATGGAAAAGTGCGTGTGTCGGGGCCCAAGCCCCGACCCATGGTTTTATTGTAACACATATAACCGCATGTTTATATATATGGCGCGGTATTAAATATAGTCCATGGACTATATTACATTGTATTGTAAACACGCGCATTGTATATTGCAATGTATTACAATATAACATTGCATATATGTTAACGTTTGTATATTAAAAATACGYGCGGGTATTATAACCTTTGGTTAATACATATGACCCGTGGTTTGGTCGGTGTGTAACCGCGCGGGAGTTTTAAAAACGGTCAAATGACTTTTATGCCGAGCCTATGGTCGCATGAAGCAATATGAACCGGTGTCGAGGCGGTTAAGGGTTGGGCACCCCTAACCGTCCTACGGTTTGTACCGATGTGTGGTTATGCACGGGACTGGGTTCTTTACGCTTTATATGAGCGTGTGTGCTAGGTTTGAAGCACAAGGGTGCAAATTGTAGAACCAGAGACAACATAGTTGAAGGGGAGAACTTCAAGGAGGCCATCTTCTTC
>JZKD02S1667180.1:491256-515256 GCA_000966675.3 Picea glauca
CGAGATAGTATTTTGGTGGTCCAAAAGCTTCCTAATGGGGAGGTGTGATCAGGGGATCAAATTTTGCTCAATTTTCAAAGTTCTCGGATTAAGACGAAAATAGTTCCATTGCGTCCGTCTTGTTTTCCTGATTCCGGCGGTATATTTATTTTCACGAATGGAGTCCGTATGGAGGAGATATCGCGCTTTGACCGCCAAGTCAAGCAGGGAAAATTTTTGGGATGCTGATTGTACTTGTCCGTACAGTCCATACGGCCATGTGGAGGGCCGTACCATCATGATGATGTGGCATATTGATGATGTGGCGCAGTTTGATTGGGTGTTCATTGACCAATGATATGATGACACGTGTCGCTATGTGGTTGGCTTATGTTTTTGAGTTTGTATAAAATGGTTTGGAGGCCGCGGGGTTCGACCCCCGGACCTCCCAAACACCAAAGTTTTCATAACACTATGCTAGCCAACAAACCCGCACTTGTTCCTTGTTATACAGTTCGGTGCATATATATTTAAATTTGGATGTTGTATTGTGTGGAAAAGGGGGCGGGCCGGGGCCCAAGCCCCGACCCATGGTTTTATTGTAACACATATAACCGCATGTTTATATATATGGCACGGGATTAAATATAGTCCACGGACTATATTACATTGTATTGTAAATGCGCACATTGTATATTGCAATGTATTACAATATAACATTGCATATATGCTAACGTTTGTATATTAAAAATACGCGTGGGTATTATAACCTTTGGTTAATACATATGACCTGTGGTTTGGTTGGTGTGTAACCGCACGGGAGTTTTAAAAATGGTCAAACGACTTTTATGCCGAGCCTATGGTCGCGTGAAGCAATATGACCCAGTGCTGAGGCGGTTAAGGGACGGGCGCCCCTAACCGTCCTACGGTTTGTACCGGTGCATGGTTATGCATGGGACTGGGTTCTTTACGCTTTATATGAGCATGTGTGCTAGGTTTGAAGCACAAGGGTGTAAATTGTAGAACCAGAGACAACATAGTTGAAGGGGAGAACTTCAAGGAGGCCATCTTCTTCATTTTTCGATCGTTTCAGGTGCCGTCAGAGCCTAGACAGGGGTTTTGGGACGCTGCAGAGCCATTGGAGAAGTCATTTTGTTGATTTGAGCACTATAAGACATGTTTTTAATAACTTTAAGCAATTTAATATAAAAGATCCATTTGGAGGCTGGACCAGGAGATGTAGCCCGGAGTGGGGTGAACTCCTTTATCAAGTTGTTGTGTTTATGTCTGATGTTCAATGATTTATACTGCTGTTTATGTTTATTTCTACATAAGTAATCCTTTATTATGTGTTGCAAATTGATCCGGTTGCTTTAAACACATAACATTTCACTTGCAATTAATTTAATCAAGTTTATCAAGTCTTATTCATTTTTAGATCACTCTCCAAAGCCACTTTTAGTATGCATTGGAGTGTCTAGAGCCCTAAGTCTTCAACTGGTGCGAAGGGGTCCTTAAAAGTATGAAGAAACAACTTACCAAGTGCAAAAGTGGCGGGTTGAAACAATTTGGATATAATGCTACTTTGGTATCGTTCTTCCTAGAGAGGGTCTCAGTCTTACACTTGTAGGTAGAGTGGGGTCTACCTACCCCATAGTATCCAAGGATGAAGAGGTGGGTAGACCTTATGGCCCAACATGGAGGTGGTCACATCATTAGGTATAACAACGTCTTATTTGAGTGATTGAGGACTCAAATGCTCATGGTCAATGATTATGCATATGTCGGGTTAGATTTTCGTGGTGATCTGAACCTAGCTCTTCCCGAAGGTTCCCAATGGGGGAACATAGGTAAGAAGGAAGTCTTGTTTATACCATGTTTTTGTTATTTTTAATGATATTAAATGTTTTTTGTGTTTATAAGTCTAAAGACTAATCAAATGCTCTCCAAAAATGTAGATGTGGGACCTTGTCGTCTGCCAAGATCATCCCCTATCCAGAGATGAGGGTAAAGATGTGTCGCAGCAAGAGTGGTTGTTTTCGATCTTGAGACCATAGAGAAAAATCTAGAGGGACTCACTATGAACGTCCTTGATGCCATTATAGATTATATTCCTAGGCATTACCAACGCCACACAGTGGGTGTGTCTGCATCCATTGGTCGACTGGTGTGTAGTGTAGCATAGGTAGTTGCGTGTTATAGTGAGCGGCATCTGTGATGCTTGTTGCATATGAATCCATGTGCTTCACATTTTTGACATTTTGGTCTTCAGACAAAAACACTTTTTTAAACTTTAATCATTATATATATAAGGCTTCTATCGACTTACTTGTTTTATGTACAAAGTGTTATTTGATTTTATAAATGTCTCAAATGTCTGTCTAACACATAATTAGCCAATGCATATGTTAATGTATTTAGACATCTAGGAATGTGTTGATATTCAATGTAATAAAAATGATGTTCCAATAGGAGAATTCATAAATATACCCTTAACAAAGTAGGACTTTGGATAGAATAAACGTTACTCAATTGTAGTACCACTAACTGTGAATCAAGTCACACAATAAGATGAAGGATTCCAAGTGAAACAACGCCAGTTAACAACTCGATAACTGCACTATATTCCATGATATTGTTAGTTGCACGACCAAGGAAAACACCATGTAGACTGATTAACTCATCTGTAGGTGTATAGATTTCCCAAGAAGCATATGCTATGTTTTGAGTACTGCGACTAGCGCCATCAACGAATCCAATGTAGGGTATTGAAGACACCGACATCTGGAAACCAATCTCAATGCAAGGCAAGCATCCATGAGGACAAAACCAAAAATGAAAAAGCACACAAGAGTACAATACATAAAAATACATAGCACTCATGCAAAAATGACTTAAGCATAGTACTTCTTCAAGTAAATCTTATTTATGGGTTCACTCAAAGAAATTCCATCATAATCTACTAGTTCATAAGCCCCTTTCTCCAACACTCGTTTTACAATATAAGGACCTCGCCACATAGGCTCGAATTTATTGTCCCCTAGAAAATCACGATTTTTCTCATAAAGAAGAACTAGATCACCTTTAGAAAAAACACGCAGTTTGACATGCTTGTCATATTGAGATTTTACCTTTTTTTCTAAGTTTCAATAACTAAGGCCACATCATGACGGGTTTCTTCTAATTTCATCAAATACAAAAGATGTTCCTCCTCAACCGAGGTGTTTGGGAGAAGTTTGACTGTTAGTTTCAAAGACAGAATCTCACATTCAATTGACAAAATTGCTTCAATACCATAAACTAACTAAAAAGGTTTGAATCCCATGGCAAACTTAACGGATGTCCGATATTCCCATAATGCCAAGAAAAAAATTATGTGCCATTTTGACTTATGAATTCCTACCATCCATCGAAGCATAGTAGTGAGGACTTTGTTGATTTCTTCGACCTGGACATTGGTCTGCGGATAGTAAGGGGTTGAATTTTTATGGCGAAGACCCAAATTTTCAGTAAGTTCAGACATCATGAAGTTACGAAAATGACTACCATGATCGGTAAAGATAGCTTGAGGGACACCAAGACGAGTAATGATATGATTGAATATGAATAATGTTGTAGTTTTCCTAGTGTTATCAAATGTAGGCATCGCCTTGGCCCATTTAGTGAAATAATCCACAACTACAATAACGTATCCACGATTTTTATTTTTATCTTCCTTATTCCTACCCTTCCCTTTATTTTTATTTTTATTTTTACTGGTAAGTGTCGATTGAACTTAATTGACATCAGAGGTTTTACCAGGGGAAGGAGTCGAATTAGGACTATTCTGTACAATAGAAGTATTAGATTTGGGATTGTGGTGATTGGCTTGTTTAGACTAAGTCTCTACGTGAAAAGTGTCAATCACACCATCAACAAGGTGGGAATATACTATAGGTCTTCAAGTAGGATTCATAGACGAACGAGGAGCATCAAGGATCAGGTCATACATAGTGCCCGTTTGTGAATAAACAAGATATAAGTAATGAACATGACTAATCGCCTGCTTTTCAATGACGACACCACCCATGGAAATGTCACGAGATATAGGAACAATAAGTTATTTAGTAAACAACTCGGCCAACAATTGGTCAGGAAGAGGAACTTTGATTAAGCATATTTTCCTCCTCCATTCATGAATGTGATCAGAAATGTGAGTGGAAGAGGATTGTTTAAAATAATTCAAATGTTGTGTTCATGTCTCGTAACGTATTAGAAATTGGTAATGTGTTAATAAGGACATGGATAGAGTATTAAAGTCATTAAATAAACGTCATGGTAACTTGATGTACTATTTAGCATCCGAACCCATAAGAGTTCATTGGAAAAGACGTAATCTTATAGATTCATCTATCAATGAGTTAGATGAAAACCAAACATGGAAATTCATGACACGATTATTCGGGTCTTCCCCAAGTCAACCATCAAACTTAGTAATGTTAGATGGTAGTTTGGTCGAGATGACAGGCCAGTAAGGAGAGTGCAAAATAGGATCATTCAAAATCCTAGATAAATCTGGAAAATCCAAAGTAGCAAGAAAAGGAAATTGTATATTCACTTGAGTAAACCGGTAGTTTTGAGGAGGTAATCCCGTAGGTATACCAGTGGGACCATAAGAAGTCTGCATATAGTTAGACAGTCCTAATAGATTTGGTTGTGGAGGGTTTAGAGCCGCATAGCCAAAAAAAGTTGGTTGATTAAGAAAGCTTCCTTGGAAAGGAGCATTGGACTACAAATTCGGACACCAAGTAGGATTCATAGAACCTGGATACGGTTGTCCAAGATTAGGGGGTATAAAAGAATTAACTTGAGGATGTTTCCCCCCATATGATTGTGGATTCCCTTGGAAAGGGAGATTCCAAGGTTGAGATTGTAACACATGTATACTCTGGCCATAAACTGGGTTATGGCCTCCAACTTGAGAATTCCCCCCAACTTCAAGTTTCCCACTAACATGAGATTTACCCCCAAGTTGAGGTTGACCTCCAATAGGAATCTGAAAACCAGAAGTGATAAGATGGTTGGTGCCTCCAACTTGATTGGAGCTACTAGGACTAGGAAAATTAGCTCCTGTAGGTGACGGTGGAGGAGGAATCTACTACCCACCGGAGAAAACTGGGGTAGGTGTAGGAAAAAAACCAACAACAACATATTACCCATGTGGAACAAAAATATTTGACCCTCTGGTCAGATTCTGGGTAGGATTAGAAATGGAAGTATTCAAAGAGTTATACCCAAGGGGAAGTGAAGGATTTGATCTCAGCGGAAGCGGTGTTCCAATAGGAGCTTTGGATATCACCGAATTTTTAGTAGAAAAAGGAGTATATTGTGAGGCCATGGTAGATCCGACATACTATAGAGGAAGGGTTGAGTGAGAACCAACCAACAATTGGTCCACAACTATGAAGACATTATTGGTCGTACCAGTAAAATGATCTAAAGGTACTATGTAAGTGGTCGACATCACAGGAGTTTGTGATGCCATAGGTCGATTAGAACTTGTTCCTAGGTTTTAAAAAATATCGTGTCATAAAGAATCTAGAGGGACTGAGCTAGGATTGAAAATTCTAGCAGTGTAAACTAGGGTTATAAACGACGCACTTTGAAAAAGTGGATCATCCACACTAGACTATGTGTTAGGTTTGGTAGGTACTTCAATATATTTTTTAACAATAATGTCTTCCGACAAATTAATTCGAAGTAACTATGGGTCTTGTGCTGCACTCAATAATGGGTTTTCGGAAAGTCTAAATGCTTCCAAAGAGTTACGAATTATGAATGATTCTAAAGGATTCATACTCCCAATTTCAGAGGTTATTTCGTTATTGACTACTCCCACAGAAGATCCTTCTGGTGAGTGAGGAATCAAAGGGATGTAAACTTCCACATTTTATGGAGGTAGTCCTTGCATCCTACGTGAATGGCAAAATCCTATGTTGGTTGCACCAAATAAAGAACAGAACAAATCTATGGCCAACTAGAGGAACAAACAACACTCACTAATAAAATCTAGAAATCAAACCAAGAAAACAAACTTTCTTATTTCAAATTCACTAGTTGATGATGAAATCCAACATCATGAAATCAAGACAAGAAGGGGTTGGTATAAGAGGTTGGAAAAGTTACATTGACAACCTGCTTAATGGACTTACGCCTTGGTACAAGATCCCACACATAATCGTGGGTATACCCTCCAAGGAGCCCACGTGAGTTTGTCCAACGTCGATTCCAGGTACCGTGAATACTTGACCCTCCACAGTCACCTTGTGTAAAGACCCTAAATAAATAGGCCACTAAGGTTACCAATTACTACAATGATGCCTGTGGAAACAGTCGACAGTCTGATCCAAATGAAAAGGCAGGGTATCTAGCCCGAAATCAACTCGAGAGGCTCCCACACATAATCATGGGTATACCCTCAAGTGACCCCCAATAATATGTGCAATCTCTACACCAAACCCAACAAAGCAGGGTTAGTAAATTTGCCGCTCTCAATGTGACCTCAGGTTTGACCCTTGTATGAGAAGGGCTTCCCAGGACAAAATGTAGCAAGTGCATTTGACACTTTCCCTATCAAAAGATACTATTTTGTGTTTTAATTCTTTGGAGAGTGTTCCTTTCAACCTATTCCAAAGCGCTACCCTATCTAATGTTGGTGTAAATAATTTGTATAAAATAAAAGTTACTAATAAATTTTAATATTACATTGTGTTTTAAAGAGGTTGTTTCTTACTCAAAAAGGAGATGGAGATGAAACTGATGATATGTATGAACTTGACCCAATAAAATGCAATAAGAGATGAATGTGTAATCTTTCAATTCAATGAACTCTAATTACAGTAGGGAGAAGGTATCTTTTTGAAGTACAAAAGCTACGAAACACAATTTCTCAATTTCTTCAATGAACAAAATTCCAAGCAATCAAAAGTCACCAAAATCTTCCAATTTTCTCTTATACATATTTTGAATGCAAAAAAAAATCTCGTAAAAGATTACTTAAAAAGAAAATGAATTTCTAGTTCTTTCATGCTTAAATCATATCAGAGATGCAATACATGGAAGAAAATGTAATCCAAGAAAATTAACACACTCACAACCTTGTTCCCAAATCAAACTCACTATGCAGACAAAAATAAAAGGATAAGAAAAACTCTTTGTCAGATGCAAAGAAAAATATTTCTCAATCTATAAACAATCTGGAAGGTGAAAACAATCCAAAACTTCAAACAAATCAAAGACTCTTTGTCAATAAATCACTCAGGAACAAGATCCAGAGATTATATCCTTGTGACAAAAATCAAAAGCAAAAACTTGCAAAATTTACAAAGAAAAACTTTCAATCACTGAAAATAAATCAAATGCAAGATTTAAACTCACAAATCATTTAGACACTAGTATCAGAACTTCATCCAAGGAAATTGAGGCAAAACTGGGTGAAAAAAGAAAAGTTGACTCTCCCCCAACAAGTTCTACAGGAATCGTTGCAGGATACTTATGGAGCATAGTGCGAGGATCTAGGGTCGTCGCAGGTTGCCTAGTGGGTACAGTGTGGCATTGTTTCCCTGGTCTAAACCAACACAGTGAGACATCAAAGGATCGCCTCAAGATTTATATATGACACAGTGCGACGATCTTTGTAACTAAGTAAAAAATGGAAGAAAGTCAAAAACTTTCACTGAACTTGCAAACCTAGGGAGTCCATATGGATCACCCACAAACTCAGAGAATGAATTTAAATAAAGGAAGGTGGGATAAAGGCTAGTAAGAGACAAAAAACCAAAAACAAGGCATATCCCCAGTATGGTCACCAATTTTTTTGTTGGACTAATCGGTAAGTGCAAACACAAACAGATCTCCCTAGTACCACCCGGAACTAGAACAAAATATAAGCCTTTCCCTAGACCTTAATTATTGAGTTTACTACCTATAAAGAGATAGACAACATACCTTTTAAATACCGCTTCATCTTTCCATTTCCATCCTCACTCTTTTCCAATGCTCATGCAATATTGAACCTACAAAGGAACACAATCCAACAAAGTGAAAGCAATAAAGCATACTCAATAAGAACCTATGTATGTGATCAAGGAATCATACAATAAAACAAGAATGGTTTTATGGGAAAGAAACATATTGTTGTATCATATTAAATATAAAGTGGAGAATAAAACCAAAGCCTTGATGTCACAAGGTCCCCTTTCAATGGCCCTTTTCTCTAACACACACACCTTTGCTCCAAATCCTTTGAATGAAGAAAATCCACCATGTAGCTTGTAGAACTAAAGAAAAGCTCTCAAGAATAATCTGAAGTAGAATTTCTCCATACAAATATTAGCCTATTCAACCTTATCCTTTTCCATGATAGATCCCTCCTTATATAGTGTGAATAAGAGATGGATGAGGATATTAGGATGATCCCACCAAATTAGAAAAGCGAGTAAGATCCAAACTGTTCAGAGGCCACCTCATCTTCTAGAAGATCCCCTTCTAGAACCTTCGTGAAGTTTGAATTTTCCTTAGATTTTGGCATCATCGCACTCTAGGTATAGTGCAACCTACAGAGACATCACGATCCATCTCTAGAGCATGGGGCGATGATCAGGCATCATCGCACCACATGCATTTTGCAGGGTGCGATGACCTTCCTTAATAGGGATTTTGAGAAGGAAAAGAAAATCACTTTCCTCATGGAGAAATACCTTTTTATCTTTTCAGGGAACATAAAAACATGTTGTTAGTGGGTCACTAGGGTGACCAAAATAATGTGTAACATGGAGGAAGTTGGAGATATACCAATAACCAAACTAGCATAATTCAATCTGTCAGAAGAGATAGTTGAGCAGAAGCTCAGTAAGGAGCCTGCAGAACTGGAATCTGTAGTAAAGTGGAAATTCAAGGCAACAAGTGATGGAGACAACATGGGGGATCAGGATCATCTACCCTTATATCAGCATGAGGAAGTGCAGTAGGGCAGTCAACATGAAAGGAGGAGCCAGCCAGTGCACAAGTTGGACAAAGAGATAGAGGAAATTAGAGAGTTGATGTTGAATTCAGAAAAAGAAGTTGTCATAAGAAGGAGGTTGAATAGAAGAGAACCTATAGTAGAAACAGGGAAGAAACAACAACAACATCATAGGAGAGGAGCAAGTGGACAACTCCAAGGGAGAGTTTGGGATCCAGGGGCATTTTAACAGTGGAGCATAGGAGCTCATTAGAAGGAGCTCATTATTTTCCCAGCAGTGGAGTATGATGAAAGAGCATCCTTTCCACCTAAGAAATGTTCCATCTATTCAGCACATCAAATCACATTCAAGTAAGGGAGAGGTGTAGCCCTCCCATTTTTAAATTTTAAATGTAAATTTAAATGCAATTAAATGATGTAAGTCTTGAGCAGAACCGATTTAATGCCTTTGTACAGGTTGTATTTAAAGTCTCCTTTAATGAATGTCTGTAGGTTGATCTATATCTGATTCGGACTAGATTTTCATTTAATGTAATGACCCTCGGTAGATAAGCGTTTTGATGGTGATTAGAAACCACTAGTGTAGTTTGGAGGGAAGGATCGATGAGCCCCTCTTGTATAAAGCATTGTAACATATGCCTAGTAGAGGTTGTTGAAGGTTGAGAGAAAACCATTGTAATCTAAGGAGACATCGAGACTTAGTTGCAGTCCGAGCTCACATATATTGTAATTGACATTCATCTTAATACAAAGAGCATTTTTTCCTCCCTATGAGTTTTCTGTGCGTTTATGTGTTTTATGAATGATTATCTATGTGTGTTTATGGGCATATGTTGTAGGTGTGTATGATAGGTTTCCATTTGTAGGGATATACAAAATTCTTTGTTTATGAGTTTGCTAGATGATTTCTAGGTTCTTTAGGCTAAATGCAAGGAGTGCATGAAAAAGTGTTGAGAACTCTGTGAGACAATGCAAGGAGTGTGTATCTGAACTCTTCTTCGAGTTCATAGGATAACATGCCAAGATGGAACACCATAATAATTCACAATATCAAGGAGGAGCCTCAGGGTTACTAAACACCCTGGAGGAAATTCTGCACAGGAGTAAGCATAGCCAGAGTTACTGGAAAACTCAATAGAGCTCTTCCAGGAGGGAATTGAGCAGGGGAAAGTGTGCACAAACGAATTATGTTTAGATTTATATAAGAAGAGTGTCAAGAAGAAGACACCCACAAAGTTACTAAACACTCTGTAAGATTAGCAAGGAGTGCTTTGAGCAGGTGCAAAGAGCGCACAGGACCAACACATTCTGAAGTGTTGGAGGAAATTGAGGAAAACCCAGAGCTACTGAGCACTCTGAGGGAGAGGCTCTACAAGGAGTGCATAGAGAAGGCACAAGGAATGTTCTGGAAGATTACTGGAAAATATTCTAAGTCTGAAGTCGTTTGAATGCCAATCAAGTGCAAGGAGTGCACAGAGGCGAACCTGTTTCAAGTTTGGAAGGTCAGAAGAGCACAGAGTGTTCCAGGATGAAACCTAAAGTTCCTTTGGAAGAATCAAAATGGTCGAGACCCCTTTGGAGTTTTGAGAAAGTTCAGAAGCTTAGAAGTTAAAGTGCAAGGCATGCACAAGAGAGGGATCTGGTTTCAAGTTTATAGAAGCTTAGGAGAAGTAGTGCAAGTGTGCATGGTGACTCTGCACAACGAGTAGAGGTCAAGGACCTTTGCAGGTTCAAATTGTGAATACAGTGAAGGTTTTCACTAAAGAGAGTGCAAGGTGTGCATTGGAGAAAAACTTGATTCAAGTCCCAAAGATTATGAGGAGGAGCAACAACAGTCATTGGATAAGTTGCAAAGAGAAAATTTGGGTCGTCGAATGCCACATCCAGACACTAGGAGGAGTGCATCGAGGGGAAGAAAAGATCCCAACCACTGGATCTGGGCACAAAGGATCGACATTCGTTGGATCCAGGTAAGTGCACGGGACTTTAACTTGTTTTATGTGCAAGGAGTGAGGACTCGTCGAAGTCCCGAAGTCCTAAAGTCCCTAATTGAATAGGGACCATCCATCGTCCGGAACGAACACATGGGAGAGATCTGTGTGCTTCAGAGAAAGAGTAATTTGAGGAAAACTGGGAGTGGAGTGTGCAAACCTCCCAAAGCCCAAAGTTGCAAAGAAGATCCTAGCCATCGATTTCCAGGAGGAACATGGCATCATATCCGAAGGTCCGAATGTATAACACTCCTGAAGAGAGTAGGATCAAAGTTGGGAAAACTCCTGAAGTCATCAGGGCACCGAAGCAGATCTGGGTCATCGATCCTATAGGGACAGGTGTCACGAGATCCTACACTTTGGAGTAGGAGAACTTCAGAGGTTTGAAGGTGTTAAGAGAGAGGTATTTTCGAAGTCTCGAAGTGGCGAAGTGAATCTAAGTTGTCGGTATCAAGAAGGATACGTGGAAGCAGATCAGAGAGTTTGTCAGAAAGAGCTTCAGAAGATTTACGTGGAAAAAATAGAAAACTTCATGAAGTTATGAAGCAGTGAAGTAAATCTGGACCATTGGATCTAGAAGGGTCCGTGGAAGAGATCCCAGTACTTCATAGGAAAGAACTTCAATGAAACATCTATGTGGAGGGTGAAAAAATTGTCGAAGTTGTGAAGTAGTGAAGTCCTTTAAGACTGTCAATCTGAGGAGGACATGTGTCATCAAATCAAGGAATCCATAAGTGTACACCTAGAAGGGAAATAAAGAAATCATCCTAGTCATTCATTGTTGGAATATGTGGCATTAGGACTATCCACTTCGGGGGAATTGGAGAGAAAAGTCTAGAATAGAAAAAATACCAAACTCTTGAAGTCAATAGGAGTCATTGGTGAATGGAGGGACATGTGGATAGTGGAGACTCACTTCGTAGGATTAACACTCCAAGAGAAAGAAGAGTAAGGGAGTGTTGACTGAAGTCACCCTAAGTAGAATCAAAATACAATCTCGACCGTAGATCAAGACGAGCATGTGGCACTCGATCCATAACTTCGTTTAGAAGTACTTTGGGGAAAAAGGGTGTTGAAATGTTCAGAAATCCCGAACTCCAAAGTCCTGAAGTAGATCATATTCATTGGATATCAGGAGAGTGACGAGCATAGATATGGTCTAATTGATTTCACCGATTCAAATTCTGGGGAAAAAGTGGTCAGGTGCATTCAAAAGCGTCGAAGCCTGAATTGTTGAAGGAATCAAGAGTCGTTGATCCATGAGGGAGAATGGCCCTTGATCTATAGCTATGGGTATGGAATAATCGAGAGGAAAAAGGTGTTTTGAGCACTTGGAACTTCCAAAGCATGAAGTCCCGAAGCGGATCACAGTCGTTGGTTGTTCGAGGAATGTGAGTTGTAGATCCTACCCGGGTAAGTTTGTCGATTCGAAGTTCGATTAAAAAGGCTTCGACTGCAATTGAAATGACTGAAGCCTAAATTTCCATAGCACCTTAGTGTTTAGCCCCAGGTCACAGCTTGATCTCATATGAAGGAAAGGGGCCTAGCAGAAGGAGATAGTGCCCGCCAGTTTAAAAATTCCAAGAGCGCTAGGAAAAGGGCCCACAAGTTACATTCGACCTGTAAGGAGATAAGGTGTTACGAGGAAAATATCTTGATGGTTAGGGGAAAACCACAATATATAGAAAGGACTGCAGAAATCAACTCTCTTATCAAGTATGTTATATAAAAAAATATGCTAGATGGACAAGATAAAAGGCCTACCTCGTCCAGACGTCGATGAAGTCCATTGTTGATCACTTGACCCAAAGAAATATACCTGCAAATAAATCATATGGTGATAATATATGATGTTAGCACATTCAATAGCATAATCCATTAATAAACATGACAAATATGCCCATGAAATATTAATTCAAATATTTGCAAGATATCAATTGGACGGGAAAAGAGTATTTCTATTAATATATGATCAACAGAAGTGAAAATGTTATAGACTTCCATGTTGGCACGATTCGGAACTAATAAAATAATTTCCTTCTGTGTAGGCCTCCACCACTTCAATCCTCCACCAAAGGCAAGCTCATAGAAGAGAGACAATGAAGTTCTCAATCGATAAGGGAAGAACTTGGGGGTTGAACATTGTGTTCAAACTTAAAGGACAAAGGGATGCAGACTCAATATGAAGTAAATAATTTATCTAGAGTAACTTTTCTCTCAAAGTTGAATTCTTTCTCATATTTTCCATATCTCGAAATTGGCCCATTTATAGTCTTCAAATGGAATTGAAGGGCCAAGTTGGAACATTTCCAATATAAGGAAGGCCAAGGATTATAGATCTCCTATCATGACATGGAAACCCAACACCATTTTTCATTTTTGGGCACAAATCCAAATGTACATGGGATGTAGTGGTGCAGCCTACGTATACGCATGTTGTGTAGTAGGCAAGGTACCTACATGTGGAAAAAATGATTTTTTTAGCTCTGGGATTTGCAAAAAGGGATGAAAAGTCTGCATAGGGAAATGGACAAAGTCCCTCTGTGAAATATTGCATAGGGTGAGGCAAATATTTTTATAACAGATTCCCCCTAATGTGTTAGGTTAGAGGAGTATATGCAATGGCCTAAATACATTATAAAAACCCAGAAATGGAGTGATGGGGAACCAGCTAGAAGGACTAGTTTCTCATTACGTTCTACATTGACTTTGCATACATGGTTGCTAAGAGATTTACACTACAGATCCATGTGAAAATATACCAAACAACTATTTGTGGCCATGAATAGGCAAATACAAATGATGTTACATGCCAAAGGTTGTCATAGTCATGAATAAGGCCTAGTAGAACCAGTCTCAAAATCAATATGAAGATATATGTATACAATGGAGTACAATATGATCTCCCATGATCAGTTAAGTCATATAGGTACTGGTCTAATGAAAAGGAAGAAACAACTTGGGAAAGATGCGGCCACATACTAAAGTCTTCAAGTCTTCAACACAATCTGCCAAAGGTGCAATTCTACATCATGTGAATAAAGGAGTTGAGGTTGAACATGATGAGACATTGTTTGATTACCGGTCATTAAGGTATATCATTAACAAACATGAGAAAGCCTATCGATGATGAAATTAGGTATCAAGGAACCAAGCACATTCTTACAAGTGTGAATAGAGGAGTTGAGGTCGAACACTTGAAAGATCCATCGATCAGGAGACATTGATGTATTCCCAACTGTCGATGGCGACAGAACCTGTTGCTAATTAATGCAAGCCTCAAGTTACTCATAAGACTCTATGTCTCATTTCCAGAATAGATGAGTTGAATTCGATGGAAGGAGACCCACTGAAAGGAGAGAATTAAGGAATCTCTCATCATTCAGCATGAGGTACAAAGTAGGAGTTTCATGCTTTGGAGGAAATCGGACGAAGAACATGTTCACGATCTAATGACCCTATGCGTCTTTCGTGTGTGCCAAGTGCAAGCGGTACATGAAAAAGACCCTCTAAATAGCATCCAATGAGTAAAAATACTGACAAAGATGAGGAAACCACCAATAAGTCTAATGGCATCCAAGACATTGCATGAATCCCAATGTGTGAATAGATGTCTTGTCGACGAACGCAAGGGAAACCAGCCAGTCAACGACCAATGATGAAATGTCAATTGTTGGGTTCAAGGTTACCTACCAATGATGAAACTAGGGCCAGGGTACGTGATAGGACTACAGTATCATGTGATTCTAAGAAAAAATGAGGGTATGTACGACATGCAAAGTCAAGAGTTTTGAGGAATAGCCGACACAGGTTGATAGAATTCCTTTGAACGGGAGCATGAGACATATGGAAGACTTTAGCAGCATAGACTCAATGATGAAACCATTAGATGCATCATGAATCAATGAAATTCTCTATAGGGACTGGAAGAGTAACCAGTCGGTAGTGAAAAATCTCTGTAACAAGCTCAACTTCCTAAGCCATGCTAAACCCAAAATTATGATGAAAAATGGACCCAATAACTTTATGCTCTATTCAAAGGTGACACGACTACTACCATTATAATATAATACTCCCTTCCCACCCATCTTTTTTTGTTTTTTCATAAACAAAATGAATGTTATGATACATAGGAGGAAACGAGTGTCGCAAGTAAGAAAAACTAGTTCCAACAGTGGAATGTACCTATACTCAATGCAAGGAGATGCATTTGAGAGATGGATGAATGTTCCCTCCTGGGTATAGGGTGTCAAATTACGAAGGATATAAAGGAGGCTCTTCTTGGTTGAGGATGAAAAAATTGTTGAGGCAAATGGTTTATAACGCAAAGCGAGAACCAGCTATAGGCTCAATAATGCAAGCAAGGGCATGAGATGCAATCACAACTTAACACCAAAAAATGTCCTTTTTCATGATCTTTAGTCTAATTGGTGTGAAAAAGGGATAAAATTGTACCAAATAGACGTCCTTTCAAATCCAATTTACGAGTGTGAAATAGACAAGTTCACTCGGCAATCTTTTCACTTTTTGAAAATGAGTCGAAAAAGAGATTAAATAAGACTCATGGCCTTTCAAGTACAATTTAACAAGTGTGAAAGGGACAAATTCACTCGGAAATATTCTCTCTTTTTTAGACGAGATGGAAAATATATTAAATCAGTCTCTCTTGGGAGTTTCTAGATGACAAGTCACGGGTGAGGCCAAGACTCTCGTGCTGGACTTCTGTGGAATGTCAGTGTCTTACAAATAACCAACATAAGCTTGGGGAAACCCAAAGCTCTCCAAGTCGAGGAGGATAAAGTGCTAGAGGAGGTTATCATCTCTGTGATATATCAGATAATGTCTCTTACTAGAAAATACATAGGAGGGGGCATTGGATACCCCACAAGGCCATCCCAATCGAAGGGAACTTCCTCAAGACATGGAGGGAGAGTACTCGAGGATAAAAAAAACTCTCTTGTGTTCAGAAGGAGTGTTATCAGGGATGCTGAAAACATGATTGAAGGATGCATCACCCTCCAAAAGGAGAGTTGGATTCATCAAAGATTGCATTGGTACAACCACTTATCTGATCATTGGTTGAAGAGGATGCGTGATAATAGGGATAAGGGACACATCACCCTCGACAACAGGGGTATGGTTAGGAAATGATTGCAGCAACATGACTACTGTGTCAATCAAAGGAGAAATGGGGTGTGGGGAAACCACAGACACTTCAAAAACCAAAGGGCCCTCGGGTGAGAACTATGCTTCTGGTATCCGAGTCGTAGTTGGACATAAATGAGTAAGGTGATCTCCTTCACAAGTCCTACAGAGGAATTTAGGCTTACATCTAAGAAGTCTAGGCTTCTGGATGCCCCCAGCTTCGTTCTCAATGGCTGATGACATGCTCTCAACGTGACTGGAAAAGGTGAGAGGGTCATCTCCTACATGATGTACAGAGGTTGGAGATGTGACGTTGGTATGACTCGTGGAGACTATAGTGATTCCCCCAGCATGACTAGCAGCGGTTGGGTGTGGGTTTTCAAGATGAATTGCAGAGGTTATCAACCCATCTCCAACATGAATGGAAAAGGTTGGTGATGGAGCTACAGTATATCTTGAAGTGACTAAACTAGCAGTGAGTTGTGGCGTTTGATACCAAGGTCTAGGGAAAGATTGGCTTTGAAACATTGCAGGCCAGGAAGGGTCCTGGTTTACCCCATGTCCCTGTCTGGAAAGGAAGTATCCTCCACCTAATTGATCCAAATAGGTTTGTATGAGCATCATCACTGAAGTCTTCGAAGAGACAGAAGCATGATAAGGACTATTCGAGTGAGGATATATGTTTCCCCCATGTGAAGGGGTTTCGTGAAGAGGGTATCATGAACCATAAAAATCATTCTCCCCGTATGAAATACCAGGGGATATATGTGGACCCGTCATGGGAAAATTGTTTGTAGGAACCAAAATGGCAGATGAAGGATACACAGATGGGGTGTAATAAGTAGAATAACCACCCATTTTAGTACCGGCTCCAGAATAAACATAGCTATGAGTGGATCCGTAAGAGGGGAGTTTCCAAACTACCACGATGAGATTTGGTTGAGGGGCATGACTCATATCAAATGAATATGTAGGCAGCGGGACCATGGTGCCCCCAGATCCAATGATAATATTCATATAAGTGGGTCAGGGAGAGGATGGAAAGAGTGGAGGCATAGTCGACATATCAATAGGAAAATGATTAGAGGCCCAAGGCATTGACTGAGTGTCATAATTCATCATACCATTATGAAAATCAGATGGATTCGTCCCCATGAAATTAGTGAACATCATGGGGGTGGTAGTGGTAAAAGAGGGAGCTATGGGAACTCCACTATCCATGATAACGAAAAATCAGTACAAAATCCTAAGGCCAACTAATAATCAAAGAGCACACCAAAAACCAAACAGCCAATATGCACACAAATGGGATAAAGTGGATGAAAGGGGACTCCCTCCCTAAAGAAGGTATGTCTCTCCCAAGAGGGGCCTAAGACTCCCTGCTAAATATTGGAGGTAAAAAAATAAGTTATAAGGGCCCTCATGGGCTTAACAACCAGTCGATCAGATCCCCCCATAGAGGTAATCCTTCATAAAGGTTGTGTGTTGTCCAACCCTTATCTGACACAGGGTACCTACATAATAACCCATGTAAGTAACCTATATGGAACCTAAGTCAAGCAACTAAGAAACCAATGTATAACTGATGCACAGGTGAGCAGTCATAAGTCAGGTCCACCATATGGGCAGGTTAGAAAAACCTGAAACGTTGAAAGTACGGCCTCTCATGGAGGTAAAGGAACTAGAAAGATCCCCAGATACAAATAGATCCCCAAAAATATCTCCGATGCTAAGAAGGTATCGGGGGGATATCCGTTCAACCAAACTTGTGCGACCTCGTGATTAACTCTAGTGTGAGCGATGCCTCCTAATACTACCAATTACACAATGGATTTATCCACTCCCTTTATCAGAAACATATGTTGATTTAATTTCCTTGGAGAAGTTTACTCACAAAATCCTATTCCAAGGTACTAAATCCTAAGCTAGTTTGTGCAAACTAGAAAATAAAATTGTGACTAATGAATTTTAAATCATATCGTTAATTTCAGTGGTCGTGCTTACTCAAAAAGGTATGGTAGTGAAACTCATGATGTTATGACTCAGCAAGTAAAGTAAATATGAATACAATGCAAAGTCTTAACTTCAATTTTCAATGAATGATATTGTTGAGCTCTAGTTTTGTCATACTTTCCACCATACAAATACACTCATCATTAAACCTTCTCCCTGCATTTCATCAATAATATATCGCTAATTACACCATAAACCTCCATTATCTCTTGTTATTCACCCTATGTGGTTAATACATAGTTTTCCATATTTTTTAGTTATTAAAAGGATGATTATACAATAGTTTTGTCGATGATGGTTTAATCCTATGTTTCTATGTCCAAGAAACATGTTCTGTACTATTCAGGTTCCGGTATATGCACTGTCCATGTTTTGGTACCTGTATTGTTCATGTTCTGGTACCCGCATTGGAGGCCATCCGATACTCCAAGTCATTCGGTACCAGAAGGTTATATAGTCAACCAGTTCCTAGACATTCATTCGATACCCACACTCCATGTCATCCAATACTCTATAGTGATCTGGTACTACCTTTGCATTCATCTGGTACCATCTCTCTGCCTCTTCCGGTACCAGCATCATCTGGTACTAGATTACGCCTATTATGGTACTAGCTCCATCTAGTACTACCATCACGTCACTCCGGTACTCATAGTCATGAATGTGTTCATCTGGTACTAAACTCCTGGCTACAAGATTCTGGTACTATTTTTTCTAATCCGGTACCAACTATTCTAATCCGGTACTAACTGTGCTAATCCGGTACTAGAAATAATTTGAAATTTTGGAAAGCTTCTAGAGGAAAATCGAGTGCATGGGTTTTGTCCAGAGCCACGTTTACATGTGGACGTGTGAGGAAAAATTCACCCAACTCACACATGTGGACCTCTAGCTCAGGGGGAATGATTCTGCTAAAATTATTGAAAAACTCAAACTGCCAACTTGTGCCTCGATTTCCATGCAGATGGCATCAGATCTAGAAATTCTATGAAATGGGTTTTGTCTAGAATATGGAAAATTGAGATAAAGGAGGGCAKTTTTTCAAAATTAGAATTGGTTTGGAAKATATGGGTGGGGGACTAACTCGAATCTACCCAAATTGCAATAAAACCCAAATTTTTGAGGATTTTATCTAAAATTGTAAATTTGAAATCTGAGCATTGGGATTCGATCCCATCCACTTCTCAATGATTTTTCATGTATAAATAAGCCTCATAGGGCTATGATAAACCCAATTATCATTATGGGAATTCTTTTCTAATGGATCTTAGGGTGTCATCATGACAATGCCAAGATTGTAAGAGACTTGTAATTTTCTGAGTTTGATGAAATGAAAGAGATGTTGTTCTTGTGCATGGTTCCAAGAATTTGAGTGATTTGATTGTCTTCAAGCAACACTCACCTCCTAGGAAGGGCCCCTCAGCATGGGTAAGTGTTACTATATTCTATTTGCTTCATAGATTAACATTGCATTGTGTGTTTATTTCATTACAAGTCAATCTTAGTTTTGTTATCATTTGAGTTAAAGTTTTGTTAATTTTATGTTTTTGCATTAGATGGATCAATTTACACTCAGATCAAATTTCTCAATTGAGTACATTATTACACTTTGTAAATCTTTGAGTCTAGTCTGTACTCCTTCCATTACTTATGTGTGCTTATATTTCTGCATATCCTTTCAATGCTTTGTTTCTATGCTTAATTAATTGTGGACAATGTTCCCTTGCTTCCATGCTTCACTCTCATCTATTTAATCATTCAAACCTCCCTTTGCATCTATCATTTTCCACCATTGATTTTCCATCCTACTCACACATTAAAACCTACTAGTCAATTCACATATCCATTCACCTATTCTATGCTATCCAAAATAGTGTAAACCAGAGTTGTTCCATTTTCTATATATATCATCTTTCTCTTATATATTCACCTCATATTTCCTCACACGATTCGCTCCTTAGTTTCCAATTTGATTATACATTACAATCAATTAATTACAAGAGAAGATCGTTTCCATCTCTTCCTCATTTTCTGTGTATTAGTTATTGAGTTTAAATGTTGCCTTCATATCTCAATTACAGAGAAAACCACTTCATTTTCTCATATTCATTATTTTCCTTTCCATCCCTTTCTCTTTGATTTACTTTATGGATGTATTCATTTGATGAGTGGTTATGAGTTTAGGATGTGTGATTTTACATTTTCTTAATATTTCTACAGTTTAAGTTTGGATTGCTTTAAGAATTATTTATGTTCTTAGTCAATTTTGTTTTTGCATTGCTTTGTACTAGTCTACACTTATTTTTGCACCAATTTCCTCTCTTGTTTTTGTTATTGATGAATTCTTTTGTTATCATTTTGTAGGATAGAATTTAATCCTCCCATTTTAGGATAGATCTATACAATAAATTGTTTATCACATAGTTTTGTTTTAGCATATCATTTTTCTTGGCTTCTTATTGCAAGTTTGTAGCTTCAAACACCAATGGACAGATTAGAGGTCTAACTCGTGAGATATGGCCTTCCCTCATTGGAATTCTTCCCAAGGTGTTAGTTTCTATCGTGAATTTCATTTATGTTTGCGTGTTTCTTTTTATTGCATTTAAGTGTGGATCCTCTATAGGAAATAATCATTGAAGGACAGAAAATATTAAGTATGCTAATCAAGATTAATCACATGAATATCACCATGAGTGCATGAAATATTGTGATCTAATCCTTTATAGCACTAAGTATTCTTACATTCCAGTGATGAATCCTTAGTGTTAATTTGTTGCAGTGTGGGTTTGAAGATTGTTTTTTCAGCTTTAGATTAGGCTAGAATAGGCCTTGATCCTGCGTTTCCTGTGCCTGCACCTCGAAGCTTACAAACCCCGATTGATAATTAAATGTGGGAATTAATAATGCATATATTTAGCCCCAACAGATATGCTTCTTAAAACAAATGCAATTTTTGATTTCAACTCTCCAATTCTAAAGTAAAAATACAATATTTCTTTACATGTACTAATTTAAGGAGAAAAACTCAAAAGATCAAAATTCCAAGCAATGCAAAATGCCTAATATTTTTGTATTTTCAATATAAGAAAATGAAAATGCATGGAATGAACATAAGCTTGATATATAAAAATCTATTGTGTATAGAAACAAACAACTCAAGTAGGATACCAAGAAGCAAGACACCGAGCCCAATATACAAGGACAATCAAAATGAAAATATGATGAGAAAGACTCCGCTCAGAAATTCAACCAAAGACAACTTTCTTGTCATCCCACAGACACTTAACAGTCACTACGGAGACCCAAGAAGACTCAACAATCATAAAATCTCATAGCAACCACCAAACCCGAAAAACAAGAAAAGAAGGTTGATGTATGTGAATGTTTAGGGAAACATCGCGTATGTACGCAGCTTACATGTAACACACCCAATACGGAATTTGAAATTTTTCGTCCTTTTCCGTCTTTTCTCCAATGAATCAAATTCCTCAAATCCCTACGAGACCTGATACAGACCTTACCATCCCTTATCCATACTCATATGTTCAGCGACTATGACCACGGGTCTTACCGGAGAGGTGCTCCCAGCCTTCGTGATTCGAAAAAATCGTGATGCATGTATTCCCTTGTTCATTTTAGGGTTTCATCCATCGGAATTTCGTGTCTAGTGAACATGAGGAAAACTGACCTTTGGAGATCCTGGGTACCGAAACACCGAAATACCAAAACCATGTGTGCTACTCCATTTCGGGACTTCGCCTATCGGGATTTCGAGATATGAAAGGACAGGAGGATTTCGCATCCGGGTCTCCCGAAAGCCGAAACTCTAAAACATCATAACCTGTTTGTGCTCTATCATTTCAAGATCGCAAGTCAGGATTTTGGGAGTTGTGAGGACAAAATACTTGCCTCCATATATCCCGGGTGCCGAAGAACTGGAACATTTAAATTCTAGTCACACTATACTCATTTCAGGATTTCATAGTTCAGTATTTCGTGATATGTGAGAATCATGAGGTCTCGCACCTGGGTTTCCTGGGAGCCAAAACTCTGAAACAATGAACTATGAAATACACTCTACTATTTCGGGATTTCGCAAGTCAGGATTTTGGGACTGGCGAGTACAAGGGAATACACCATTGAGTATTCCAATTTCCGAAATGACGAAATATCGTAACATGTCCACGTATCTTCCTTTCGAGATTACACCCATCGAGATATCAGGACTGGCGAGTACAAGGGAATACACCCTTGAGTATTTCAATTTTCGAAATGTCGAAATATCGTAACATGTCCATGTATCATCCTTTCGGGATTACACCCATCAGGATTTTAGGACTAGCGAGTACAAGGAAACTCGCACTTAGGTACCCTAGGTGCTGAAACACCGAAATATTAGGATTTAGCCATACGTTGTTATTTCGGGATTTCACATATCAGGATTTCGGGAGTCGTGAGGACAAGGGTTCTTACCCTCTGATCTCTCGGGTGTCAAAAATCCAAAATTCTTACCGTTTGCCACATGTATTCTATAGTTGGACGGTCTAGGTATTCCCATGGGTCTTGAAATCGACGATCCCGATTTCTTCGCTACTTACGAAGGTAAAAAGGGGTCGAGGCATTAACACCTGCATTCCTTCATCCAGTTTAATGTTCATGACAAACTTTAGATCCTCCAAAAGGATATTGTTCATGCATTTAGCAATAGGAAGGATATCCTCGGTACCGAATCACCAAAATGTCCTTAATTCATCCACACGCTATCATCTCAAGATTTCACGGGTCGGGGTTTCGGGACTCGTGAGTACAAGAGGACTCGCACCTAGATACCTTGGGTGCCGAAACGCAGAAATGTCCTAAGTCTGAGAGGACCATTCTTTCTCTTGTGCAGGATTTTAAGACTTAAACTATAACATCCTCCTTTGGGTCCTCAGGCAATTTACACCAGGTTTTGAAGACCATACTAGAAGGTCTTCTAGAAGGCAAAGAAGTGGTCTCGAAAGGGTGCCTTTTGGGGGAAATCTATCCAAGGCATCAAGTAAGACAAACACGGGAACAAATCTCCCGAGAGTGGACTTGAAGAATCTGTATTAGTTCAATTTATATATATGTAAACATAAACCATATGTTGTTATTTCGACATAAGCATGCAACCACCATTCCGATGAAAATACCATACAGACATTTCTACACAGAAACTATTTATAAGTGTTCAAACCATGAGCATACATTTCAAGACAATTAAATTCAAGATACAAGATACAACACTTATCAAAAAAACATTAGGTGATGCAACTGCTAAGAGGGGTGCTCATTTCCACCCAATCATAGGCTCAGCGACTCCAAATGGATTTACCACTAGCCACCCCCAATCTAGACCACAATGCTTGAGACTCTCTGTCTATGTTCTTCAGTGACCAAGAATGAAGGTTACTCTCCTTCTTCTCTGCTATCACTCACTATGTATTTTGTTCCAAAGTTCTTCTGATCTCCTCCTGTGATCCTACCTCACACCCCCCTTTCCACACCTTTTACCTTCCTTTTATTTTTCCAGCGAGGTTGCGTGCGGCACGAATTTCCCAACAGCAGTCAAGTCTGAGGCCTCCATGAATGGGCGGTTCACCCCCATCCCTCATTACTCATGATGAGCCTCTTCACCTACCATCCTGGTGAGTAATTCATTTCGGGGCCAGCGTGTCACTCTTGTTTCTCCGGGACAGTGAAAACCAAATACGGTATTGGTTTCGGTGGAAGTTAATGCCACCATTCAAGGTGCCTTCCACCACCTTTGTTCAGCCATCGTGGTCTCTTTTCCAGCACATCCCCCTCTCAGCAATCCTGCAATATATATATATATATATATATATATAT
>JZKD02S1667180.1:515428-535714 GCA_000966675.3 Picea glauca
TAGGGTGTTACATTATAGAAGGAAAGCACGCATATATACATGACTATCAAGCATAAATCCACGTATATGTTTCAAAAACAAAGCTAGGCAAGGGAGAAGGATGAAAAAATCAGACACAGAGTGAACAGAGGATGGCAAGCAATGATACAACAAGAAACACAATAATAATGAGAGAAATCTAAGGAAAAAAGCACTCCAAACCCCAAGAAAGAATATTCAATCCCCAATATGGTTGCCAATTCTGTTACGAGGAAAATCTCTCTATGGCTAGGGGAAAACCATGACAGACAAAAATGAATACATAAATAAACTCTCTTCTCAAGTATGCTATATAAAACAATATGCTAGAAAGACAAGATAAAAGGCCTACCTCATCCAAATGTCGATGAAGTCCATCGTTGAGTACTTGACCCAAAGCAATATACCTGCAACTGGTCCTCAACAACCAAATAAATAAATCATATGGTGATAATACATGATGTTAGCACATTCAATAGCATAATMCATTAATAAACATGACAAATACGCCCATGGAATAATAATTCAAATATTTTCAAGATATCAATTGGATGGGAAAAGAGTATTTCTATTAATATATGATCAGCAAAAGTGAAAATGTTACAGACTTCTGTGTCGGCACGGTTTGGAACTGAGAAACTAAGCTCCTTCTAGCTAGGCCTCCACCACTTCAATCCTCTACCAAAGGCAAGCTCATAGAAGAGAGACAATGAAGTTCTCAATAAATAAGGGAAGAGCTTTGGGGTTGAACACTATGTTTAGAATTAAAGGACAAAGGGATGCAGACTCAATATGAATTAAATAATTTCTCCAGATTATTTTTTCTCTCAAATTTGAATTCTTTATCCTCTTTTCCATAACTCGGAATTGGCCCATTTATAACCTTCAAATGGAACTAAAGGGCTAAGTTGGAATTTTTCCAGTATATGGAAGGCCAAGGATCATATATCTCCTATCATGACATGGAAACCCGACACCATTTTTCATTTATGGCCACAAATCCCAATGTACACAAGTTTTAGTGATGCAACCTGCGTATACACATGTTGTATAGTAGGAAAGGTGTGTACGTGTGGAAAAAATGTATTTTTTAGATCTGGGATTTGCAAAAAGGGATGAAAAGTCTACATAGGTAAATGAACAAAGGCCCTCTATGCAAGATTGCATAGGGTGAGGCAAATATTGCTATAACATAAGGGACCTATGTTAAATTGATTCAGGTTCCAGTAGGGGCCAGAAGAGTTGATCTAACTCCCTGTTTTGAACGATCCTAGACTGGGAGGTCGATCATCCCCGAGGAGAGAACGGGGGTCTGCATCATGCAAGGAAGGGCTCTGTGGACTCCTTAGTCAGAAAGATCATGTGGTATGCTATGAGTCTCGAAAATTATAAGAGCATGAGAGAAATCATGTTAATCATGATCTAGAATTGGTAGCAATTGTACATGCATTAAAAATGTGGAGACATTACCTCGTGGTGAGGATATTTGAGCTAAGAATAGACCACTATGGTCTAAAACATTTATTTAGATAGCCAACATTAAATGCTAGGAAAACTAGGTGGATGGAATTTCTTAGTGAAGTATGACTTTGAAATTAAACATATCAAAGGTAAAGAAAATCAAGTGGTTGAAGCACTCAGTAGAAGATCCCATGAAGTGCATATTTCAGCCATCAACATGTACATAATATATTGAAAAAATAAAATTCTCGAAGTAGCAAATTCATATTATCATTATTTGCAAATAAAAGAAAACATACAGCAAGAAAATTCACAACAGAAATTTAAAGACTATGAATTAAAAGAGGATGGAATCGACTTGTACAAAGGCAAGCTATATGTGTCAAATTCCACGGAGCTAAAAAATATAGTGCTGAGAGAAATGAACAATGTGTCATGTGTTGGGCACCCAAGATATCAAAAATCCATTACAGTTTTAAGGATCCAATACTTTTGGTTGGGAATGGAGAATGAAGTGGATAACTACATAGTTGGATGTCTAGATGACAAAAGGTGAAAACAGAGCATAAACATCCAGTGGGATTTCTACAGCCATTTCCCATTCCATAATGGAAGTGGGAAGTGGTTATAGTATATTTTATTACAAATTTTCCTAGAACAGTGAAGCAGAATTATTTCATCATGGTGGTAGTGTAAAAATTGACTAAGAAAATGCATTATATTCATGTGAAGACAAAAAATAAGGAAGCAAGCATTGCAGATACTTACATGAAGGAACTTTCCAGGCTACATATAGTGGCTAAGGAAATAGTTTTGGATAGATATTCCAAGTTTATAACCAAATTTTGGTAAGGTTTATTCAAAGGATTTGGGACAAATCCGAATCTTAGTATGGTGTATTACCCAGAGTCATATGGGAAAATAAAGAGAACCAATCAGATAATTGAAGACATGCTTAGAATGTATGTGATGGACTAGCCATCAAAATGGGAAGACTATATTCACTTAGTGGTGTTTTCTTATAATAATGGGTGTCAATCTTCATTAAAAATGAGTCCATTTGAAGCTTTGTATGGTAGGAAATGTAGCACACTAGTGAGTTGGGATAACCTAGTAAACAAAGCCATCATTGGACCATATTTGTTAAAGGAAATGGAAGAGAAGATGGCAAGGATACATGAAATTTTAAAGGATACCCAAGACAAGAAGAATATTTGTGTAGACAAAAACATGGTTTTTAGAGATTTTAAAGTGGAGGAACATTTTTTCCTAAAAGTTAAAGAAAAAATAACTTCGATAAGATTGGGTTGTTTCTTGAAGTTGGAAACAAGATATTGTGGGCCTTTAGAAATATTAGAAAATATAGGGTCAGTTGCATACATGTTATCATTTCCTACATCCATGAGAGTGCATAATTTTTTTCATGTATTGTTATTAAATAAAAATGTGGCTGACGCTAACCACATAATTGATTGGATTGTGATCTAGGTGGAAAATGAAGGGGACTTTCGGGTGGAACCAGTACCCACCCTATTCCAGAAAGTTAAGGTTGTCATGAAAAAATCCATAGGGATGGTAAAGGTTAAATGGGCCTACTGTAGTACTGAAAATTCAACATGGGAGCATGAAGAAACCATGCGGGAGGAGTACCCACAAACATTTTCCAATTTTGAAGAAAATAGAAAATGAAAATAAACGACTCTATTTTTGGGAATCTAGTTATATTAACTACATCACTAAAATTCTTGGTCTCCTATGTTGATATCCATGATAAAAGAATGGTGCAGCCCAATGGAATGGTGGAAGTGAAGGGGGCACATTCCTTGTCTCATCAGGTTCAGAAGAATGAGAGATTATGGTTGGGACTATTGTTGGAGGGTAAAGATTGCATAATTTTATTATATTTTTATAAGTATTATGATGTGTGTGTGTGTGTGTGCGTGTGTGTGTGTGTGTGTTCCATCATGGTTCAGTGCATCAAGGATGATTCGCAATTGTAGGGGAGGGGGAATTTAACATCCCCACTATAATCCCTAGTTTAGTTAAATGCATACTGTAGATATAAATGTGGCTATGGAAAATCAGTGTAAATGTGAAATGTATTTTCTAAAATGAAAATAAATATAATGTAATATCAACTACTTTGATATGGATAGAGACGGGGGTTGATTAATCCACAACAGAGGGAGAACGCCTAGAGTGTGTCCAAGACGGGTCCAAAGGGAAATAATCTATGGGTATTAATTCAAACCCATATTTCTGAATTTTGTTATCATTTTGGGGAAAACTTGTATTTCCTGGTTGAGTGTATGAGAACCGAATCATTGAATATTTTTCATAGGGTGGGTGTGAGAGTCATATCCCATAGTTATTGGAGAGCATTTTTCTGAAATAAAAATAAATATAATGTAATACCAGCTACTTCGATATGGATAGAGACGAGGGTTGATTAACCCACAAGAGATAGGGAACACCTAGAGAGTGTCCAAGAGGGGTCCAAAGTGTAATAATCTATGGGTATTAATTCAAACCGATATTTCTGAATTTTGTTATCATTTTAGGGAAAACTTGTACTTTCTGGTTGAGTGTATGAGAGCCTAATCATTGAATATTTGTCATAGGGTGGGTGTGAGAGTCACATCCCATAGTTATTAGAGAGCATTGGGAAAAGTGAGTAGACAAATATCTTGGGGAAAGAGAGGAAATTTGTATGGGTGGTAAGAGGAAGTTTTACACATTCAGTTTTACATGAACAACAAGGAGAGAAGAGGGGACACGAGCTTGGGATATGGAGTAACAAGGATGGGAGAATTCCAGAGCATGTTGGAGCAATTTCGGAGCTGGAAATTGAAGATCCAGGGTGTCAAGACTAAAGAGTGAAATCATAGGTGAGTTCACTATATCAACAAGTGTTTGTTGTTGTTTTTGCTGGTGTTTTTCCTAGCAGTGAGTTCCCTTGAGTTCCCAGCAAAGAGATTCCTTGCTACCTAAAACAGAGAGATATTGATAAATGAATGAGATGCCCGATGGATTGAGAGCAGTGAAGGGGTACATTTCTTGGGTTGGGTAGGTCAATAGGAAGAGAAATTGAGGAATTTTGGGATAGATGTAGGAGAAAATCAATGGGTTGTGTGATATGGATATGTGAGGGACTGTGAGAGGCACCCTTCTTTTGTGGATTCCTAGCCCCATCTCGGGGTGACTTACTGTTGAGAATTGGAATAGAAAGTCTATGTTTGGGTGGAACATCATTACCAAGCAGTGGGTTGCACAAACATTTTATAAAAGACAAGTGTTTATCTATTCTCTTAGTTATTCCATGAATTTAATTGTCGTTCTTAACTTTTTATATGTGAATGGTTTATTGTTTCTATGAATGAGATATTAGTTGAATTCATGGTCATTTAGAGTGTTGTAGATGCATTTAATTATGGGTATCATAAATTAGTTGAATATTTGTTTAAATCATAGATGGTAAGCTATAGGATTTGATTAGAAAAATAAATTTTCATTTTTATGTGTATTTCTGCAAGTAATGTTCCCTGGTTGAGTTGGGGAAACATTATAATTTTTCTCGTCATGTTGAGGTTTTACCACTATAAATTTTGGTGTCAATTAATTGGTATGTGTTCATGTATATCTATATAAAACCACCATTTCACTAAATTTATAATAATAAGTAAAAATATGGAGTAGAAACTATGAATGACATTTTCAAAAGTGTGAATATCGATGTTTCAAAAGTAAAACATTGGATGCTAAAAGTGTGAATATTGGTTTTCGGATGTGTGAATTTCAATTCCTAAAGTGCTAATTTAGATCTTGAAAGTGTGAATTTTGAAATCCAAATGTGTCGATTGTGATTCAATTCCAAACATGTTAATATCGAATTGCTACAATGTATATTTGTATTTTAATATTATGAATTTATTTATTTTATAATCTCTCTCTTTGTGTGTGTGTGTGTGTGTGAGTGTGTGTGTGTGTGTGTGTGTGTGTACACCATTTTATTTTTGTATGTTTGTATGTCACGATGACATGCATTACATAATATCTCAAGTTTAAAGAGATGCAACAAAATAAAAACAACTGAAGAGAATACTTCCATTATAGAGTTGTACTTTTTCAAAAATATATAAGGTAACATACAATAAGGATTCATATAAATAAAATGATGGTATGAGTGTATCTTTTTTACCAAATTCCTCACTTTAAATACACAAAATATGACTTGTTTATTGTAAAAAAATTATTCATAAAACTCGCATCATAAGCTAGGAGAAAAGAGAGCAATTGATCTTTAATAGTTTTACTTGAAGAAATAGGTATTAATTAAAATCCACTACTAATTTATAACTTCTTACAATAAATAAGTCATTAAAAATGATAATTACAAAAGATATCTATTCAAATAAATTATCCTTCATTAGCATCACTCTTACTCTCTCTCTATTATGTTCATCATGTTTTTGTTATGCCTTAATTGGATCAAATCCCTTCCTATTTATTTATTTTTCTCTCACTTTCATCCTATCTTTGGTGACCATGTCCATAAGATTATATTCATGTTGATGGGAATCATTCCTTCTATTTGAACAACCCACCATTGAGTTATCTTTCAACAATTTTTCTACAAAAAATTATTTTCTTTAAATGTTCTTGTGGACTTATATCAATGAACCACTACCTTATATGTCTCAAAAAAAACATTTGAATCTCAACAGAGATTTCCCTCTTCCATAACCAACCGTATTTGACAATGTGTATCTGATGATTAGACTGTGAACAATGTCCCTTAACTATGACTTCTCTTGGAGAGAATTCATCTTTGGGATCGTTATATAGGGTTCTAACATAATGATCCTCAATAGTGTAAACATAAATTGTCCTTAAGTAGAATTCCATGAATTCATGTGTGGGTTGTATAAGATGTTGTTTCTTATTTTTTGTACTGCGTGTGGAAAACAATATTGAGTGCTCAATGTACACAAAGGGTGTGTCCATATCGTTACACTCTAAGTCCATAGACAATCACAAATATAAGATCACATTTTTTTAATGATTTTTTCTCCTTATCTATTGATGAGGTGTTGTCATTATCCACTTATGATTTGTGAGTGAGATAAATATCTAGAAGTGATCAAATACATGTACTATAAATTGATGTCATGAGATGAATACATGTGTTGAGAATGGAATAAGAAACTGCCATCTCCTATTATTTGGTGAACAAATAGGATAACCATTCTGGTACCAATGAACAAATAGGATCACCAAATAGTTATTTTTGTAAGTGTCAAATAAAAATTAAGTTGAATTTCATTGTAGTTGTTCGATGGATTCTCAGGTGAACCCAACACCCTCCAATTTTTTAGTATAAATTAAAATTGTTGGGTCCTATTGTAAAAATTTTGATTTGAAAGAAGCCATATTTTTTGTCGAGTCAATCACACTTTTATAAAAATACCTACATGCATAAGGAGGCCTCATTCAATATTTCAAATCGATCAAATTCAATAATTATTAGAGTTACTGAACACTCTAATACTCACTATTGAAGACAAGACAATCACAATCTACAAAGGAATTATTTAGTCTATTCTAACTGGTTTGCATGTTTTGCAAGCCAATGCTGAACTTCTTGAGACTAAGTCACAACTTAAACATGATGGAATACAGCTCAAGAATCAACAACTTATAGAACATTTTAAGCTAGTATTTGTTTAGAACAATCCCTTATTCAAATTTGATGTCCATCCATTTCAAATCCCATATTTCAATAACAAATCAACATAGTAATTCAATTGCAAATGAAGATGAAGTTATACAATAACTTTAATTTCAAGAGTCTATCGATAAAAACCTTTCAATGGTGCAACAACATGCAGTAAATCAACTTCCAAAGATACAAAATCATCTTTACAAGCCTATAATCAAACCTTGGGAATAAATATATTACAACAAACATAGAAAAAGACTTGAATATCATTATGAAGTTACCTTTCATATTTTTGACTATTCCATACCAATCCACTTACAAAGTGAAATATTCCTTCAAGAACATTCAATTTACCCTATTCCAATTCAACATTAGAGTGCTAAAGTCCAACATTGTCATCAAGTTGGTCACATGGAGAATCAATGTTTTTATCTCCATCCTTATATGCATTATGGGAAGACAAATCATCATTGAAATAAATCTAAAAGGAGGAAGAAATATAAAAAGAAAAAAATTAATTATGGCTTGATAAGTTATAGGTGATTGATTCAACAAGTCAAGAAGTTGCATAAATCTTACCAATGCGTTCATGCATAGGTAAAGACATGTTTTTGTTGGTTGTGAAGATTGAGTATATTCTTGATTCAAAGGTCTTGTTTAAACCGCATTTGGATCCCAGTCCTTGGTATGGGTTTCTGTTATATTATTTGCATGATTAGTCCCATGCACTATTACATTGTGCCAAGCACAATGGGTGGGTCATAGAGGGGAAACATCCCCCCTTGTTTGGAGGTCCGAAGGAAGATCCCCTGAGTAAAAAAATTTGGGTGGTTTTTGCACACAATTTTTTGACCCATGGTTTTCTAATTTCAATTAAGGAATTAAGGTTGTAATCTAATCCAGGTCAATGGATTAGGGATTTTGGATGTCTTGGAATCCTATACATTTTATTGTAATTTCATAGTAAATCTGGACCATTCATTATTAGGTTACAGATCTAATAGTAGAGGTTATGTTGGTAGTTTTTCCCTATAAAAAAACCCTCCTTTTTAAAGAAGGAATGGTATTGCAATTATGTTGCATGAGAGATTGTATTGTGAATGAGAGGGGAGACTATGAGAGAGTGATGAGGAGGTTGCAGTGGATGTGTTGTAGGTGTTATCCCTTCATTTTGTTGGATGGATTAAAGGAAGGATTGGTTGTTTTTTCGTGGAAATATCCCATATCATGTGAACCTCATATATCAGTGTCTCTATTGTATCATGTTCTTATGTGTTTTATTTTTGAATTCATTTTGATTTGTTTTTTATTATTGCTCCTTGATATTATTCTTAGTAAATTTCATAAAAAATATCTACAAAAACAGATAAGTTTTAAATAATTGTTAAAAATGAGAATTTTGGGCACGGCTAAGGCCCATTCTAAAAATTGAAAATTGAGTTGATTGATAATGTCAAAATGGTTAGTGGTCAATCAAAAACACCCCATTGATCAATTCATAATGGTTAGTGGTCAACCAACAAAAACCATCAAATACAATCATGAACCATTGAAGAACAAAAGAATCCAAAATCTCAAGCTTGTATCCCGTCAACGCACTTGGGGGAAATATTAATGATGATAATTAGTCTTAAAGTTTTGAAGTTCTATCAATCACATAAATCAATCAACATTTGGGATTTCTAGCATGGAAATTAGTCTCCTCAACTATTCATTGGGATTGTTTTTGACATCTAGTTGTGTCTAAATTCATAGATAACTTTGGTCATCCTATTTTTTCATTGATAGTAGAATGGTGATCCTATTTGTTCACAAAATAAAAGAAGACATCAGTTTTTTCTATCCAAATTACTTGGAAAATGATCAAGTAATCAAGGAATGTTCAAACATGGAAGTTGCTCACATCCATAAATTCTACTCTCTATAATCATTCATTTTATATGAACCATTTAGCATTCATATTAGTGGTTTTTTAGGCATATATCCTCAAAGATAAATTCATAAGGTTCCATATTGAAGATTGAATATGATACCAATTTATGCATTATTTATTATTCCCTTACTAGTATAATTATTTATATTTGTGATTGAGTAGGAAAGTCTTAAACTATGAGTCCCTAGACAATTACAAATCATGAGATCACCTTATTATAAGTTGTTGTCCTCGTCTACTGATGAGGTGTTGTCATTTTCCATTGATGAGTTATCAATGATATCTAGATTTAGAAGTGGTCAAATACATGTACTATAAATTGATATCATGAGATGAATATATGTGTTGTGAATGACTTAAAGTCATGTCCACCAAGTTAGTGTCATGTGTTGTTCTTACTCTATTTCTTAACACATATTTTTTAAGATATTCTCCTAATAAATTGTCTTGGCATGATAGTATTGCTTCCCTCTCTTGTCAATCCCTTTCCTCATAAACACATATATGTTTCTAATCCTTTCTTTATTTTTTTTCCAAGGAAAAAAATATTTTTAATTTTATTTATTAGAAGTATAAACAAAATTACATTCATAGATGCATGTGGCATGCCTAAGGCTATTCAAGTCTGATCCTAGGTTTTGAGAGACCCATCATCAGTGATGTCAAAAGGATTGTTCAAAAATGTAGGCAGACTCTACCTCTTCAAGATTACTTGTCAAAAATGAGTCGTGTAACAATTATAGCTATCAATATATATGTTGTAGTAGTTCTTCTTACAAATAAAAAACTAATAAATAGGAGTAGCAAGTTGCCATACACCCATGCTAATTGCAAGTTTTTCCCTTGCCAAAATCTACCTTCAGTAAAATATCTTTTAGTTGCATGGCGTGTAAAATAAGTTACACATATGGCACATGTTTCTGAAATATTTGAAGCGTCATCATATTGGTTTGTATCATCTTCTACTTCCATGAGAGTGAGGTCACCAAAAAATGAAAATAATTCTTTCAATGCAATAATATCCAAGAGACCGTGAGGTAGAGGTCCTCAATGTTGTTGTCCTATTAGCTAACTTAAATCCTTTCTCATTTCTTATAATATTAACAGGTCCATGTTCTAGCTCAATATTTACAGAGTATGGATTTTATGAGCCTATGATAACCTCTTCTATTTTCTGTCACTTGGTAGCTAGATTTTTATCAGAAAGATCCACTCTAGTACATATTCCCTGTTTTGTTATTTTTTCTAGATGACAATGATAAACCTCTCGTTTTTGGGCCAGCATTTCCTCTTAACTCATGAAGAAAAAAATAATCATAGATAGGGCCAAGGGTGGTGAAGAAATTATGATATTTCTTCAACATTCTTCTATTACACCTTCTAGCTACCATCATCCATTCCCAAGCCAATATTTGAAAGTGTTTCCACTTTTGAATTCATGTGCCTATAGACATGATCGTAAGATATGTGATTAAATTTTTCATTTGAAGCCAAAATATCTTCATATATAGGTTGTAATCTGTAATTTTGAATCCGAGATGAACATTTCATGTATGAGATCACAAAGGGAGAGTCCCCATATATGTGTAGTCATTGAACATTGTTTTTTGAAGCTATATTGAGAACAAGTTTTAGAGCTGAGAATTCGTTGAAATTGTTTGTGGATTCCCCCGAGCCAGCAGAAAAGGAAAGGGAGGAAGGGTGGAGGATACCCCTACCTCCTCCCCATAGATGGGATTCCTTGGGCAGATCCATCAAATAAATCCCAAGGACCATCACTTTGGATGATATATATTATTTTCATTGGCTAGGAGGCTTGAGAAGGAATTAGTTGAGGGAAAGCTTCAAGGATAGAAAGGGAGGAGATGACCACCTTGTCGAGATCAGGAGGCTTGTATTCAAAGAGATATTTGTTTCGGTAGATCCAGATGCCCCAGGAGGTTATAAAAGGCATATATTTTACCAAGAGAGAGAGGGGGTTTTGAAGCTAGGAGAGAAGAGAATCTTCAATAGATTCTCCCTTCCATTAGCATCTAAAATATTAAGATATCATGGAACAGACTGCTTTGGAGAAGGGACAAAAGATGAAAAGACGTGTGGAAGTTTCCTCAACTTGATCAAAGAGAACACATTGGTTGGGATCCATGAAACTTCTTATTTGTAGATTGTACCACGTCAAAGATTTGTTGAGGATGAGCAACCACGTGAAGAGATTTTCCTTTGGAGGCCACTAAAAATTACTTAGAGGTCTATCCCACCAGGGAAAGAGGGGTTCATCATTTCCAAATAGAAGAGTTGTATAACAACTTCTTGGGGTATATTTCCATGTTTTTTCAGAAGACTAGATGAGGGAACCCTCATAATTTGGTAATCTTATAGTAAGCTCCTTGAGGGAGTTTATATATGCATTATGTTCCTGCGAAAAATCTTCAATCATCCCCACCTCCTAGTTCCTCAATTATTCTATGGATCTGATTTAAATAAAAGAAGCCTTGTTGGTTTAAACTGTGAATGATAGGAGTAGAGAGAATGTTCTTATTCTTACAACCTATCCAAGTTTCCTTACCAATGAGGACAATTTTCCCCTATTCCAATCTTCCAAATAAGCAATTTTTATTGGCGGAAAATCCTTCTAGATAGCTTTCCAGATGATTGATCCATTAGAATCCTTTCTTTGTTGTGGTTGAATCCAATCAACAATACTCTCTTAGGGGAAATATTTTTATTTATATACCTTTGACTAGAATTTCCCCTCATCCAATAAGTTCCAAGCATTGTTTGCATCCAGAGCTTGTGAGAAGAGATGAATGTTTTTTAATCCCCACCCACCGTGGGATTTGGGGAATGAAATTTTCTTACAAGAGGATATAACAAAGGAGGAATTTTCCTCATGTCCTGACCAAAAGAATTGTTAAATCCTAGGTATACACCTTTTCCTTCTATTCCTCCAATCATTCCATCCATCTGTCAACCTAGTTTTTACTAAGTTTTTCTTCAATGGTGTGTTGAGTCATTTCAATTTGTTTTCATCTTCCTATTTTATTTTCATCATTTCATTATCTTTATAAGGTTAATACAAGTCATTAATTGAATTCAATAAGTCACATCACCATGTTTATTTGATTTCTAGGTTGCAAATAGGTTAACTTAGGTCTATTGATGAAAAAATATAATGATTGAAATAATTTCGTCATTCTTGCAAACAACAAAACATGTGTTATTTTATGAGTTTTATCATTCTAAAAATATTTAAAATTTTAAATAACAGTGTGTTTTCACCTCACATGAATTTGAATCTCCATGTACACTCGATATCGTGCACATTTCCACCAGTTCAGTCATCATTACAAATTTGTTTCTAATACCATGCATGTTTATGCCTTGAGTTATTACTATTGCGGGGTTGTGTGTGGTTATTATTACAGGTGGTAAAAAAATCCCAAAACAATGCATACATTTGACCACCACTCTCAGTAGAAGAAGATAGAACACAGTGGCGTCACCTAAAGAATTTTGGAAATTGAACAGAACAAATTCAACAGGGCTCGAACTATTCGAAGCTATTCCAAAAATAAGAGATATATTTATCAAAGAAGAATGGTTTGATTTTATATGTGCCTTCAACGGAAATCACACAAGAGTGGCCCTAATATTCATGTATAACTTTGATGGGTTCCAGACTCAAATTGGGGACACCGCCATTCACATTACAAATCACTTCATTGTTGGGGTGTACACTCTCCTGATTAATGGTGACAAATGGTTTAAAAAAGGAAAATTGCCAACTAAAATCTGCAACAGGTTTCTGGTGAAAGAACACCAAAACCCTGATTGGAGCTAGGGAATTTCAATATTGTGGATTAAATAAGAATGGAAGTGCATTCTTACTATAGTTCAAATATATATCATGGTAGAAGGTATATTCTCAATCGTTCACTGGTATCACATTCGATTCCTCATGCACTTAAACAGTGACAAGGAACTAAACCTTCCCTTCTATTTTCTTAAGATACTAAATAAAATGTCTAAGAGAATCCAGAATTACCCTGAATCGGCTCATAGAAGAATTTACTACCAAGGGTTCATTAAAATATTGGTTCTATTTTCTTTAAACAAAATAGAAATTCCCTGGGAGTATTTTCTAGAGTCTTTAGGGTTACAAGAGGAAGGATAGGAATTTGATCCACGACTAGAAGAACAGAGGGATGTGGCTAACCAAGTAGCTAGGGTTTCTCTTGAACATGGGTGTTCATTGAAAGCTACCCAGGAATCCAAAAAGAATACTACACCTCAGAAAGGGGTAACTCGATCTGATAAAGCAATATCAGTTACTCCATCAAGAGAGTAAATCCCTCGAAGATAATTAAGGTCCTCTATAGTAAAACAAAGGGAGAGGAAAAGTGGAAAAGAGTATGTTAGGAACTATAATAGATAGGGAGAAGAACATGCCATACCAACAGGCCCGTTGTCACCTAAAAATTTAGAGGATAAAACTATGCCCACTACCATGCAACAAGACAAAACTCCCAATTCAAAAACAAGTAGACAGAGGAGGACCAAATGAGTCAATCATGAGATTGTTGCAGCATAATTTGTGCCAACAGACACCCTAATTAAGGAATCCCCTAATGCCAAATAGAGAAAAAAGAGGAAAAGTTTCCAGGTCCCTGTAATGCCAATCAAACTCAACAGAAACATCGGACTCACTAACCAGTTGAGGTTGAATTACAAGGCATTGTTTGATCCATCCTTAAAATACCAAAATCCGATAGTGATTGAGGATCATGATACTAAAGAAGACCTCTCTGAATTTTCGAATATGGAGGATATGACTATACATACATTGAAAGGGATGACATGGGACAAGGCAAGGTATAAATGTAGTGAAGCGGAGACCTTGGATGTCAAATATGTTTCTATAAAAACAGAGTACACTGCAGATCTCGAGTCATAAAAAAATGTGATAGGATTTGGTCCATAAATTGAGCAATATTCTCATGACATAACTCCATATCCATAGCTGACCCCTCAGAAGGTTCCATAAGATGTAAAAACAGAGATAAAAGTAAAAATATTAATAATGCAGGAACCTATGAGAGACACAATTGATAAAAAACCAGAGAAAACACCCAGATATGAAATGAGACCAAGTAAATCCAAGATTTCCATTGACCTAAATAAACATGTTGCAGAGGTAGAGTAGGGGATAAAGAATTGAATCAAAGTAAAGAAATTAATCAAGAAAAAATTTGAGGTTGATAGGGAGATGCATGAAAACCATTAGGTGCAATCTCTCAAGAAGAAAAGTGATGGCATGAGGTAGCAAATCCAGAATCTGTAGCAACAAAACCAGGTCCTTAAGCTGCAATACACAAATATTCAGGAAATGTTTCAAAAGCTGCAAAAGAAGCATCAAAAAACATGAATGTTCTTGAAGGAAATAATCTAAGTGTCTATTATTGTCAAAGGGTAAAGAAATTTGAGACCTGTGCCAGCTTGATCCACCTGTTTTCAAGGTTGGTTTCCATTTTTGGGTCTATGTGGGCAGCCATGGAAAGTCAACTTCTAGCAACAACTTATGAAGACTTTTGTCATGCATCTTGTTTACTTCAATTATCAACAATAAGTTAGAGTTGCACTGATATATTTTTTTTTAGGTTTAGTTAGAGGTATTGATGCCACTTGTAATAAGTTGCTATTTTTTTATAAGAATAATGTTTTTGAGGTCAAATTGATGGGGAGTTATGAATTGAAACTTAAGCTCAACTCAACTCAGTTTAAACAAATGTTTGCAAATTGTAATTAGGAAGAAACAATGAAGTTGTATCTACAAGATCTGATTGTGATGTAAATTTGAACTTTAGAGTTTAGATCCTAGATAGGTAATCAAACCCTCTCTGGAGACAGATAAATAGATGGATATTTGAATGTAAAAGGGTTCCATTTTTGGGAGATCAAGCATCAGGATTTTGGTTGGGCCTTGAAGCATAAAACTGTTAAGTTTCCCACCTGGTGAATATAATTTTTGGTGACAGAGTGTGTTTTCTCAAATCTTATGTGTCTTCTTATCTTATCTAGATGAAAAGTGTTTTTTCCTTTTCCTTTCATCTATCATCTCATTGAACTATTTGTTTTCATGCAACCTGATATCAACTATTGTTTCAATGAATAGTTTATTTTAATAATACTTATTTGGATGATTTGTGTCCAGGTACATGTTTTGGATCTGAAATATTATTTCAATTCTGAAATTTCATACAGGAAGTGACAAATTGTATACTTGTTTGTTTTTCCTTTGTTTTATCTTCATATCTCTATCTTCTTACCAAAATTCATGACACCGTCTAAGGGAAACCTTATAGTGATATTGTTGAATAGTATGACTAGATCTTTGCCCTTGAAAACCATCTTTCAGCTGACCATTAAAAAAAAATCCATCAAACCTATAAAAACCCAATCATTATAACACTTGAGGTGGCCTAGATCTGACCTTTAGCAATCAGGTGCAAACCTTAGGACCAATAGGAATATTCTTCCCAGTTGAGTAATTTTGAAAAGGATGCCTTTGGGAAACAAGTTATTGACATCCACATCACTGGGATGGATTCGATAACTGATTTTAACAGAATTATGCATCCCACTCGAGAGAGCCATCTATTGTACCATGATAAAATATGCTTCTCAATCTTGGAAATGAGCCAGTTCCAATCTCGCTTCTTATAGAAATTTGGTTTTAGAGTTAAATACAAATATTTTAAACCATCCTTTATTTCTCAGACTGGAAAATTGAGATATCCTGACAAATTTCCTTACTCTGATAGGTCCCAAGAGTACAGGATGGATTTATCCTAATTTATTTTCATACCAATAGTGATACAAAAATTTAAAAGAATATTCTTTAGCATGTTCAAATAATCCAAATTTCCTTTGGAAAAAAATAAATGTCATCTACAAATAAAATATGGGTAATAGAAACATTTTGACCAACATAAATGCTCTGAAAAATCCCTTCTGATGAGGCAGTTTTTATTATCTTGTTGAGTCCTTCTACAACTAGCAAGAAGATGAAAGGGGACAACATGCATCCTTGTCTGAGATCTCTTTCCTTAGGAAAGAAATGAGATGTTGAACCATTTGTTAAGAGCACAAAAGAAGTGGAGGAGATACAACTCATGATCTAGGAAACAAAGTTCTTTGAAAGACCTAGGTGAATAAGGAGAAGGAGTATCTATAACCAAGTGACCCGATCAAAACACTTTTATAGATCCACTTTCAGGGTAAGAGATTTTAGTTTGTGGGTGTGAATATATTGGAGCCCCCCCTAGGCCAACCCTATAGCCTGGTGAATAATCCTACTAGAAAGAAACCCAAAGTGTTCCTTAGAGATGTTTGGATTCAAAAACTCTTTTATCCTATTTTCAGTGATCTTGGAGATGATTTTGTAGATGCAGTTGCACCGAGACATCAGTTGGAAATAGTCAAAGATGGATGGGTTGTCTGATTTCATAATGAGTGCGATAAATAAAGAATTGAAAGCTACCAACATACGCCCTGAAGACCTGGAGTACTCCACTATTTTCAGAAGATCTTCCCCTACAAAATTAAATCATGTTGAATAGAATTCTATAGGAAAACCGTCTGGTCTTGGGATTTTTTCATTTTGAAAGATTTGAATTGTTCCCCAGAGTTCCTCTTTTGAGACTTCTTCCATTAGTTTTTAATTTCCTTCTTGATCAATGAATCTTGGAAAAAGGCTTGCAACCTAAAGGATTTTATAAATAGTGACTCCTGGACCTACCTTATATAAAGATTTGAAATTTGATGTTCCTTCATCTGCAATATCTTGGAAGGAGGATGTTGAGCTTCCATCACTTCTTTTTATATTCCAAATGGTATTTATGGATTGTCTGTGGTTTGAAAATTTATAAAAACATTTGGTGTTTTCGTCCCCTACTTGTAACCACAAAGCCCTTATTTTGAGTCTCGGTTATTTTTCCTTGTTAAGAATATTGCCTTTCCAATGAGTCTTCAGTTGAACCATTTCCTCCTTTGAATAGGGGAGAAAATGGGGTTGACCTATTTTTCTTTGTAGTCCTGTAATTTGGATTCTATGACCTCAATCTCTTCATTTTCCATCTTCCTCTTGTTTGCAATCCTAGAATAATTATTTTTTACTTATTTAGGTTTGACTTAAACTAAATATAAGGGTATTCAGCTACATCATGGGAGAACGAGATCTTGGAACCTTTGATAAGTTCCATGAGGTCTTGATTTTCCAACTAGGAGGGGTTAAGCTTGAAAAGATATGGTGGATTTAACTAACTTGGGCGGAGCTCAAGAATGATATGGATTTGGTCAAAAATCCTTCTCAGTGCCACCCATTGATGAGAGTTAAGAGGCTCTTAGAGAAAGGTTTCTGAAAGGATGAACCGATCCAACCGTTTGTCTATTTGAGCTTCTCTAGTACGCAAGTTGCACCAAGTGGGGGAGAATTTTACATGTTGGATTTTAAATAGACTGGAATCATCCAGATATTGGATAAAGAAGTTAGCCATGGGGTATATATGTGTTGAATCCCCCCAAATTTCACTAACTACCAGGGGAAAATTTAGATCTCCTCCAAGAAACACCTCTCCTTCCTTCAAAAAATAAAAATTTAGGGTTTTGTACTAGAACATTTTTCTATCCTAATAACATCCATGTATATTTAGATGGACAAACTACAGGTTGAGCTCCAAGGAGAAAAAACTACATCCCAGTCCTAAAGGGAAGGCCCATGAGTTTAAAATTATGATGTCAAAATTCTTCAAGCATGTCATTAAACCTCCAAATTTCCCTAAGGCATCGATGGCTGAGAAAGACCATCCTAGCAACAAAGTGGATAGGAATTTCTCAAATTTAGAGCCTTTGAGCATTGTTTCCTGAATCAATAAAATTGTTGGATTGTGAACCTGAAAAAATATTCTAATGGCCAACTTTGTTGAGGAGTTTCCCATCCCTATGCAATTAATGGAAACAAAAATCATTTCCCAATATTGGAGGGGGAGAATGCTCCAAGGGCCCCAAAAAATGATATTTTTATGTCTTGTCAAACCTCTGTGGATGATTTTGTTTTGTGAAATTGAGAGATAGAAATTTATTCCACGAGAGGGCCCTCAGGATTATTTTTACTCAAGAGGCCCGAGGAATCCTTCAATACCCTGAGAGGCAGAGGAGGCATGGGAGAGGGATCTAAGATTATATATTGGAGGGGAGGGGCCAAGGGGGGGAGGAGGGTGAAGTGATATAAGGGAGGCGGGTGGGTTGGGGGGGGAGGAGGAAGCTCCAAAATAGAGAAAATTGGGGCTAAAGGAATGAGAGGTTCATGTGGAGAGCCTTTAATTCCTTAAATAATGACGAGGAAGGGAGAGAGGGTGAAAATTTAACAAAGGGGAAGGGAGATAATATCTTACTCGAGTGGGTATTCAGAGGGTCGATAGGAGGTGAGCCACCTAATGGATATCAATGATGTGAGTGTGCCTCTCCCTTATTTATATCATGAGCTTCCAAAACTATTGGATGAGACTTGCTTGTATGATTTTCCTTTCCCTCGTCTGAAGAGAAATTTTCCGAGGACCTTCTTGTATCCAATTTTGAACAATGCTTTGCAATGTGACAATGTTCATGGAAGAGACCACATGTGAAGGGAATTACTTTATAATCCAGTTTCTACTCAACCTCTATATTTTTATGCTAAATAGTAATTGATTCTAGAATACCACTAGAAATATTCAAACCTACCAAACTATGGACCATCCCCATATATCATGTCAAACAAAATGATAAATCAACTTCATAAAAAGTTCCAATTCAATTCCCTATGGTTGTGAAGATTTCATTCAACTAGAGAATAACTAGAAATCCAGGGAGCCAAACCCATAGTGGTGTTCTCTCAACATTTTCCACTTCTGGGTCAAAATATACTCACCACTTCCTCAAAAAAATGGTTTGAACTCCAAAGTTCCATATTGTAGCAAGACTATTATCCATGTCTTATGCATTCTTGAAGGTCCAAGCTAACCATCCTTTCACCATAACCATTCTTCTAGGATCATATCCAACCACCTGGGCTATATCCTGAGAGGTTCAACACTTCAGGGTATCTGTTGAAAGGTGCTTTCTAGGAAACTAACCCACCAGAGTTTCCTTCTACAGATTTTCTATTTCGTGAAACTCCGCACCATCAGCTAAAACCAAATTGCATTTTTCGATGGCCTTCCTTATGAATTTCTTAATGGGTCTTGTTTCAACCACTTTTTTTTTTATCGGCATAGAAACAGGGGGGGAGGTTGGAATGTTCTACTGAGCAATATATCTTGTGTAAACATCTTCCCAATAAAACCTGGTTATATGTCGATCGGGCTCAATCTAGCATAAAAGGTATCCTGAAAAAGTAGATTATACTAGAATTGAGGCCCGTCATAGATTTTGGAGGAGGATAGAAATTGATCCCTTCATCAAAGTAATCAGATATCAAAGAGAAAGATTTTTTAGGTGAGTGGAGAGAGATTCATTATCTAGGAGAGCAAGGAAAACCTAGAAATGGAAGCATCTGAACATGAGGGGAGATGGGACGTCGGAAAAGGGGACATATATGTACTAGGGGATGTGGTAAGATCTGCAGGGGTAAGAGATGTAGGTACAGGAGGGGAGGGGATACCCCAGGCTTATATCAGAGCATGCAGGCTCCCTCCACGAGCTAAGACTTGCGATTTGGAAAAGTCAACGAACATTTGGTTATTTCATGAATCAAGTTGGGTTAATTGGGCACATGATGTCATTCCAAGTACGAATTCACCAAGATGGACTTGTGATGGAGTTTGGTGAATGACCAAAGAGTCGGTTGGGTGGGTGCCCCACGAAGACATGGGCCCTATTGGATTACTGAGAGGGGGGGTGAATCAGTAATAGAGCAATTTAATTCCTTTTAACCATATAATCCAAGTGTTATATCAATGAAACATTATTATCCAATAACTGTAGAGAAAATAAGCAATGAAAAAATGAACAATCATACACATACACAGTACACCAGTGTTTTACGTGGAAACCCAAATCGGCAGAAAACCACGGAATGCTTTTTCTTATATGTCTTGAAGAATTACATTCATTGGAA